>OX940805.1:11916813-12516813 GCA_954870605.1 Acer campestre | reverse complement strand
ACCCACCTTTTGCCTATAAATAGAGGTTAGTCTCAATTGTATTAGTTTACTGTTAAATCATCAATTCAAGGCAATTTCAAATTTCAACAAGTAATTCTCTTCTCCTACTCTCACTCTCTCGCATCTCATTTTTCTCTTCATCTAATAGCATATCTCTCTTTCAATTTTAATTGTTACTCAATTTATCATTTTGTTCTTCATCTTTTATTTCAATTATTTTATAACACGTTATCAGCACGATTGTGTGTAAGTAGAAAGGATCCCCTAATAGGTGATTTACTTACATCTCAACATTCTGGGTCTATATACAGTTTCGTATAACAAAATGGCTATGCCGTCAACGGAACCTATATATATAGTTCTGGATTTATTTATTTATACTTATTTATTTTTACGCAATATATGAGACTGGCTTATGCTGTGTCTCGGGACTGGCTTTATGCTGTGTCTTAGGATTGGCTTTATGCTGTGTCTCCAGATAAACTGTTTAAATATTCAGTATTTATTTTTACGCAATATATGAGACTGGCTTATGCTGTGTCTCGGGACTGGCTTATGCTGTGTCTCGGGACTGGCTTATGCTGTGTCTCGGGACTGGCTTATGCTGTGTCTCCAGATAAATTGTTTAATTTATTATTTATTATGCTCTTTAATTACATTCACACTAAATTAAATTTGCAATTTAATTTACAGAAAAAGGAAGTTGTAAGCATGGCTAAACTTGCAAATCTGAAGTTTGATGCACTCCAAGTTTCGGGAGACAATTATATGTCTTGGGTTAATGATGCGGGATTATACTTAAAATCCCAAGGCTTGTATTATACCATTGATGATGGTAGCCAAGCTAATGAACAGGATAAATCCACAACAATGGTGATACTTCGTCATCACTTACATGAAAATTTAAAAGCTCAGTATCTTACTGTCACAGAACCTGAAGATCTGTGGCAAGAGCTAAAAGATCGTTATGATCATCAGCATGATGTAACATTACCAAATGCTAGATATGAATGGCAACATTTACGATTTCAGGACCATAAATCAGTTTCTGAATATAATTCTGCTCTGTTTAGAATCACCACAAGGTTGAAATTATGTGGTGAAGAGGTATCTGAAAAGGACATGTTGGAAAAGACTTTCACAACCTTCCATGCCTCGAACATAATATTGCAACAGCAATATCGAGAACGCAGATTCTCAAAATATTCAGAATTGATCTCATGCCTTTTAGTAGCAAAAAAAATAATGAGCTACTGATAAAAAATCACGGATCACACCCGACTGGTTCTACAGCATTCCCAGAAGTGAATGCTAATACTGTTGGATATCATGGTCGTGGTCGTGGTCGTGGTCAAGGCCGTGGGTATAATCGTAATTTTGATCATGGTCGTGGTAATGGTCGTAATCCTGATCGAGGCCGTGGTTATGGTAATAATATTGGCCGGGGCCGTGGTCGTAATTTTAAAAGAGGGCGTGGGAATCCTGGATCAGGTGGCTATAATCAAAACGCACAACAAAAGTGGAATGTTTATGATGCCAAACAGTATAAAGGAAAAAATGTTCAGAATAGGCCTAATACAAATGACAATGTTTGTTTTAGGTGTGGCTGTTATAATCATTGGTCGAATGAATGTAAAACACCTAAGCACTTAGTGGATTTGTATCAAGCATCAATCAGTGGAAAGGGAAAGAAACCTGAAACTCATTTCATTGAAGATTCATATCCGAGGGATATTACACATCTCAATGTTACAGATTTCTTTTCAGACCCGAAAGACGTGCCAGCTGCTTCAATTGGTGATGGGAATGTCCATACCAATTAAATACTACTTACAGTAGTAGTGTTATGTTATTTTGTTCATGTAAAATATTTCTCGATGTAATATATCTACTTTTTGAATCACTTTGTCTGATATGCTTTTTATTTTTCTTTATGAAGCATACAAAATAAATCCAAACGATAAATTGGAGGTTATTGAAAAGCTAGAAGCAGAAGATATATGTTTAGTTGATAGTGCAACAACTCATACAATTCTGCGGAGCCAAAAATATTTTACAAATTTAACTTTACTCAGAGCAAATGTTAATACAGTATCAGGTCCAACGAATCTAGTAGAAGGCTCTGGAAGAGCCACGATATTGTTACCAAACAATACTAAAATATGTATCGATGATGCATTATATTCAAGTAGATCCAGGAGGAATCTACTTAGTTTCAAAGATATACGGAGGAATGGATATCATATTGAAACTATGAATAAAGATAACATTGAATATCTGTGCATTACTTCTCATAATTCACTCCAGAAACTCATTATAGAAAAGCTGCGTGCTTTATCTTCTGGATTATATTACACTATTATCAAAAGTGTAGAAGTTTATGCAGTTGTGAATCAGAAATTCTCAGATCCAAAAATGTTTGAACTTTGGCATGACCGTCTCGGTCATCCAGGATCTACAATGATGCGTAGAATCATTGAGAATTCCCATGGGCATCCATTAAAGAACCAAAAGATCTTTTTATCCCATGAGAATTTATGTATTGCATGTTCCCAAGGGAAATTAACAATAAAACCATCTTTTTCTAAAATTGGTTTTGAATCCCCATCATTTTTACAAAGAATTCAAGGGGATATATGTGGACCTATTCATCCACCAAGTGGACCATTTCGTTATTTTATGGTTCTAGTTGACGCATCTGTCAGATGGTCACATGTATGCTTATTATCAACACGTAATGTTGCTTTTGCAAGATTACTTACACAGATTATCAGGCTTCGGGCTCATTTTCCCGATTATTCAATTAAATCCATACGCCTTGATAATGCTGGTGAATTTACTTCCAAGGCATTTGATGAATATTGTAAAGTGGCTGGGATTGATGTTGAACATCCAGTTCCACATGTTCATACTTAGAATGGATTAGCAGAATCACTAATTAAACGTGTCCAGATAATTGCAAGGACTTTACTATTACGAACGCAATTACCAATTTCTGTATGGGGGCATGCTATTTTACATGCTGCTGCATTAATCCGGCTTCGACCCACTGCTTATCATCAGTATTCACCAGTACAACTTGTACTTGGTCATCAACCAAACATATCTCATTTACGCACATTTGGGTGTGCAGTATATGTCCCAATTGTACCAACGAAAAGAACTAAAATGGGACCCCAAAGGCATTTGGGAATATATGTTGGTCTTGATTCACCATCAATTATTAGATATCTGGAACCCTTGACTGGTGATCTTTTTACAGCACGGTTTGCGGATTGTCATTTTGATGAGACAAATTTCCCATCATTAGGAAAAAGAGAGGCTTCCTCTGAAGAGAAGCGTGAACTCTCTTGGAAAGTTCCTAGTCTAATTCATTTAGACCCATACACATCTCAATGTGAGAATGAAGTACGTAGGATAATACATCTTCAAGCAATAGCAAATCAGTTGCCAGATGCATTTACAGATGCTACTAAGGTAACAAAATCATACATCCCAGCTATTAATGTACCAGCACGGGTGATTGTTCCAGAAAAACAATCTAATCAAATGATAGCAAAAGAATCATCCATTACACGCCAGAAGCGTGGTAGACCATTTGGCTCAAAAGATATTGTTCCTCGAAAAAGGAAAATAAATAAATCCACTTTCTCTAAGTTAACTCCAGAAGAGTTAAATGTCCCTGAAGAGACACAAGTTACTAAAGTGACAAAATCCCCTATGGAGGAAGGAAAAATACAAGAGTGTAGAAATGAGGAAATTTCTATAAATTATACAAGAGAATTGTGGAATCGTGAAGAAACAATCATCGATGATGTATTTTCATACACAGTGGCAACTGAAATTATAAATGATGATTATGAACCTCATAATCTCGATGATTGTAGACAAAGGTCTGATTGGCCTAAATGGAAAGAAGCAATTCAAACAGAGTTGACTTCATTGGCCAAACGTGAAGTATTTGGGTCAATAATCCAGACACCTGAAAACGTCAAACATGTTGGGTACAAATGGGTTTTTATACGGAAACGTAATGAGAAAAACGAGGTTGTAAGATATAAGGCACGACTCGTAGCACAGGGTTTCTCACAGAGACCTGACATCGATTTTGATGAAACATATTCACCAGTGATGGATACAATTACGTTTCGATTTCTAATAAGCATGATTGTCTTGGAAAAACTTGAAATACGTCTAATGGACGTAGTGACTGCTTATCTATATGGTTCACTGGATTCAGATATTTACATGAAAATCCCTGAAGGGTTTAAAATGCCAGAATCACGTAACTCAAGACCTCGTAATTTGTATTTGATAAAATTACAAAGATCCTTGTATGGATTAAAACAATCTGGACGGATGTGGTACAACCGTCTCAGTGAATATCTGATAAAAGAAGGATATATTAATAATCCTATCTGTCCATGTGTTTTCATTAAGAAATCGAAATCTGGATTTGCTATCGTAGCAGTTTATGTTGATGATATGAATTTAATTGGAACTCCTGGAGAGCTTCAGAAAACTGCTGAATACTTGAAAAGGGAATTTGAAATGAAAGATCTGGGAAAGACAAAATATTGTCTCGGCCTTCAGATCGAACATAAATCAAATGGAATACTTGTCCATCAATCAGCTTATACCGAAAAGATTTTAAAAAGATTCCATATGGATAATGCTCATCCATTAAGTACTCCTATGGTTGTTAGGACTCTTGATCCCAAAAAGGATCCATTCCGCCCAAAAGAAAATGGTGAAAAGATACTTGGTCCTGAGGTACCATATCTTAATGCGATTGGTGCTTTATTGTATTTGGCTCAGTGTACTAGACCAGATATTGCATTCTCTGTGAATGTACTGGCTAGATTTAGCTCAGCACCAACTCGAAGGCATTGGAATGGAATCAAACATCTTTTCCGTTACCTTAGTGGAACGAAAGATTTAGGATTAATTTATACAAAGTCTAACAATTTTTCAGGTTTACTTGGTTATGCTGATGCCGGGTATTTGTCTGATCCCCACAAAGCTCGTTCACAAACGGGATATGTTTTTACATATAATGGCACAGCAATATCCTGGCGTTCCACAAAACAGACTTTGGTTGCTACATCATCTAACCGTTCTGAAATCATCGCACTTCACGAAGCCAGTCGAGAATGTGTTTGGTTAAAGTCAGTTATTCATCATATTCAGAATACTTGTGGATTTTTATCATCTACAGAAATGCCAACCCAGATATTTGAAGATAATGCGGCTTGCATTGCTCAAATTAGAGGAGGATATATCAAAGGAGACAGAACCAAACATATTTCTCCTAAATTCTTCTATACTCATGAGCTTCAGCAAAGCCGACAAATTGATATTAAGCAAATACGGTCTACAGATAATTTTGCAGATCTGTTTACCAAATCATTGCCTACATCAACTTTTGAGAAGCTGGTATATGGAATAGGCATGCGTCGACTTTCTAAATTACAAGATTAAATACTGAAGTTTTATGAGGGGGAGCGTTCAATCAGGGGGAGCAAAGTTTTCAATGGACATATGTGCACTATACTCTTTTTCCCTTCGATCAGGTTTTTTCCCACTGGGTTTTCCTGACAAGGTTTTTAATGAGATAGTTTGTAATGTCCAACCCCATTAAATTCAGGAGATCATTGTATATATTTTATTTAGGTTTTATCCCATTGAGTTTTTCCCTAAAAGATTAACACATGTGGTATAAACCCAAGGGGGAGTATTATAATACATGTGGTTTTAATTACCACATGTGTCAATACAATAATCCTCCACAAGTCACCGCCTCTTCACCCACCTTTTGCCTATAAATAGAGGTTAGTCTCAATTGTATTAGTTTACTGTTAAATCATCAATTCAAGGCAATTTCAAATTTCAACAAGTAATTCTCTTCTCCTACTCTCACTCTCTCGCATCTCATTTTTCTCTTCATCTAATAGCATATCTCTCTTTCAATTTTAATTGTTACTCAATTTATCATTTTGTTCTTCATCTTTTATTTCAATTATTTTATAACAAATAATGATTTTTTTAGGTCATATCCATATACATACATAAAATTAGACTAGTTTCTATATCTGTCACTTTCCAATACTCTGATTGTTTTTATCAAACAAAACATTTTTTGGACAAAATTACCCTCATTGAATATTTAAATAAAAAATACTTTTAATTTTTTTTAATGTAAATATAATAATGGAGGTCAGTGACCTCCAAAAAAAAAAAAATTAAATAAAATTGGAGAAAAAGAAGGAAAAAAAAAAATGTAAACCGACTTGTTTAATCCAAGATTAAACTTGGAATTAAACACAGTAGGAATTTTTTTTATTGGAAACACACTAACGTTTTTTCCTTTGGAAACTCACATAATTCCTTACATAGATTAAGCACGATAGAGTTTTAGATTAATCACGATAAACTTTTTTTATTATTATTAAACATGTTAGTATAGTTTTTTTTTTTTTTTTTTTTTTTTTTTTTTTTTGCATTAAACATGCTAAACCTCTTCTTATTCCTTGATTAAACATGGTAAAAAAAAAATCAGAATTTTTTTAAAAATAATCCACAAACCTTCATGGAAGAAGATCCATGGAGGTCTGTTGTTGACCTTTTTGGAAAGGAGGTATGCGCAACCTCCATGAATCCATCGCAGATCTCCATGGATTCATTGAGGTTTGTTGTAGACCTCTATGACCTCTATAGATGTCTTTAATTTAATTTAATTTTTTAAATAGTTTTAAAAATTAAAAGTAAATTAAAATTGGGTGTATTTTTGTCGGTTTAGGCAAAAGACCGATAAGAAACAACCAAAACCATAATCTTTGATAAAAATAAAACACCCCTTATTTACATGGCTAAACAGGTGTGTTTCGCCTTTTTTTTTTTTTTGGATTAACAACAAATCAAATAATGTTATACATAATAGTTTTACTTAATGTTATACATAATAGTTTTACTTTATGAAATTTGAAATAATAATAATAATAATAATATTAATAATAATTGAAGATGCTTATCTAGACAACTGTCCAAGTGTCTTATAGTATCAGCCTTGATTCTAATTGTGTCTTTGACTGATCAACTCAATGATTTTATGAATATATGATATCTCCAGGTGGAATACCCTGTGGATGTTTCATACATGCCAGATGAGAGATTCAAACGCTGGAAATACACAACCTACAACTTCACTCTTGCAAATTATTGGTCACCACATTTGGTCAAGGCCAAGGAAGCTGATTCCAGTGGTCCAACCCACACTGGCCTCTTCAATGATCTCTACCTTGATGAGTTTGATGAGGAATGGACGACCGAGATTGAAGATTTTGATTACATCGTCATCTCTGCCGGCCACTGGTTTTTCCGGCCGATGATATTATACGAAAATAACCAAGTAGTTGGTTGCCGTTACTGTCTCAAAGACAATGTGACTGACTTGCCCATTTCTTATGGATATAGAAAAGCTTTCAGGACTGCTTTTAAAGCCATAAACAGCCTAGAAAATTTCAAGGGCATAACATTTCTAAGGACTTTTGCACCATCACATTTTGAAAATGGGTTGTGGAATCAAGGTGGGGATTGTGTGAGAACGAAGCCATTTAGGAGCAATGAAACATCTTTAGAGGGTACTGATTTCGAGTTTTATATGACACAATTGGAGGAATTCAAGATTGCTGAGAAACAAGGGAATAAAAGAGGATTGAAATTTAGGTTACTTGACACGACACAAGCAACGTTATTGAGACCAGATGGTCATCCAAGTAGATATGGCCATTTAAAGAATGAAAATGTAACAATGCATAATGATTGTGTGCACTGGTGCTTGCCTGGACCCATCGACACTTGGAGCGATTCCTTGCTGGAAATGTTGAAGATGGATAACAAAACATGATAATGAACAGAAAGGTTTCAAGTACACCAAATTCTTATAATGAAAGACAAAAAAATAAATAATGTTTAGATAGATTTATGATTCACACATTTTTTTTTTCGTACGTAAAATAATGGTTCTTTGTTGATGTGATTGAGGCTTGTAAAAGTTTATTCGTGTGTTCATAATTGAGTGTAGTTTAATATTGTTCTGATACTGTACCTTTTTTTTCGAGGTTTGAGTATCAAGCACTATAAAATCCTCCCAAAAAGAGAGCTTGACAGATTTTATTTAAAGAATATTATCAAAATCTCCCTTGTAGTTTGATCTATTCGCCATTATCTCCCTCAAGTTCTATTAATGACCATTATTCCCCTGTAGTTCACACTATTCCCCATTATCCCTCATTCTGGTACTTTTTCCATTAAGAAAGTGAATTTTGACATTAAAAGACATCTTTACTCTTGAATAATTGAGGTTATTATAAAAATATATTTATGCCCCTATATAACTGCTTTTCTTTCTAAACAGTCTAACGGAAATAAAAAGAGATAGATCTCAATCGTCCATATGGGATGAGATGGATGATTGAGATTCATCGTTTTTATTTATTTTCTATTTAATTTTAAGAAATATTAATTAAAAATAAAAAGCAAAATTGAAAAATAAAATCAAATTGAAATATAGATTCATTCAAAATCATCATCGGATTTTTTTTTAAACAACAATTCTGATGGAATTTTTTTTTTTGAAACAAAAATCAATCATCATATTGATTCACAAAAAGATTCAAAGGAAAATTGAAAAACAAAATTTAATGTAAACCCAGACATTAGATTCTTCAGATTGCCAGAAAATCATTCATTCATAATCACTCATCATTATCCACACTCAACATCAACCACACACTACCACACCAACTGTCAAACCCAACCATACCCACCGGACCATGTACCCCAATATCAACCACCACAACTAGAGAGAGAGAGAGAGAGAGAGAGAGAGAGAGAGAGAGAGATAGATGTCTCTGTTTTTTAAAATTACTGTATACAGTAGAACCCCTCTAAATTAATATTCTTGGGACCCTCCCTTGAGTATTAATTTAGAGGGGTTATTAATTTGAAGAGTTTTGCCTTGTAAAGTGTTATTTTGTGTCATAAAACATGTGGAAGTCGGTTTTCTTGTTTAGGGAAGATTCTTTTTCGAAATTCCTTGTTTGGTCGGTTCTCTTCTTTAGGGAAAGTTTTTTTTTTTTTTTTTTTTTTTCAGAATTCCTTGTTTAGGAAAGATTTGTTAAGGAAATTTCCAATTCGTTTTGGGAATGTGATTACTTATAAACCAAGAATACTTTTTGGTCAGTTCTTTACATGGCAAATCAAAAAGCTTGGATGACACAAATTCTTTTTGTACAGTGGCTTCAAGCATTTGATCTTCACATGGCAAATCGAAAGGTTTTGCTTCTCATTGACAATTGCACTGCCCATGTACCACTTGCAGAGCTACCTAATCACATCCAACTTAGGAACACCACAGTGAAATAATTGCCACCAAATTTGACATCAAAGCTACAACCATGTGATGCTGGAATAATTCGAAATTTCAAGGCATATTATCGTCGTCACTTTAATTGTATGTTGCTCGAACGTTTGGAATCCAACACACCTGATCTTGAAAAGATTGATATTTTAGAAGCCATTCATATGGCTGTTGCAGCATGGACTTTTGATGTTAAGCCGAAGACCATCGCTAATTGTTTTCTTCATTGCAAAATTCGTACAGTCCAAGGAGAAACCGAGGGAGACATTGAGGATAGTGATGTTATGAGTGAATTAGAACAACAAATTCAAAGCTTCCACTATTGCAATCCTATGGATGTTAATCTTTTACTTAACCATCCAGCGGAAGAAGTGTGTTATACTCTAGCTGAAGAGGATATCATCAATGATATCACAAGGCAGAATAATGATGGTGTGGTTGAGATAGATGACGACAACGACGACGACGACGACGACGACGACGATAGTCATGAGGTACCTAAAATCTCTACACGTAAGGCTGTTGAAATGTTAAATTTAGTTGAAACCTTTTGGCTACAACAAGAAGGTGATCACAATAACTTCTTGAGGACAATTCAAAAGATGAAGGATGAAATCAAAAATATCAAACATGGTGGCCTTGTGCAAACTAGCATCTTGAAGTATTTTTCTTGTTCTTGATTATTATGTAATATATTTTGTACTTTTATAGAATTATTAATTTATACGATAGTTGGGACCGAAATTTTACATTAGGTTTCAAAAATAAATTATTAATTATTACGATAGAGGGGTTTATTAATTTTTTACACTGGCCCAAGTCGGGACCGGGATTTTTTATTAATTTAGAGAGGATATTAATTTATAGAAGATTAATTTATAGGGGTTCTACTGTATTTTAAATTTTTTGACAGTATCTTTTATTTTTTAATAATTATATTATTTTATTATTTTAATAGTGTAATATTAATATGATGTTATATATGCAATGGTGTATCATTCTCATCCATTCATTAATTTCAATTTTATTAAAATCATTACTATTAATTATTCCATTTATTATTCTTCAAGTTTTATGCTTTGATTTTGATAATAACAAATATTGATGAAGTTTTAACATTATTTGATTAACTATTGAAGTAAAGTTTCAGTCACATTGAAAAGCATCATGAACAAAGATTGTTTAATTTGGGTCTTAATTTGCAAAATTCAAAGTGCATTCGTAGGGGTGGTTTTGGGGCAGCTACACGAATTGCGGCTGTAACACCCATTCTGGTGGTTGTAAAAGTTTGCAACTGATCCTCTACTTTCAAGCCACAAAGGCTAATTTTTGTAGCCAGTCTCCAACCACTATGAAACCGATGTGCGGCCAACCTTTCTGACATCTTTCCTAACGAGCAAAAACAGCTAGTTTCTCAAATCTTCTATAAATAGAAGCTTCGATCTCAACCAAAACACTTCGAAGGGCCTGGCAAACTTCTTCAACATCACCATGAAGTTCTTCAAAGATTCTTATGCTTAAAAGTTTCATTCTTTCATGTCATACTTTCTCTTGAACTTGAATTTTCATATATATTTTTAAAGTGAGAAATTTCTTTGTACTTAATCTTTTATATTTGTATTTGAGTGTTGGGAAACACTTTTATTTAGAGATATCTAAGTGTTAGAGATCACCTAGTAGAGATTGTAGTGAGCTATTCATTTAGAGTTGTAAGGGGTTGGATAGTCACCCAAAAGGTCAATTGGTTATAATGGAATCTTCTAGTTTGGTGAGCTAGGAGGCATGGAGTAGGCTAGTTGACCAAACCATAAAATAAAAAATAAAAAAAATAAAAAAAATAAAAAACCGTTGTGTTAAAATCAAACACAATGGAGAAATCTTTGGAGTATGTGGATGATCTGCTCTTTCATGCGGAGGAGCAAAACAATATCTAATCTTCTTTTCAAGATGGAAGATGGACTGTTTTGATATCTGCTGTTCTTTTCCAAATGAAAGATATGTTTTTTTTTCTTTTTCAAATGCAACCTCAGATGGAGGGTGGACTCTTCTAAGAAAATTAGTAGCCACTGCATTCTAATTCCATCTCTAATAACCACCATCTAATGGTTTCCATAAAATATAATTAAACAGCATCCCATAAGTCCTAACGGCAAATAGAATTCAGTTAAACTAGATTGTGTTTGTTAGGATTATGCTCAATAGTAAGAGTGTAATAATGTTTTTGACAATATTTTCATATTAATAAAGTGATTTCTAGTTTAACAAATCTTATAGCATTTATAGTTTAATTATTATAATTGTCAAAAGTAAATAATCAAAAGGTCAAAAGACTATGAGAAATAAAGAATTGTTCATACATCTGGAGATGTATAAGGTAGACACAATTCTTTAGTCAATCTTGAACAATATTCACAACTTAAGATAAAGGTTAGGCGCCTTTACCTTGTTAAATTGTAGATTCTTTTGTTAGCATTTGAGTGAGATCAAATGTGCTATGATGAGTCTAAAATCATCAAAGTGTAGTGTCTTCGAGTAAGGGAATCTAGTGCACTAGGTGCATTGAATAGAATCATAGTGAAATACTTTATCCATAACCGTCAGTGGATAAAAGTTTTCACTTAAGGACAATCAGAGAGTCTATCTTAATCCTGAGATAAATGATGGACTTATGATTACAAGTGTTATCATTTGAGCTATAAATGAGTACGATTATATAGCATAGTCTATCCTCGATGCTTTGGTGGTATTCATTTGTTGATCGATAGAGGACTTCATTTATAGATATGGATATTTTGGCTCCATTTATTAAATGTGAGTAGAATATCATCATATGGATATTTTGAGGTATTGGATATTAAATCTTAACGTTAAGTTCTCAATAGTGTCTATTGAAACATGACTTCTGGACAAGTCAAAATATCCAAGTTCAAAATGTGGTCATATAAGTAAATATGGTAACTAGGAGAGCTATAGGCGGTCTATGAGCTCTTGACGATTACTGGTATTTTTTACGAGGATACCCTATCTCTAATAGGGTTTTCTAGGGTATGAATGTGAAGCATTTGCTTATTCTATATTTATTTAAGAGTTCAATTTTAGTTTTTTAGTGGAATGAGCTAAAATTAATAGATCGAACTTAAGTGAATCATTTGTTGATTGTGATTGGGTTATATCTATTGAAGCTTAAATTTAAATAGCCCGTCAAGATCCTCAATCCACACGAACTTGCATGGATCACTTGATATGTTCTACCGGACTAATTTCTGGGTCCATCTAGAATTGTTTTTGGATTTCGAAATCCGAAAGTTTTGGAGAGGTGCGGTCATGTGTGATCAATGACATGCGGTAACTCTTCAAATGCCTGGAATGGGCAGCCAAGGTTGTAGGAATTCTTGGGTGGTCCAAATGTGGTGCGACTAGCATTCCATTAATACATTAAGAATGTAATTTGCACATTTTTACTTAATGGGTTGTTAAATTATATTAATGTATTAATTTAAGGCATGTGGACTTGTTTATTTTTTAGTAAGAATCGGTCTGGTTCACATGTTGACTTTTTTATTAAAGTCAATGGATATAATAGAATGGAAAAACAATATATTGCACATGTTTTAGACTTGGGCGGCAAGGCTAAGAATATTAGCCTAGTATATTGTTTTATTTTATTATTTAATTAAATGGAAGTTAATTAATTAATTATTTGATTAAAATTCAAAATCCTTTTCTAACTAGGAGAAGGTCTCTTAGTGTCATACTACTATTGGTAGTATGATAAGTATCAAAAACTTTATTTAATAAGTATATAAATAAAAGGAATTTATTTATCTAGTCAACTTACGAAGTTTTTGAAAAGTCACAGTTTAATTTATATTCAATTATTTATTATTGGATAATACAATAATGAGTTGGAATAGAGTTTGAATTCAAAAAGTTGATAGGAGTTTTGGTGAAACACAATTCCTCCTTGTATGAGGATTCGGCCACCACCTATAAATACCTATCAAGAGAATTTGGCTAGGTCTAAGGCTTTGTGAGAGAATTTTTTATTAGTTCTTAAAAAAAATTCATCCAACTCAAAGAAAAGGTGTGAGGATTCGGCCAAAAGGAAAAGAAAGAAGCACCGTTTTATTTTCGATAGTGAACTAGTAGCTTTTATATCAAAAGGCTTTGTGCATAACTTCGAATCTGGTTCAGGCGAGTTTCGATCAAAAGATTAAGAAATCACAAGTGACCAAACATTCTTCGTTTTCTCTAGGAGGGTTATTGTGACTAATAAAAGAAAAAGTTTTTTGTTTTCCATCCTCAAGTATACAATTAAAAGAAAGGGAGCCTACACTCCTAGGTGATACACATTCATGATTGGATTGAAAGATCTTGCGGCTTTCTTTTGATGCAATATCAATCATCACGTGAAAAAAGTACGATACTTTTATTATATATTAATTAATCAAGGGTTAAGGTTCTCTATTAAAAGGAAAATTTTTGAAATCTAAAAATCAAATTTTTCGCTTCCACCGCATGTTTTTCCCTACAGTGTTGACCTTAGTAAAAGATTACTATGCCTTTAGATTTTATTTATTTATTATTATTTATAGTTAGATTTGCACTAGATTTTGAAGTGTTTTTAGAAAAAAAAAATTAGAGAAAGATAAGACATTCTAGAAAAATAGTAAAAAGTAAAGTGAAAAAGAAAAAGAAAAAGAAAAAAAATGGCAGATGTCCACCGTCTAATGGAGATATGCAAATCCTAGATTTCCATCACCTGGTGGAGATCTGCAGATCTCCATTGCATGGTGGGGATCATGTGATCTCCATTGGAAGGTGGAGATCTGCCTCCAGCTCCTCCATGCACCTCATTGTTGCTGACTTTATTATCGACGAACCACCGTTGCCAAATTTCATCATTAAAACTCCACCTTCGTCGACTTCCATCACCATAATTATTTCCCTTTGAGTTCAAAAACAAAAATAGCCAATCAAAATTGCAAATCCAACAAAACACCACTCCAAATTCAATCACATAGAGAAAGAGAGAAGAAATGAGAACGGATAGGAAGGCAGAGATGATGAGACTGTAAGGAGGAGAGAAAAGCCATAGATTTTTTGCTTTTTAGCTTTTACTATTGAATGTACAAAATTTCCCCTACTACCCCAAATCCCAATAGAACTTTTAAAGTTGTTAGAGCATCCTCAGTAAAAAAAAAAAAAAAAAAAAAAAAAACATCTTTGACTATTAATAGGGGGAAGGACCAGAAATTGCTCCAACAACCTCCCTACTTCCTTCCTCAAATTATTTTCCGGCCAAAGCCTCTCTAAATATAAGGAGACAAGGCATCTTTCCTAGTTATTCTTTATCACTCCTCAATAAAAATGAGTGGTCAATATGAGTCCACCTCATTAATATCTAATGGTCCAAATCCAACAACACTTTTTTTTTTTTAACTCAAATTCTATCTTTTTAAATCCAAATTCAACGGCTCTTTCTTTTTTTAACCCAACTTTTTTTTAACCCAAATTCTTTTTTAGCCCAATATTCAACGACTTTTTTTTCTCACTCCAACGACTCTGTTTTTATTTTTTATATTTTTTAAACCTAATATTCATTATTATTATTATTATTATTTGTATAAATACTATTGAACTATGTCAATTTTTTACACTTTCAACTAGCAATTTTTCTTCTATCCAATTCTCCTTTTCCAATTTATCAAGGTATTATTATATTTTGTAGCCTATTTTATTCTTAAGTTAGTTTTATTGTGTAATTATAATAATAATTTTTTCATAAATTATTAATTATTATTTTAATACCATTGTAATTTTATCCATGTATTGTTTTAGTTTACATTTACTTTAAATAATAATATTGTGAATACTAATTTGAATTGTTTTTTATGTGTACATAGATGGATTCTCATGGTGATTCGTTTTTCACTAATCTTTTGAACGAAGATTTGGCTTATAACCTGCCGAATGAATATTTAAATCAATTCGAAGCTACTCAAAATATTGAAAAGGAACCCAACCAAAGTAGACGCACCAAACATTTTACAACCGAAGAAGATATTTTGCTTATATCTGCATATCTTAACATTAGCACCAATTGATACAAGGAAATGAACAAAAAAGTGTCACATATTGGGAAAGAGTGCACCGCTACTTCCATGAGCACAAGAAATTCGAATTGACACATAATTCTTATTCTTTAATGAAATGTTGGTCAATAATTCAACTTGTGGTAAATAATTTTTGTGGTAATTATGCACAAATTGAAGCAAGGCTATAAAGTGGTATCAATGACCAAGATAAGGTAATCTCATTTAAATTATAGTAAATGTTGAATTATTTTTATTTTAATTATACTAAATCATTTAAATTATTTTAATTGTTTTAATTTTTTTTTTAAACTAGATTTGTCATGTAATGGAACTATATAACAGTATCCAAGGTTCAACATTTCAATTTATAAATTGTTGGAATGAATTGAGGTTCGCACCAAAGTGGCTTATCTAGAACTCTCACAAAAATAAAAATAAAAATAAATAAAGCTTCAAAAAATGCTAATTAAAGTAAGGGATAAGACAGAGGTGGCAATACTGGCAGCCCAGCTTGGCCTGGCCCGCAGGCTTGATCCCGGGCCGGCCTGTGTAATTTATTTTGTAAATTTATTTATGGATGGGAATTGAACAGGGTTGCTGAGAAAGAAATTGTGTGACTTTACCATTTCAATATAAGTTCAGCTTTGTTAAGTTATATAATATATATATATATATTGTTCAGTATGTTTTTTCTAAATTTTTTTACAAAATTGCAGTGGGTGTAAATCGAACCAAGTCTTAGCTAAGAGGTTGTTTGATTTAACCACTTCACTACAAGTTTAGCTATCTTTATTTATGCATATATTAATATAGATATATATATATATATTGTTTAATAAGTCTTAAAAAAAAAAAAAAAAAAGACCACCTTTTGGCAAGCCTTGCAAGCCGGGCCTAGCTTGCATATGGGCCAAGCCGTGCCAAGTCCGGTCTGATTATGGGGCAGACCGGCCGGGCTTGGCCTACCTGACCAAGCCCATTTTGCCTCCACTAGGCTAAGAAGAGGCAAGAAGAAAATGATAGACTATATGCTCAAGAACAACATCGATTGACCCTTGAAGAAGAAAATAATAGAATTAAAATGAAAAACTTCAATTTGAAAGAAGTAAAGAAGAATAAAGAATTATAGCAATTGATACTACTAACATGCCTCAAATGAAGAAAGAATATTATGAGCATCTACAAAAGGAGATTATTCAAAAAAAAATGATTGGTAGTAACTTTGGAGAGTAATCATTGTTATGTAGTATACTTTTTAATGAATTATTAATCAAGCTTTGTTGTTTTATCTAGTTAGTATTGTATTGTATTATATTAAAAAAAAATATATTATAGTTTTTAATGAATGAAGTGATTATTTCTCTATAGTTGCTCAAATAAAATTATAATATATTATATTATAATTTGACATTAAATTTGAAAGATAACAACAATAAACATTGATTCGAAATCCAACACAAGTAAATAACAAAACAACAACAAAAAAAAACTTAAAAAATTATAAAACATAGAAAATAAATAACAAAACAACAACAACTAAAATGAATTTAAAATCCAACACAAGTTCAAAAGAAGATGATTGTTTAAGATGAATCGTATTTCTACCATAAATGCTCAATTAGATCTATCTAAAGTTACGAATGACTTTTTCTATCTCTGATGTGATGTTGAGCTTAAATAAACTCAAACAATCGAGGAGTACGCTCACGAAATTCTTCAATTTGAGAAAGTTGAGAATGAGATTCAAAGATTGATTTACGTTGGGGTATACCTTGCTCATCCTCAATAATCATGTTGTTCATTATTATACAAGCCGTCATAATATCTTTCAATGTTTCTTGATTCCAAAATCAGGTCGGTCCACGGATTATTGCGAAGTGATCGAACCAAAATTGGTATGATTTTGGCCCCCATTTCCTTCTCCTTTTGCTTTATTCTCGGGCATTATCCTGTGATTTAATTGTGAAAATTAAGTATTTTCAGGTATTTATAAGATTGAAGGGCATTGTAGTAATTTGGAGAAAATGGGGGCAAAACCGTAAAATATGAGGAGAAGATTGAATATTCCGCAAATTTGGAAGAAAGCAAGGGAGCATTCCGTAAATAACCTTGTAGAGCAGCCAGACGCGCCACGTCAGCTATGTGATGCTGTGCGTTTTGAATTGGGCACAAGCCCAATTCTCAAGCCCAAGTTAGCAACCCATGTGCAAGGCCCAAACATGGCCCAAACTTCAGGCAGGCCTTTTCCCTTTAGTTAAACGGTGCGTTTAGAGGGTGTGGGCCTCTAAACGCACCCCAGCCTTGTTCTAAATTCACCCATTTTATTACATAGTGACAGCAGCCCAATTGCACCCCATTCCCTTGCTATTTGCACCCCAACTATTCATCTTCTTCTCCAAGTCACGAGCTGCTGCCATGGCTTCCCTTCTCCAAACCCTTGACCGACCGGAAAGGGACCTTCCCGGACCTACCACTGGCCGAAAATCGACCCAAAAGAACAGCCAACCGATCGGTCCAATTCCGGTGCCCCAAATGGTCGGATTCCAGCCATCCAAATGCCACCCAATTCACGCCTAACTACCTATTTTGCCCCTTTGTCACGTCCACGTCACCCTAGGTCGCCATTTGTCGTCTAAAGTTGTCATGGCGATAGAGAGTTGATTTTCACACCTGATGAGGTCACCATTTGCATCCCTAAGGTCGCCATTTATGACCAAACCGCGACTCTCTCTGTGCCTTTTTTCTCATTGGCTATTTTTTGGTGGAAAATTATAAGAAGGCCCCCTAGAGGAGCCAAAGTGGAAATTTGACAAATAAAGGGGATGTTTTGGTAATTAGCCATCCGTGACCTATTTCAAAAATACTATAAATTCATCCATCTTTTCAATTTGAATGCCAAGCCTATTCTCTCCTACCAATCTTCTCTTCCTCCATTAATCACCTCCCAAATTCCTCAATTTCTATCCTTGAACTAATCTTTTCCACCCAAAAACTCACACCAAATCTTGATTACTTCCCTAGACCATTCCTTCCCTACCATTTTCTACCCCACAAATCCTTTGTCACTCACCATAAGCCATCCACCTATCTAGACACATCCTCCTCTTCCATTCTTTGCACTAGGAGCATCAAAGGAGAACAAGGATCAAGCACTAAAGAAGGTGGCCCAAGCTTGATTTCCTTACCATTTACTTGTTTTCTATTTGATTGCTACTAAGTGTAATTAAACCCCTAATCTAGGGGATTGATTTAATAAACATTTGGTTGTGGGTTTTTGCTTAAGCTTTGTAATGAATCTCTATATGTGTTCTATTTATTAATTCATTAGATTCTATTCATTATGTGATTGACTTGTATATCCACTTATTAATTACAATCTTGTTTAGAATAACATGTTATATGATCACTATTGGATTGACACACTTGAGTGATTAAGAACCCAATAAATAGGATAGATTAGTGGAGGGTATATCAACCACATTAATCTAAACCTAAATTGGTTAACATGTAGAGATTGGTCCTTAAAGTGGCTTAAAAAGCAATACCCATACCTACTTGCTAATCAATCAATTCCCTAGCATCAACATTAATTTGTTACATCCATTTTTTTTTATCAAGATTGTGAGTCTTCTATTTTTCATATCACCATATTTTTAGTTAGGTTAATTTTGTATGTAAGTTTGATGGTTTGACAAACCATACACTCATTCATCATTTATGATTTATTTTATTATTTATAGATTAACTAATTAATTCAACATATTACTCTAATTCCCTATGGAACGAATTCTAAGCTTACCACTCTACTCATTTTCAAAACTTAAAATATATTGCGTAAAGATTCATTTTATAACATTCTTTTGGTAATTCACAATTTGGTAACGACACAAAAAGCGAGTCATCACGAAGCACGCTTGGAGCACTCCAAATGCTCATTCTACATCTTTTCGCACTGAATCTTGAGCATTAGCAAAACATTTTCTCTTATTTCCTTGCGGAGCTGAAATTGTCATGACAAAGGTTGCCCATGATGGATATATACCATCAGTAAGGTAGTAACCCATTGAGTAATCATGACCGTTGATTGAGTAGTTCACAAGAGGAGCACGACCTTCAGTGAGTTGATTAAATATGGATGACATTTTTAGCATATTAATATCATTATGAGATCCTGGCAATCCAAAGAATGCATGTCAAATCCAAAGATCATATGAAGCCACAGCTTTTAAAATAATTGTTGGCTCATGAACATGACTTGAATACATCCCAGCCTACATAGATGGACAGTTCTACAATTTCCAGAGCATGCAATCAATGCTCCCCAACATACCAGGAAAACCACATTGTTCACACTACCAAAAAAAAAAAAGCCTATCAGTGATGAACTATTTCCGACGATGCTAATTTCCGTCGAAAATGGTACCATTTTCGACGGCCATTTCAAAGCCGTCGGAAATGAGTAAAAATATGATACCACATTTTTGACGGCCAAATGCTGTTGGAAATAGTCGAAAAAGCCATCAATTTTGTTCCCAATTCCAATGGCACAAAAGTGCCATCGGAAATAATCTTTGTCCTGTTGGAAATGAGGAAAAGGAATACACTATTTCTGATGGCATTGAGGTCGTCAAAAATAGTTTTGTTCTATTTGAAAAGAAAAAAGGAATACACTATTTCCGACGGCCTCAATGCTGTCGAAAATAGTCTTGTTCCATTTGAAAAGAAAAAAAGAAATGCACTATTTTCGACGGCCTCAATGTTGTCAAAAATAGTCTTGTTCCATTTGAAAAGAGAAAAAGGAATACACTATTTCTGACGGCCTCAATGCCATCGGAAATAGTCTTGTTCCATTTGAAAAGAAAAAAAGGAATACATTATTTCCGACGGCATAGAAGCCGTCGGAAATAGTCTTTGTTTTGTTGATCTCAATTTCATGGAATAAATAAATAATTTATTATTATAATATTAATTAACAAATTATAATGGAATGTATGTAATTTATAACACTACACAAAAAATGTGACTTGTAGGTCAATATTTTAAATGTATCACTATGTGTTAAATGTATCCAAAATTCACTGTCAACAAAAACTCTAATAATTTTAATAAAATATTAGTTTTAAAAACAATATCTCAATAGTTTTATTTAAATAGTATACAAAAAAAATATATTTAATTATATAGTATACAAACATATCAATAGCTTATATATAAATAATATGCAAAACATATCAGATATAAGGTTATAGCAAAATGGTAAGGGAAACCTTTACTGTCATCCAAGTCAAGGGTTTAAGCCACATGAATTTCATGGATTTAGAGTGCCACATGCTAGGTGATGTGGCACGTGTCATGGTGACATGGCACGTGGCACGTGACGAGTGATGTGGCTACTATCAAGTCGAGTCACGCTATTTTTTTTATAATTCGACTATTTCAGATGGGAAATGGTCTTTTCCGACGGCATTTAGCCATCAGAAAAGACAATTTTTTGAGTGTCACCAATTACGAGCAATCGAGTGATGTCGTCACTACTTAGTGATCTCAAGTATTCTTCACTAAAAATTGCAATTATTGCCTTTGCAAACTTTTTAAAACTCTCTATGGACTTGCTTTCATCGATTCATACATAATCATCCACAGAATCTACCGATGCTTGACTAGTCTCTTTAGTGGCACTCGCAATAGGACGAGGTCGGACAGTAGAATAATGATAAAGTGAAGTTCGTTCCCACAAGGATCGTGTGATCGATTACCAAAATTGATTAGCCTAAATAATATTCAAACAATTATTATGGAAGGTTTTCAAATTAAGCAATATAAACTAAACTAATAAAAGGCTTTATGCTAATGCAAAAGAGAAATAACACGAAATAAACTCTGTTGACGGTGATTTTTGGATTGCCTCACTCAACAATAATATCTTAATCAAAACGAATAAAGAAAGAAATAAATCAATGCATGCAAGACAAGTTTTACGTGGAAAACCCTTGAATGGGAAAAAACCATGGTGCCCCTTGAGGGCAAAAGAATAACACTATGGATTATTGCAGTTTTACACACTCAGATCTCTTATACAATTGCCTTATTCTCTCTTTTCAATCTCGAACCCCTTTTCATGGGATTTATGGTCCTATTTATACTAGTTTAACTAGGGTTTCCCTTGCTCATGCCATATTAATAGGGGAGTTACTATTTTAACTTGTACAAGGAATCTGATGTTTGTTGATGATTTTAGGGTTTGTTTCATGTTCGGACTCTTCTTGTTAAGAACGGGTTGTATCCTATCTGGAATAAGATTTGATCTTTGTGCCTTGTATCTGGTCGAATCCTTGCTGTAAGAGGTATACTGGAATAAGGTTGCTTTCTTAATGACATAAATCTCAACGAGCATTTTAGGTTGGCGAACACAGGCTGCCATCTTCTTGGTCGACCTATTCCAGCGAGCATGCTTCTGATCCGAATTGATTCTGGATAAGGGGGCCAGCTAGCACGCCTTTTATCTGATATTTCACTTCGTTGACTGGTCCAAGAGTGACGTGGCCATACTTTGACCCACGTTTTCTGCACATTCTACTGACGTGTCTTTTGGCCGGATATGCACATACAATAAACTCGAATGTGATAATGGAGAAAAATATGCTAGGACTTGACTACACCCTACCCTCTATTGACTTCCGCTCTAGACTCAATTGCACACCCAAAATATGCTCATGCAGTGGTGGTAGGCGGCGGTGGCAAGGACTCCTAGAACCAGTGGTGGTAGGCGGCTGGGACCTAGAGTTCCTAGGGAATCCTTGTTGGGTGCTTAGACAGTGATCGATTCGGATGTCGAGGATCATCGGCGTGATAGTTTGTGTTTTGCTCTTAACCTCCCGAGAGCCTTCGGCACCGAGGTTAATGTGGTCGGCAATCGAGAACTAGGTCGATACATGAGAAGATACGACATTTCTGATTCTGTTCTTCTTATTCCCTCGGGCAAGCGGGCTGGGTGGAATCAGCCAAGTAATGCCATCGCCATTTATGGGTTGATGTTGGGTTGTGGGGTTACTCCCCCCTTTCAGCCATTTATAGCCAGATTTCTGGCCGATGCCAAGCTTGCTCCTGCTTAGCTTTCGCCGAATAGCTATAGGATTCTAATGTGTTTATGCTTAATGTGGAAGATGATGGGTCGTAGGTCGCCGACCCCTCGTGAGATCCGTCACTTCTATGTTTTGAGGCAATTTGGCCTCAGCGGTACTTATTACCTTCAATCCATAGCCGTGGAGAATTGGATCCCTGAAGGCATTTCCAACTTTGGTTAGGTGGAGATTTTCAGAGATGAGAAGAAAAAGGGTTTCATCTGGGGTTTCCCGACTTCAAACAAGAGATAGAAGAACATCTGGTTCTTTGTTGGTGGTGAATGGGGCAGAGACACACCTACAGATGCTCGCCGCAATCTTCTGGCAAGGAGGGTTCTGAGACACTTTACGTCTCCTGACTCCTGGTCGAAAACTCCTCCTGTTTTATCTGCCCATGAGATAAAAAATGCGGCGAAGGTAGCTGTTATAGAGTTGGCCAATAGAGGCAAATAGTATCTTCTTGACAAGGCCAAGATGATTGCTTGTCACGTTTTTCCATTTCTATCTGCTAGGCAACACCGCTGTAAGTCTTCCTCTTGGTTTCTTTATTTCAAAACTTTTATCGGTTGGTATTTAGCAACATTGTTTTTGTTTCGTAGTGAGTGAATTTGACGTCGTTTGCGATGAGCAAGCCCAAGTGGTAAAGAATTCTAAAGCTGCTAGTCAAAGACATGCTGCGGGCTTGTCCAAAAAGGGAGTCACACCGTTAGAGGGTGATGACTCTCAGGATAGTGGAGGGGTTAGTGGAGTCCCCACTCCTGTTGCAGAGGAAATCGCTCAGCCTCATGGGGGAGATACGGTTGTTCAGATGCCCACCCCCGGTCACAAGGGAAAAGAGAAAGTTGGTGCCTCTGGGGTGATTGAAGAGGTTCTAATTTTTGATGCTAACGAGCCTGAGGCCCCCGAGGACCCTTCTAGCGACCTTAACCCAAGAAATGGTCGGGGAAAGTGTCAGGCTAAGATTACTCCCGAGTGTGTTGTTCGTCCTACGAAGCGAGTTTCGAGAGTGGTTCAATACGTGCTCTCGTTTGATGAGGAAGGTAATGGCGAGCTTGTACGTGCTGAGGTTCCCCATACTGATGGAGCTGGTTTATGGCATCCTCTTGTATCTCATCAGGCTGTGGATCTGACCCTTCAATCGGAAGGGGTTAGTGATACAAGGACTGCATTCCCTTCATCCGCTCCTTTCGCTTCTTCAGGCGTTGATGTGTAGGGTTCTGCTCTTGACGAGTCTGGGCCATCAATCTCCTCGGCGGGTGTTGGTACGCATGGTACTGCTACACAGGCTGACATCCCTAGGCCTTCATCTCCTCCAAGTGCTGGTGATAGAGGTACCGCTGCTCAAGCTGACATCCCTAGACCATCGTCCATCCCAGCTGCGGGTTAGGGAGATTTTCGTGAAGAGCCTCATGTAGTTCCGGTCGATCAAGGAGATGGGTCTGGCATTGTGTCCTTGTCTGATTTTTCCTCCATTGAGCTCCTGAATCATTTTATAAATAATGATGTATATATTGGTGAGGGTTGGGAGCACGTGAAAGATAAATCATGCAACAGGAAGATGAAATTCTTCTTCAACTGTCATTCTTTGGTAAGTTGTTCGATTCCCTCTTCCTTTTTCCTTTTTCTTTTTTACTTGTTGTGTCGTATTTTGACTGTGTTTTTTTTTTTTTTTGTTCAGATGATGTCTGAAATGGCAGACAATTATAGACGCGGGAATGCAGTTTCAAGAGAGAATAAGCGCTTGCGGGAACAACTTTCCCATTCGAATGCTGACCAGCATTCAGCTAAGGAGTCTCACACTCAACAACTTACTCAGTTGAGGGAGTCTGCTGATGGGTTTTTAGCTGCTCAGCTTGCTGCTGAGGAGGAGATTAAGCTGCTGAGGGAACAACTTGCTAGGAGTCAGGATGCACTTGCTGCTAGTATGGAGGCAGAAAGGCTAGCGGAAGAAGCTAGGGAAAAGGCTGAGCGTGAGTCTGAAGACCTGCGGAACCAACAGGCTTCACAAGACATTATTTTAAACGACCTGAAGGCCGTTTTAGAGGTTAAAGTTATTGACCGTTTTAAGAGGTCTCCTACCTATGACGCGCTACTTTTCTGTGAGTTCGAGCGGGGCATGCGGCAAGCGAAGAGGTTCTTCGCCATGAAGGACCACTCTAATGAGAAGGCCCTAAGGCGTTTTGATAAATCCCTCAAGTTGCACATGGATAGCACTGTGGGCTCGATCAAAGAGCATATAAAACGGTGGAAGGCCCATTGTAGCTATACGAGAGCAGAACCCCATCCCATGCATCTCAAAATCTCTACCAAGTGTGCTTTCAACACCTACTATTCTGGTCTGAAAGGGATTTTTACTGGTTCCGATAATGAGCCTGACTTGGGTCCTGTCTCCGACCGAGATTACGCGCCTTTCATGCCTGAAGGGGATGAAGAGGTTGTTTGGCCGTCGGAGGATGAGATAAGTGATGAAGAAGATGATGGGGATGATTCGCCAGTGAGTGCTTGATTTCTTTTTGCTGATGTATTTGTTTATTCACCCAATACTTTGTGTTAATCGCCAAAATTGGCGAAGGACCAAGAAAGAATTTTCCACCTCAACACAAGGAGAATACAGAAGTATAGACGTCATCCGGCTACCCCGACTAGTCCGAATGCACACCTCCTTCAGCGGGGTCTGGCTCAACCTTCCCTTAGCTTCTTAAAGGACCCCGCCATCATCTTGATTCGTAAGCAACGTCCCAAGCGGAGATACTCGTTAGAACCTACAGTGGGGTCTAACCCCGTCATACCCTGGCTCCCTATGGACCCTGCAGCACCCCGACAAGGTTCCTACAGACCCAGCGGTACCCCGACATGGAGTTATACTGAGCATCCTGCTACAGAATGAACCCCGCAGTACCCCGACACAGAGTTCCACTAAGCATCCTGCTATAGTACCAACTAAACATTCCCCTACTCCATCAGCAGGACGCCTACTGGCTTACACTTCCTAACATAGCCACTCCGCCAAGTAAGAAGATATCAGGCAGCAAGATTCTCAAATCAGAATTTGAAAGCTCCATAAGAGACCCATCAAAATGCTGCCGTACAAAGGAGACGTGCTCCTTTCCGCCAACTAAGAGTTCTATTTTTAGCAAGTCAACTCAGTTAGAGTCCTTCAAGGAAGGAAATATTTGCTACGAGATTAACTCCTCCTAGGAAGGAAAGACTAGATTCACACGCATAAAACTCCGAGATTATCTCCTAAAAAGAGGATGATCTTGCGTGGGCTAAAACCCTAGACCAAGATTATAGGAGTGCATGGCAAGCAACATGACCTATATATACAACGTCTTACTCACCGGAAAGAAGGACCGAAAATCTTCTCCAGAAACTCGACATTCAAGTTCTACTTATAAACAAGCACAGATTCACCATCACCACCATCTCCATTACTTACCAAATCTCCATACATTGCTGTAACACCTAAATACATGGTTCATCTATCTGTAATGCAAAGGGACGATCAATAAAAGCTTATTTTTGTTTGATTTCTTATATTCCATATTGTACTTGCATTGATAGGGACATAGTCGGTATCAAACTACGTGATACCCCTCCGACCAGGATCAATCTCGTTCTTATTCCTTTTAAAGTTGTTATTTGGAATTCCATCCCACTAACGATTTTCAGATAACACTTTGTAAATGTACTTGATATTTATTTATATCAGTTTCTATTTTATGATATGCTTGAATCCTTTCTGTTCGCCGAATTATTTTCATAAGTTTTTCTTTTCTTCAGTTGCCGCTACTGAGTTTCTGGCTTAGGCTTGGAAGCCTATTATCACTTAGCTTATTGTTGCTTAGTTTTTGTTTTACCTAGTGTTTGTCAGGACGTATACGACCATACACCAAGTTTTTTATAAGCATGCTGTTGAGACGTCTCCCTCTTTTTCTTACTGCTTTGGTGCTAGTTTGTTCGGCTCCCAACACTTCTTTCTTAGGTTTTGTTCCCTGCATGCTGTTTGTTGAATGTTTTTCACATTCTAGGGTCTTATGCTTTGCTAATGATGGCGACTGCCATTTTTGTGGCATTTTTTTCCTAGCTCAGCTGTTTTTATGATATATTTGCTCTCATCCTGCTATGATGTGAGGTATTCCCCATGTTTTTGTCCCTTTTTCTGATACTTGCCGAGTTTAAATAACTCGTTTTGTATGCACCGGCAAATTGTTCATTATGGCTAATTTGTGGCGTTGTTCAGCGAGGATACGAATTTTAGTAATAAATTACTCTTTATTGATTATCTCCTACAACTTTGACGTTAAAAAAATAAAAGTGAGAAGAAGAAAAATAATAAAAAGACTTTCGGAGTAGGGGTATCATGGGTAATAGATCTTCAGATATTGATAATTGCATGGTCGGGGTAGCTCGCTGACTCCTTTTCGAGCAATGTGATATGCTTCATGGCCTGTTATGCCCGTGATGCGGTATGGCCCTTCCCATTTGTCTACGAGCGATCCTGCAGATTTGTCTTTGGTTCCCAATGCTACCCTTTTTAGTACTAAGTTCCCAAGTGCAAATCTTCTAACTCGCACATGTGAATTGTAATACATGGCTGCCTTCTATTGATAGGCAGCATTCCTTATCTGAGTGCGTTCTCTTCTTTCTTCTAGCTCGTCCAGACTGTATTTTAGCATATTAATGTTAAATTCAGGTTGGAAGAGTTGTATCCTTGGTGAGGAGAACGTTGTTTCTACTTGGATAACTGCCTCAGTCCCGAATGCCATGGAATAGGGCATCTCTCCTGTTGAGTTCCTTTCTGTTGGTCGGTATGCCCATAACACCTGTGGTAGTTTTTTTGCCCAACTTCCTTTCTTGACAGCGAGTTTAGCCTTCAAGTTATGCTTGATGATTTTGTTTACTGCCTCAGTTTGTCCATTTGTCTGTGGGTGAGCTGGAGAGGCGTAGTAATTGTTGATCCCATATTTCTTGCATAAATCTCTAAATTTTCTGTTGTCGAACTGTGTTCCGTTGTCAGTGATGATGGTGTTTGGTATTCCGAACCTGTACAAGATGTTCTTCTTCACAAAGCTGGTTGTATTTGCTTCTGTTATATGCACCAAAGGTTCGGCCTCTACCCACTTCATGAAATAATCCACCACCACAATGGTGTGTTTCACTCCCCCAGGTGCTGTGGGCATTGGATCGATCAAATCGATTCCCCACATGGTGAAAGGCCATGGGGAGGTGATACTTTGTAAACGCTCAGGTGGCTGGCGAATGTTGTTTGCGATCTTTTGGCATGCCTCGCACATTGTCGCTATTCTCTTTACATCGGCGAACATTGTTGGCCAGTAGAATCCCTGCCTTAGTGCTTTGTGGGCTAAGCTGATACTTCCAGCATGGTTCCCACAGCTTCCGCTGTGTATGCCTTTCAGGATTCCTTCTGCTTTTTCGGGTCCAACACACCTTTGTAGCACTCTTGAATACCCTCTTCTGTAGAGCTTGCTGCTGAGGACCAAATATCTTGTCGCTCTGTATCTCAACTACTTGGCTTCTAGTGAGTCATTTGGGAGGATGTCATTGATCAGGTATTCTTTTATTGGAGTCTTCCAGTTGTTTGATTCGTTCATGATTACACCCACTTCAATTTGTCCAGCTATGCTTGGCTGGAGTAGATGTGCCATAGGGATGGGGGGCCAGATGTTGATCGTAGCTGATGCCAATTTGGCCAGAACGTCTGCCTGCTCATTTTCTTCTCTTGGAATTTGCACGATCTTGTATTGTTTGAATCGTCCCAATAATTCTTTTGCTAGCTTCAGGTAAGCGATCATGCTTTCATCTCTTGCTTGGTATTCATCAAGTACCTGGTTGACGATGACTTAGGAATCGCTGAAAATTTCTACTTCATCGGCTCCTAAGGCTGTACATACCTTTAATCCTGCTATCAGTGCCTCGTACTCGGCTTGGTTGTTGGTGGCTTTAAAATCAAAACGCACGGCACATTCTACCGAGTTTCTTTCTGGGGTCGTGACTACTATCCCTGCCCCGCTGCAGTGCGTATTTGATGACCCATCGACATGGAGTTTCCAACGGAAGTTTTTCTCTGCTTGTTCTATCATCATATTTGCTACTTCGGTGTCCGGCTCAGTGAATTCTGATACAAAGTCTGCTACTGCCTGGCCTTTAATCGACGTTCTTGGGATGTATTCTACGTCGAATTCACTCAATTCAATGGCCCATTTCGTGAGTCTGCCCGACACTTCTGGTTTCTGTAAAATCATTTTTAGCGGACTATTCGTGTACACACCAATTTTGTGTGCCTGAAAATATGGCCTCAATTTTCTTTCTGCTGTTATTAGGGCGAGCTCCATCTTTTCGGCCGGTGAGTACCTTGTTTCAGCTAGTAACAGTGCTTTACTTATGTAGTACACTGGTTTCTAGACCCCATTTTCTTGTCTTATCAGTACAGAGCTAGTGGCTGCCTCCGTGACGGACAGGTACAGGTATAACATTTCTCTTGTGATTGGCTTTGACAACAGCGGTGCTCGACCGAGATACTCTTTGAGGGCGAGAAAGGCTTGTTCGTAATCTTTGTTCTATTCAATTCCCTTACCTTTCTTGAGCGCTTTGAAAAATGGCAAGCATCGATCTGTTGATTTTGCTATAAACCTGTTCAACGATGTCAAGCATCCTATGAGTTTCTGGACGTTCTTCAAGTTTTATAGGGAAACCATGTCGGCCAGTGCTTTGATCTTGTTAGGGTTTACTTTTATTCCTCTTTGATGTACCTGGTACTCGAGGAATTTACCGGATGGAATGCCGAACACACACTTTGAAGGGTTCAACTTCATTCCGAACTTGGTTAATACATTGAAGGTTTCTCACAAATCATCTACATGTCTGTCGGCCGTGATGCTCTTAGTTAGCATGTCATCGACGTACACTTCCATATTTCTCCCTATTTGGCTAGCGAACATTCTGTTAACTAGCCGGTAGTATGTTGCTCCAGCATTCTTCAGGTCGCTGGTATGTCTGTGGTGAACGCTGTTTTGTCTTCTAGTTTGTACATCTTGATCTGGTTGTACCCTGAATACGTGTCCATGAAGCTTAGCAGCTCGTGTCCGGCTATTACATCGACCAGTTGGTCAATTCTTGGTAATGGGAAGCTATCTTTGGGGCAGGCTTTGTTCAGGTCAGTGAAGTCTACACACATCCTCCATTGATTGTTCTTCTTCTTCACGAGTACGACATTTGCTACCCATTCAGGATATTTGATTTCTTTGATCGATCCTGCTGCAAGTAGCTTTGATATTTCTTCCCTTATGGCTACACTTCTTTCAGGATTGAAGCTCCTCATTTGCTGTATCACCGGCTTGCATTCTTCGTTTACAGCCAAATGGTGTAAGATTACATTCGTATTAATTCATGGCATATCTTCATGGCTCCAAGAGAAAATCTCCTTGTACTCCTTTAGCAGATTTACCACGCCTGCTTTGGTCTGTTCTATCAAATTTGCTCCAACCTTGACAGTTTTGTTGGGTTCATTTTCATCCAAAATGACTGGCTCGGTGGGTTCTTCCTTTTCTCTGTCGGCCTTGTCCCTTGGGTCCAGTTCAAATGCGTCGGGGTTTTCCTCTCGTGTCCCTTGATCGAGTTGAAATATGCCCAAAGTTTCAACTCCAGTTTTGTCTTTAAAGATTGATAGGTTGGTGCGGCGAGCCATTTCCTACGATCCCTTGAGTTCCCTAATTCCAAATTCCGTTGGGAATTTTACTTTCAGCCCATTTGTGGATGTAATTGCTCGGGCTTTGTTCAGGAATGGTTGACCGAGTAAGGCATTGTACGGCCAGTTGTAGATGTCAATAACAATGAAATCCAGCAGGATAGTCCTCCGACAAGGCGCCGTTCCAAACCTTACAAGTAATTTCACAGTTCCCAAGGATCTTACTTCTGTACCTCTAAATCCTTTCAAGGGCATATGGAATGGTTCCAAATCTTTTCTGTCCAGTTAGAGTTCATTGTACACCCTGGCGTTCAAAATTTCAGCGAAGCTCCCGTTGTCTATCATCACTTAGAGGACATCTTTGTGGGCTGTTTAGACCCCCACAACTATTGTGTCATTGGGTTTGGCATCAATTCCTTCCGAGTCCTCAGCTGTGAAGATTATTGGGTCGTGCCCCTCTCTTGCTTTCTTGTGGTTTTTCTGTACAGAGTTCACTTCAATGTCTCTGTTTTCGTACATTACCTCCCGGACTTCTGACATTCTCTCTCTATTGCTTCTGCCAGTGTGTGGCCAGTCAAAAATGGTATTTATTACGGTATTGGGACTGCTTTTTCTTGGGCTCCTTCTTTCTTGTTCGTTCCCCCGATAGCTATCTTGGCGAACGACATTTTTGTCTCCCTTCGGGGTGAAATCTTTAAGGCGTCCCTCTCTGATTAGACTTTTAATGTGATCACGCAACTGGAAGCATTTTGAAGTGTTATGCCTGTGGTCCTTGTGGAATTGACAGTATTTTGTTGTATCTCTCCGGGCATTGGCTGACTATTGTCGTGGATATTTGGCGAGTCCTTTTTCTTCTACTATAGACAGTATGTCTTCTTGTTCACCAGTTAAAGGGGTGTCGTTACTATACCTGCCTCAGAACCTACTGATTCTGTTGCTACCCCGACTCTCCCTGGGCTGATTCTTCCAGCTTTTCTCTTCTCTTTGGCGATCACGTGATTGGCCCTTTATCCGGTCATCTTTGGATTCGGGTTTTGTGTCTGGTTTGTGACAATGAACGTAGCTACCCTCTTGCGCCACTTCTTCCTCTTCTGCTAATGCATAGTCTCCAGCTATGTCCATCATTTCCTCGTATGTCTTTGGTCGGTCCCTTCGCAAGTCAAAAGATAGGCGACCACTTTGCAACCCGTTAGTGAAGGCTGCTATGACAGCTACATCACTCTCATCTTCTATTTGGGCGACTTCCTTCCCGAATCTGGCCAGGTATTTTTTAAGTGACTCATTGCTTTCTTATTTCAAATTAGATAGGTGAGCTAGTGACTTTCTTCTCTGCACACTTCTCATGAATTGTCTTATGAACGCTTTGCTGAAACTGGAAAAATTGTTAATGCTTCTAGCAGGTAGGCGTCCAAACCATCTGGAAGCGAGGTCGCCGAAGGTTTACGGGAATGTTAGGCACAAGAGACCATCATTGGATGCATACTGGGCCATGATATTACGAAATCTACGAACATGCTCTTTCAAATCCCTGTTCTCCTTGTATTGCTCGATAGTTGGCATTCTGAACCTTTTCGAGAATTGGGTGCGGGCGATATGGTCGATGAATAGGTTGTCTGACTCGTCATCTGAAGAAACGTTATGTCCATATCACCGAGCCATTGCTGAGACCTTTTTTGATAGTTGTTGGAGGGTGACGCTTCAGTGACCAATTGGTTCCCCTTCTGGGTTGAGCCTGCTTTTGATTGTCATCCTTCGATAATTATCTTCTCTACTGTCTATACTCCCGCCGACTCCTAGGTCATCTGTACTTTCGGACCTTCTTTGCCACGCCTTTTTTATCCGCAGCTCTTTTCTTGGCTGGGGAATCCTGTCTCCTGATGAGATAGACCGTCGTCTCCGACGATTTCTGTTAGATGCATTATCGATGGCTACCCCATGTGTTCATCCACGGCTCCGCTTCTCTGGAAGTTCCTCATCCAGCAAACCTTTTTCCTTTCTTTTGCCTTCTTTCTTCTAGAACCTCTGGTGGATCCCTGGGTGCTTCCTCCATAGTTGGTTTTACCTGGACGCTGGGAGTCATAGCATGGACTTCTAATCGCAACCTTCCTGGCGGATGGTTCCTGGGTGTGCCGGTTGTCAGCTCATAGGGAGACGAGACTCCTAGCCCTATAGGAAGCGAGAGTCTGATTTTGTTGGCTTCATTGACCAAATTCACTACTGCAGTATGAAAGTATTGTATAGTTTCCGGGTTGGCTTCTCTAATTCCTGGTGTTGCCACTAAATGCTCCCATGTTGCCAATGTTTCCTCTCTGGTACCACAGCTGCTTTGAGGATCTGATCGTTGCTGGGGATTTCATCTCTATTGCTGTCGTTGCTCATGTTGTACCTATTTGTAAGGATTCTTCGAAGTTTTCTATTCAAAGCCCTCTCCTTCTAGCGCCAATTGTTAACGGTGATTTTTGGATTGCCTCACTCAACAATAATATCTTACTCAAAACAAATAAAGAAAGAAATAAATAAATCAATGCATGTAAGACAAGTTTTACGTGGAAAACCCTTGAATGGGAAAAAACCACGGTGCCCCTTGAGGGCAGAAGAATAACACTATGGATTATTGCAGTTTTACACACTCAGATCTCTCATACAATTGCTTTATTCTCTTTTTTCAATCTCGAACCCCTTTTCATGGGATTTATGGTCCTATTTATACTAGTTTAACTATGGTTTCCCTTGCTTATGCCGAATTAATAGGGGAGTTCCTATTTTAACTTGTACAAGGAATCTGATGTTTGTTGGTGATTTTAGGGTTTGTTTCCTGTTTGGACTCTTCTTGTTAAGAACGGGTTATTACCTATCTGGAATCAGATTTGATCTTTGATCCTTGTATCTGGTCGAATCCTTACTATAGGAGGTATATTGGAATAAGGTTGCTTTCCTGATGACATAAATTTGGGCGAGCACTTTAGGTTGGCGAACACAGACTGATCTTCTTGGTCGGCCTATTCTGGCGAGCTTGCTTCTGATCCAGATTGATTCTGGATGAGGGGGCCAGCTAGCACGCCTTTTATCCGATATTTCCCTTCGTTTACTAGTCCAAGAGTGACGTGGCCATACTTTGACCCACCTTTTCTGCACATTCTGCTGACGTGTCTTTTGGCCGGATATGCACATACAACAAACTTGAATGTGATAATGGAGAAAAATATGCTAGGACTTGACTACACCCTACCCTCTATTGACTTCCGCTCTAGACTCAATTGCACACCCAAAATATGCTCATGCAGTTCATAGACTCATGCACCCTAATATTAACCTACAATCTCGGTCGAGTAAAATAGATTACACCCAAAATCATACCCAAGCTTATCTTGCGATTACTCAGAATATATGAATGGGTTCGTTAAGGATATTGGCAAACTAACGAATCCTATATGCTAGCCTAAGTAGATCTACTTTTCTAGACATGCATAGAAGACATTTCGTCAAACATGTGGTGTGCGTCTTCGGTCAGTACATAACACACCACAAATTTCATTCAAAAGGAGATCAATCAATTGAAAGCTTTAAGCACACTAAAACATCCATACAAACTACAATTTGCATATAAAGGATAAACAAAAGTCAATATAAATATATAGTCATATGTGAGGTTTTATCAAATCCTAGCACTAAAAGTTTAGCTCATATCACAAAGTGTAGCCATACAATGAATATACTCAAATGAATACATGGCTAACATAAAGAACATGGAAGAGAAAAAGTAATAGAAGAAACTATGTAAAGTAGCTCCTTCTCCTTCTCCTTCTCCTTTGCTTTGCTTTTCTTCTTCCAAGCTCCTTCTTCAACTCTCTTTTGCCCAAAAGATTAAATGATGGTAGTTGTGGAAAAGAGAAGTGATGGGTGTATTTGGATGTTAGGGAGATGTGGAATCTTCATGGGTTTCGAAGGATGAAAATGGTGTTGTAAGAGGAAATGAGTAAAGGTGAGGTCTTGGTGTAATTTGAGAGAGAGGGTTCATTTCTTTTAAAATAAAAAAACCAAGAGAGGCCTTTATATGGGATCCAAAAATAGGGAAAAAATCCTTCTAGACGTTGAAAAGGCGGATTGCCGTAGTTGGCATTTCCGCGGTCACCAACCACGGCCACCAACCGCGGCACCATTTGGAGATTTCTGTCACCCGACTGCCGCGGTTGGAGAACCGCGGTACTTCAACCGCGACGCTACTTGGAGAATTTCTGTCGCTTAACTGTCACTGTTGGACAACTGCGGCACTTTAACCGCGATGCTTTGACCGAAGCTCCAATCTTTCCATATTTGCACATTGAGCCCTCAGATCTTCCTTTTAAAATCGAAACACCCTTGCTATCAAAATTCTCCTGTAAAAACCTCAAACAAGCCATTAAACACTCAATTTTATTCGAGAACTGAACTCAAAATGATACGAAAATGGGGCTACACTTTGTGTAGAAGTGAAGCAATCAAATACCCCCAAGCCTATATTTTGGTCTTCCTCGAGCAAAACCAAAACAAACAAACAAAAAGGAAAAAAAAAACAAAAGAAAAAAAAAACAAAAAGAAGTGAAACGCACGCGAAAAGTCTTTTAAACCCCTAGGCGATCCCTAGTGGGACGAGTGAAGTCTCATGAGGGCTTACAGTACGACACCTGTAGGGAAAAATATACGTACCCGCAGCGGAAGCGAGACTAAAAAAAATTAGTTTGAGGTAGCTTTTAAAATTTTTCCAATTATGAACCTTAAACCCTTTTGATTAATCAAACATATATATATAAGAAAGTAATAAAAGAATTTAATACCTCTTGTCGCGTGATCCGATTGACTTGCGTCGATGGTAATCCGCAAGATCTTCAATCCTAGCACGAACGTGGATCACCTAGGAGCGTGGTCTCCCTTTCTTTGAATTGCAAACCTGTGATGGGATTAAACAAACTTTTCTCTCTTGTTCGTTAGTCACAAAAACAATCAAAAATAACCTAAGATTATTCCGGTCACTTTTGAGTTCTCAATCTAATGATCGAAACTCGCGTGAACCTTGATCGATGTTGTATACACAAGCTTATCAATGATTAAGCAAATAGTACACCATCAAAGAATAATCTATGTTACTTTTTCTTTTGTCTTAGTTGAATAAAATCTCTATCTATGAGTTAAGAAGAAGAAGAAAAATAATTTCTGCACTAAGCATTAGAGCTGGCCGAAATTAATATATGTGTATATATATATGGCCCAAATTTTTCTCCTTTCTTTTTTACATTAGGGTTGGCCGAATTCTTTTCCTTTTTACATTAGGGTTGCCGCAATTTCCAAACCTAGTTCACTAGTTTGAATTGCACCCTAATTCCTATTTAGAAAAGATTTCCAAAACCTAATCAAACTCATAAATCTTTTTATTCTCATATTTGACTAAAATAAAAAGACTTCCTGTTTGAATAAATAAAACTAATTATTTATTTCCTTTTCAAACAAGTCTTTCTATTTAATTATACTACTACCAATAGTATACCTTTAGGAAACATATTTCCTAATGAGAAAAGATTTGTATCTTAATTAAATAATTAATTAATGAATTAATTAATTCTCATTTAATTAATTAATGAAAACAAAATAATATATTAGGTTATTAACCTAGTTGCCGCCCCATATACATATTGGGCCCAAATATTATTTTCTCATTTCATTTAATCCTTTGGACTTTAATTAAAAAGCCCACATGTGAACTAGACCCAATCTTACTAAAAGAAACAAGCCCACATGTCATCCATTAATATATAAATATAATTGTGCAGCCCATTACATAAATAATGTGCAAATTATATTCTTAATATATTAAATTGCAATTCTAAATGGACCCCAAATTGGTCCGGTAGAATATATCAAGTGATCCATGCAAGTCCGTGTGGATTGGGGATCTTGGCGGGCTATCTAAATTTAAGCTCCAATAGACATAACCTAATCACAATCAACAAATGATTCACTTAGGTCCGATCCATTAATTTTAGCTCATTCCACTAAAGAGCTAAAATTGAACTCTTAAATAAAGACAGAAAAGGAAGATGCTTCCTCATTCATACCCTAGACAATCATATTGGAGATAGTGTATCCTCGTGATTAATATCAGTAATCGCCAAGAGTTCATAGACCGCCTATAACTCTCCAAGTTACCATATTTACTCATATGACCACGTTTTGAACTTGGATATTTTGACTTGTCCAGAAGCCATGTTTTCAATAGACACTATTGAAAACTCAACGTTGAGATTTAATATCCAATTACCTCAAAACATCCATATGATGATATTATACTCTCATTTAATAAATGGAGCCACGATGTCCATATCTATAAATGAAGTCCTCTATCGATTAACAAATGAATATCACCAAACTATCGAGGATAGACTATGCGATATAATCGTACTCATTGATAGCTCAAATGATATCACCTGCAACCATAAGTCCATCATTTATCTCAGGATTAAGATAGACTCTCCGATTGTCCTGATAATGAAATTACTTTTATCTACTGACGGTTATAGATAAAGTATTTCATTGTGATCCTGTTCAATACACCCAGTGCACTAGATCCTTTTGCTCGAAGACACTCCGATGATTTTAGACTCATCATATCTCATTTGATCCCACTCAAATGCTAGCAAAAGAATTCTACAACTTTAACAAGATAAAGGTGCCCAACCTTTAACTTAAGTTGTGAACGATATTCAAGACTAACTAAAGAATTGTGTCTACCACATACATATCCAGATGTATGAACAATTCTTCTTTTCTCATAGTCTTTAGACCTTATGATTATTTACTTTAACAATTATTTAAACTATAAATGCTATAAGATTTGTTTAAACCAGAAATCACTTTATTAATATGAATAAGATTGTTAATTACACCATTACACTCTTGCTATTGAGCATAATCCTAACAATCTCCCACTTGCGCTATAGCAAATGTGTCATATCTCTCAAGCCCATATTCTCTAGGTGCCCATCGAAACTCTTCTGAGGTAGAGCCTTTGTGAAGGGATCTGCTAGATTTTCCGCTGACGCGATTTTGGTAATCGTCACGTCACCTCTTTGAACAATCTCCCTTAAAAGATGATATTTCCTTTCTATGTGTTTACCTCTCTTGTGACTTCTAGGTTCTTTCGAATTAGCCACTGCTCCACTGTTGTCACAGTAGATAGTGATCTGCTTATTCGCACTAGGAACCACTTCCAAGTCAATCAAGAATTGACGGAGCCAAACAGCCTCTTTGGCAGCCTCGCATGCAGCAACATACTCAGCTTCCATGGTGGAATCAGCAATACAAGATTGCTTGATACTCCTCCATATAACTGCTCCTCCTCCAATAGTAAACACAGCCCCTGATGTGGATTTTCTGGAGTCAGAATCTGATTGAAAATCAGAATCTGTATACCCAACGGGAATCAAATCCCCTCCAGAGTATACAAGCATATTATCTCTAGTTCTCTTGAGATACTTGAAAATATGCTTGACTGCCGTCCAGTGATCAGGACCAGGCTTCGATTGAAACCTGCTAACTATGCCAACAGCAAAACAAATATCTGGTCTAGTGCAGAGCATTGCATACATGAGACTTCCAACTGCCGAGGCATATGGAACTCTACTCATGAACTGCTCTTCATGCTCATTCTTAGGAACTTGTTCCTTAGAAAGCTTGATTCCATGTCTGAAAGGTAACATACCTTTCTTGGAATCCTGCATGGAAAACCTAGACAAGATTTTGTCTATGTATGAAGCTTGGGATAATGCAATCGTTCTATTCTTTCTATCCCTTATAACTTGGATACCTAGAATAAAACTTGCTTCTCCTAAGTCCTTCATATCAAATTGTTTTGCTAACCATTCTTTTACTGATGTCAATACACCTACATCGTTTCCGATGAGTAGTATATCATCAACATAAAGAATCAGGAAAACCAACTTGTCGCCCTTAATCCTCTTGTATACACAAGGTTCGTCAAGATTCTGAATAAATCCAAAACCTTTGACTGCTTGATCGAACCTTATGTTCCAGGATCTGGATGCTTGCTTTAATCCATATATGGATTTCTGCAACTTGCATACCTTTTCTATTTGGCCCTTTTCAATGAATCCCTCTGGTTGCATCATGTAGATGCTTTCGTCAAGACTTCCATTAAGGAAAGCTGTCTTGACATCCATTTGCCAAATCTCTAGATCTAAAGATGCTGCAATGGATAAGAGTATCCTAATGGATTTAAGCATGGCCACAGGAGAGAAGGTTTCCTCGTAATCGATACCTTCTTTCTGTGTATACCCTTTAGCTACCAATCTAGCTTTAAAGGTTTCCACCTTTCCATCCATACCTCTTTTCCTCTTGTATACCCACTTGCACCCAATGGGTTTTATCCCTTTAGGCAAGTCTACAAGGGACCAGACTTTGTTATTGAACATAGATTCAATCTCGAATTGCATTGCCTTTTGCCAATGGCGACTATCAACATCCTCCATAGCTTCCTTGTACGTATAGGGATCATCGTCGTCCGGGAGATTCTCTACAGATTCTCCCAGACCGATGTATCTTTCGGGTTGTGTTCTAACCCTCCCACTACGACGAGGAATGGTAGGTTGTTGATCTTGTGTTGGATCGGAACTTACAATTGGGTTAGGTTGTGTAACCTCTCGTGGAATTGTATCTCCTGACATCTCATTCAGGCAATTCTACTTTTAGGCACAAAATCATTCATATAGTCCTTATCCAGAAATTTAGCATTTGTCGAAACAAATACTTTAAGATCTGAAGGACTATAAAAATAATATCCTTTAGTTTCTTTCGGATACCCTACAAATATACATGTTTCTGAACGGGACTCCATCTTTTCTGTCTTTCCTTTTAACACGTGCGCAGGACATCCAAATATCCTTAAGTGTTGTAAACTAGGCTTGCGCCCAGTCCACAACTCATGCGGTGTTTGAGGAACAGACTTAGATGGTACTCGGTTTAGAATGTATATTGCAGTTTGTAAAGTATATCCCCAGAAAGAAATAGGAAGTGTTGAATAACTCAACATAGACCTAACCATATCCAAAAGAGTTCTATTTCTCCTTTCTGCTACCCCATTTTGTTGAGGTGTACCAGGTGCAGAAAACTGAGAAACTATCCCATTATCAATAAGATATTGCTGAAACTCTCCAGATAGATATTCTCCACCACGATCAGATCTCAAGATTTTTATGTGTTTCTCAAGCTGATTTTCCACTTCAGCTTTAAATGCTTTGAACATGTCAAAAGCATCCGACTTATGTCGCATGAGATACACATAGCCAAATCTTGAGTAATCATCTGTGAAAGTGATGAAGTACTCATATCCACCTCTAGCTTGAATGCTCATAGGTCCACATACATCTGTGTGTATCAATCCTAAACATTCAGTGGCTCTGGCACCTTTGGCAGAGAACGTCCTTTTGGTCATTTTACCTTCCAAACAAGATTCACAAGTTGGCAGATCATCAACCTTTAAGTCACTCAAAGGTCCGTCACTTACCAATCTTTTAATCCTATTAAGGTTAATATGACCTAAGCGTAAATGCCAAAGGTAGGTTTCATCTTTTGATAATTTAACTCTTTTATGATCAGGTTCCGTTATTTCTGTGTCTAACGAGTGAGAGATATTTCTATGCAAGAAGTATAGACCGTTTTCCAATGTACCTTTGCAAATAACTTTGTCATTCTTACTAATAATAAAAACTTTATTAAAAGTAACCGAATATCCAAATTTATTCAAACAAGAAACTGAAATTAAATTCCTCTTGAATTGAGGTACATAATAAACGTCTATCAAATCTAAATGCCTTCTAGAATCCAAACAAACTCTAATATCTCCCACTGCACTTGCAGACACTAACGTTCCGTTGCCCAAGCGCAAATTGATCTCATTCTTATTCAGCCTTCTCCTTTCTTGGAACCCCTGCAAGGAATAACAAACATGATTAGTGGCTCCTGAGTCTATGATCCAAGAATCTGTAGAATCAGCCAAAAAACATGTTTCAAGATAATTCAAATTACCTTCTTCCTTCTTGTTCTGGGACTTTGGGCAATTTCTCTTCCAATGTCCCTTTTCACCACAAAGGAAGCATTTCCCTTTGATCTTGGTTACTTTCTTGGTGTCCTTCTTGGTAGGCCCAAGTTGCTTTTTCTTCTGTTGTTTCTTGACCTTTTGACGGGCCTTAACAGAAGCAACTTTACCAACCACATGAATCTCTTGACCTTTGCCTTTCACAAGGATCTTTTCAGCACTTTGAACATCTTGCATCAGGCTCTGTAAGGTGTATTCCTTTTTGTTCAAAGTGTAGTCCAATTTGAACTGATCAAAGGAATCTGACAATGAATTGACAACCATATCAATCTTTGTCTCACCATCTATCTCAGCGCCATGCAGTTCAGCAATGTTGAGATGTGCTATGACTTTCATCATGTGATCTTTCACAGCCTGTCCAGGTTTCATCCTAAGATTCATAAAAGCAGTCACTGCCTCTCTCTTAGTCGTCCTGGACTTCATAGCAAACATCTCCTCTAGAGACATCATTATATCAGCAGCAGACTCCATTCCTTCATGCTGCTGTTGCAACACGTCGGAGATAGTGGCCATAATATAACATTTGGCCATATCATCTGAAGTCTTCCACTGCTCATACTCATCTCTTTGCACAATGCTTGATTCAATTGTAGGAGCAAGTGGTTTAGGAGTGGTTAGAACAAACTTATGTTTTTCACTTTGCAGCAACAACCCAATTTTCCTTTTCCATGTTACATAGTTATCTCCAGTTAAGGTGTTATCTTTCAGGATGTTCATAAGTGATGGGGTCATGATTTCTGAATGAAAACAAAGCATATATAAGTAAATAATCATTAAAAAGCACTTTTAAATATTTATCTTGAATTAAATGAATAACTCAATCATAAAATTCAACGGTGATCTAACACCCATAAATGTTACGCCTCCTTTGGGAGTTCGCACCATTTACTAGTTAGACTAGGTCCCACCTAATTGTTAACATAACAACCAGCGTTTTCAATTTTAGCCTTGCAATTTTACTGACAAGAACTCTTTGGAGGATATCAATAAAATTACATTGAGTGTGTCACCAAGATATCGACCCTCAATTTTCTCTAACGAAAATCCCTCCTTTGGGAGTAGATCTCGTTGAGTCCATTGTCTAGTCTATCCTTGTAAGGAAGTATATTGCTTAATTCCATTTATGGATGTCCCTTTGGGGAATTACCATAAAATAATTAAGCTCAACTAATCTTGGAAGCCATAGGTGTTACAAAAAACATCTTCTCCCACTCAATTATTTAAGGCATGTGATTAAATCCCATAGAATGATTTACCAAGTTATCTAGATGCCAATTTAGATACCTAAATCATTCAATGCATGTTCATACCAAAAGAGATATATGAGTGGCACTCCTATTCTATATGTCATGTTATCATACAACAACAAATATTGTAATATTTAAGCATAAATTAAATAGCAACAATTTTGGCCCATCCTAGAAAAACAAGTAAATTACATTTGACATAGGAATACAAGATCTTCGAGTGGCCCATCACCATAAGCCCATCCTCCAGCCTCCCTTGACGGGATTCCACGGCCCACAACCCCTCGTAAGGGGCTGCCATGCGCAGCCCATGGGCCTTGCATGGCTGCCGTGCGCAGCCTTCTTGGTTCCAAGGCTGCCGTGCGCAGCCCATGTATTTCGGGCACACCATGCGCAGCCCAATCCACTCCTAGGGTGCGCACGGTGCTCGTTCTCGGTCCCGGTTGCTTCGTTTCTTCGATATAGGACGTGTTACAATTTAATTTAAACAAAATAAAAACTACTGCAGAAAAATTTTTTTTTTTAATCACTGCAGTAAAAATACTGCACATATATATTTAATACAAAAAAAAAAAAAAAAAACTGCAGCAGAATTTTTAATACAAAGAAAAAATCCTAGCAACTACCAAGAAGGAATTATGGCGATAATAGACCACCCTTCTTGTTACAATTCCGAAACGAAAAATACATTGAAAATCTAGAGCCAAAATCGAGCAATAACAATCCACATAAAAACATATATTAATCCATACATCACATGTAATAATATATGCGAATACCTAGAGTGCCATCTCTTTCTAAAACATGCATAATCACAATAAAAAGAAATCGATCCACGTATATATACGTTAATTAATTAAAAGGGTTCAACCTAGGCTCTGATACCAATTGTAGGGAAAAATATACGTACCCGCAGCGGAAGCGAGACTAAAAAAAATTAGTTTGAGGTAGCTTTTAAAATTTTTCCAATTATGAACCTTAAACCCTTTTGATTAATCAAACATATATATATAAGAAAGTAATAAAAGAATTTAATACCTCTTGTCGCGTGATCCGATTGACTTGCGTCGATGGTAATCCGCAAGATCTTCAATCCTAGCACGAACGTGGATCACCTAGGAGCGTGGTCTCCCTTTCTTTGAATTGCAAACCTGTGATGGGATTAAACAAACTTTTCTCTCTTGTTCGTTAGTCACAAAAACAATCAAAAATAACCTAAGATTATTCCGGTCACTTTTGAGTTCTCAATCTAATGATCGAAACTCGCGTGAACCTTGATCGATGTTGTATACACAAGCTTATCAATGATTAAGCAAATAGTACACCATCAAAGAATAATCTATGTTACTTTTTCTTTTGTCTTAGTTGAATAAAATCTCTATCTATGAGTTAAGAAGAAGAAGAAAAATAATTTCTGCACTAAGCATTAGAGCTGGCCGAAATTAATATATGTGTATATATATATGGCCCAAATTTTTCTCCTTTCTTTTTTACATTAGGGTTGGCCGAATTCTTTTCCTTTTTACATTAGGGTTGCCGCAATTTCCAAACCTAGTTCACTAGTTTGAATTGCACCCTAATTCCTATTTAGAAAAGATTTCCAAAACCTAATCAAACTCATAAATCTTTTTATTCTCATATTTGACTAAAATAAAAAGACTTCCTGTTTGAATAAATAAAACTAATTATTTATTTCCTTTTCAAACAAGTCTTTCTATTTAATTATACTACTACCAATAGTATACCTTTAGGAAACATATTTCCTAATGAGAAAAGATTTGTATCTTAATTAAATAATTAATTAATGAATTAATTAATTCTCATTTAATTAATTAATGAAAACAAAATAATATATTAGGTTATTAACCTAGTTGCCGCCCCATATACATATTGGGCCCAAATATTATTTTCTCATTTCATTTAATCCTTTGGACTTTAATTAAAAAGCCCACATGTGAACTAGACCCAATCTTACTAAAAGAAACAAGCCCACATGTCATCCATTAATATATAAATATAATTGTGCAGCCCATTACATAAATAATGTGCAAATTATATTCTTAATATATTAAATTGCAATTCTAAATGGACCCCAAATTGGTCCGGTAGAATATATCAAGTGATCCATGCAAGTCCGTGTGGATTGGGGATCTTGGCGGGCTATCTAAATTTAAGCTCCAATAGACATAACCTAATCACAATCAACAAATGATTCACTTAGGTCCGATCCATTAATTTTAGCTCATTCCACTAAAGAGCTAAAATTGAACTCTTAAATAAAGACAGAAAAGGAAGATGCTTCCTCATTCATACCCTAGACAATCATATTGGAGATAGTGTATCCTCGTGATTAATATCAGTAATCGCCAAGAGTTCATAGACCGCCTATAACTCTCCAAGTTACCATATTTACTCATATGACCACGTTTTGAACTTGGATATTTTGACTTGTCCAGAAGCCATGTTTTCAATAGACACTATTGAAAACTCAACGTTGAGATTTAATATCCAATTACCTCAAAACATCCATATGATGATATTATACTCTCATTTAATAAATGGAGCCACGATGTCCATATCTATAAATGAAGTCCTCTATCGATTAACAAATGAATATCACCAAACTATCGAGGATAGACTATGCGATATAATCGTACTCATTGATAGCTCAAATGATATCACCTGCAACCATAAGTCCATCATTTATCTCAGGATTAAGATAGACTCTCCGATTGTCCTGATAATGAAATTACTTTTATCTACTGACGGTTATAGATAAAGTATTTCATTGTGATCCTGTTCAATACACCCAGTGCACTAGATCCTTTTGCTCGAAGACACTCCGATGATTTTAGACTCATCATATCTCATTTGATCCCACTCAAATGCTAGCAAAAGAATTCTACAACTTTAACAAGATAAAGGTGCCCAACCTTTAACTTAAGTTGTGAACGATATTCAAGACTAACTAAAGAATTGTGTCTACCACATACATATCCAGATGTATGAACAATTCTTCTTTTCTCATAGTCTTTAGACCTTATGATTATTTACTTTAACAATTATTTAAACTATAAATGCTATAAGATTTGTTTAAACCAGAAATCACTTTATTAATATGAATAAGATTGTTAATTACACCATTACACTCTTGCTATTGAGCATAATCCTAACAATCTCCCACTTGCGCTATAGCAAATGTGTCATATCTCTCAAGCCCATATTCTCTAGGTGCCCATCGAAACTCTTCTGAGGTAGAGCCTTTGTGAAGGGATCTGCTAGATTTTCCGCTGACGCGATTTTGGTAATCGTCACGTCACCTCTTTGAACAATCTCCCTTAAAAGATGATATTTCCTTTCTATGTGTTTACCTCTCTTGTGACTTCTAGGTTCTTTCGAATTAGCCACTGCTCCACTGTTGTCACAGTAGATAGTGATCTGCTTATTCGCACTAGGAACCACTTCCAAGTCAATCAAGAATTGACGGAGCCAAACAGCCTCTTTGGCAGCCTCGCATGCAGCAACATACTCAGCTTCCATGGTGGAATCAGCAATACAAGATTGCTTGATACTCCTCCATATAACTGCTCCTCCTCCAATAGTAAACACAGCCCCTGATGTGGATTTTCTGGAGTCAGAATCTGATTGAAAATCAGAATCTGTATACCCAACGGGAATCAAATCCCCTCCAGAGTATACAAGCATATTATCTCTAGTTCTCTTGAGATACTTGAAAATATGCTTGACTGCCGTCCAGTGATCAGGACCAGGCTTCGATTGAAACCTGCTAACTATGCCAACAGCAAAACAAATATCTGGTCTAGTGCAGAGCATTGCATACATGAGACTTCCAACTGCCGAGGCATATGGAACTCTACTCATGAACTGCTCTTCATGCTCATTCTTAGGAACTTGTTCCTTAGAAAGCTTGATTCCATGTCTGAAAGGTAACATACCTTTCTTGGAATCCTGCATGGAAAACCTAGACAAGATTTTGTCTATGTATGAAGCTTGGGATAATGCAATCGTTCTATTCTTTCTATCCCTTATAACTTGGATACCTAGAATAAAACTTGCTTCTCCTAAGTCCTTCATATCAAATTGTTTTGCTAACCATTCTTTTACTGATGTCAATACACCTACATCGTTTCCGATGAGTAGTATATCATCAACATAAAGAATCAGGAAAACCAACTTGTCGCCCTTAATCCTCTTGTATACACAAGGTTCGTCAAGATTCTGAATAAATCCAAAACCTTTGACTGCTTGATCGAACCTTATGTTCCAGGATCTGGATGCTTGCTTTAATCCATATATGGATTTCTGCAACTTGCATACCTTTTCTATTTGGCCCTTTTCAATGAATCCCTCTGGTTGCATCATGTAGATGCTTTCGTCAAGACTTCCATTAAGGAAAGCTGTCTTGACATCCATTTGCCAAATCTCTAGATCTAAAGATGCTGCAATGGATAAGAGTATCCTAATGGATTTAAGCATGGCCACAGGAGAGAAGGTTTCCTCGTAATCGATACCTTCTTTCTGTGTATACCCTTTAGCTACCAATCTAGCTTTAAAGGTTTCCACCTTTCCATCCATACCTCTTTTCCTCTTGTATACCCACTTGCACCCAATGGGTTTTATCCCTTTAGGCAAGTCTACAAGGGACCAGACTTTGTTATTGAACATAGATTCAATCTCGAATTGCATTGCCTTTTGCCAATGGCGACTATCAACATCCTCCATAGCTTCCTTGTACGTATAGGGATCATCGTCGTCCGGGAGATTCTCTACAGATTCTCCCAGACCGATGTATCTTTCGGGTTGTGTTCTAACCCTCCCACTACGACGAGGAATGGTAGGTTGTTGATCTTGTGTTGGATCGGAACTTACAATTGGGTTAGGTTGTGTAACCTCTCGTGGAATTGTATCTCCTGACATCTCATTCAGGCAATTCTACTTTTAGGCACAAAATCATTCATATAGTCCTTATCCAGAAATTTAGCATTTGTCGAAACAAATACTTTAAGATCTGAAGGACTATAAAAATAATATCCTTTAGTTTCTTTCGGATACCCTACAAATATACATGTTTCTGAACGGGACTCCATCTTTTCTGTCTTTCCTTTTAACACGTGCGCAGGACATCCAAATATCCTTAAGTGTTGTAAACTAGGCTTGCGCCCAGTCCACAACTCATGCGGTGTTTGAGGAACAGACTTAGATGGTACTCGGTTTAGAATGTATATTGCAGTTTGTAAAGTATATCCCCAGAAAGAAATAGGAAGTGTTGAATAACTCAACATAGACCTAACCATATCCAAAAGAGTTCTATTTCTCCTTTCTGCTACCCCATTTTGTTGAGGTGTACCAGGTGCAGAAAACTGAGAAACTATCCCATTATCAATAAGATATTGCTGAAACTCTCCAGATAGATATTCTCCACCACGATCAGATCTCAAGATTTTTATGTGTTTCTCAAGCTGATTTTCCACTTCAGCTTTAAATGCTTTGAACATGTCAAAAGCATCCGACTTATGTCGCATGAGATACACATAGCCAAATCTTGAGTAATCATCTGTGAAAGTGATGAAGTACTCATATCCACCTCTAGCTTGAATGCTCATAGGTCCACATACATCTGTGTGTATCAATCCTAAACATTCAGTGGCTCTGGCACCTTTGGCAGAGAACGTCCTTTTGGTCATTTTACCTTCCAAACAAGATTCACAAGTTGGCAGATCATCAACCTTTAAGTCACTCAAAGGTCCGTCACTTACCAATCTTTTAATCCTATTAAGGTTAATATGACCTAAGCGTAAATGCCAAAGGTAGGTTTCATCTTTTGATAATTTAACTCTTTTATGATCAGGTTCCGTTATTTCTGTGTCTAACGAGTGAGAGATATTTCTATGCAAGAAGTATAGACCGTTTTCCAATGTACCTTTGCAAATAACTTTGTCATTCTTACTAATAATAAAAACTTTATTAAAAGTAACCGAATATCCAAATTTATTCAAACAAGAAACTGAAATTAAATTCCTCTTGAATTGAGGTACATAATAAACGTCTATCAAATCTAAATGCCTTCTAGAATCCAAACAAACTCTAATATCTCCCACTGCACTTGCAGACACTAACGTTCCGTTGCCCAAGCGCAAATTGATCTCATTCTTATTCAGCCTTCTCCTTTCTTGGAACCCCTGCAAGGAATAACAAACATGATTAGTGGCTCCTGAGTCTATGATCCAAGAATCTGTAGAATCAGCCAAAAAACATGTTTCAAGATAATTCAAATTACCTTCTTCCTTCTTGTTCTGGGACTTTGGGCAATTTCTCTTCCAATGTCCCTTTTCACCACAAAGGAAGCATTTCCCTTTGATCTTGGTTACTTTCTTGGTGTCCTTCTTGGTAGGCCCAAGTTGCTTTTTCTTCTGTTGTTTCTTGACCTTTTGACGGGCCTTAACAGAAGCAACTTTACCAACCACATGAATCTCTTGACCTTTGCCTTTCACAAGGATCTTTTCAGCACTTTGAACATCTTGCATCAGGCTCTGTAAGGTGTATTCCTTTTTGTTCAAAGTGTAGTCCAATTTGAACTGATCAAAGGAATCTGACAATGAATTGACAACCATATCAATCTTTGTCTCACCATCTATCTCAGCGCCATGCAGTTCAGCAATGTTGAGATGTGCTATGACTTTCATCATGTGATCTTTCACAGCCTGTCCAGGTTTCATCCTAAGATTCATAAAAGCAGTCACTGCCTCTCTCTTAGTCGTCCTGGACTTCATAGCAAACATCTCCTCTAGAGACATCATTATATCAGCAGCAGACTCCATTCCTTCATGCTGCTGTTGCAACACGTCGGAGATAGTGGCCATAATATAACATTTGGCCATATCATCTGAAGTCTTCCACTGCTCATACTCATCTCTTTGCACAATGCTTGATTCAATTGTAGGAGCAAGTGGTTTAGGAGTGGTTAGAACAAACTTATGTTTTTCACTTTGCAGCAACAACCCAATTTTCCTTTTCCATGTTACATAGTTATCTCCAGTTAAGGTGTTATCTTTCAGGATGTTCATAAGTGATGGGGTCATGATTTCTGAATGAAAACAAAGCATATATAAGTAAATAATCATTAAAAAGCACTTTTAAATATTTATCTTGAATTAAATGAATAACTCAATCATAAAATTCAACGGTGATCTAACACCCATAAATGTTACGCCTCCTTTGGGAGTTCGCACCATTTACTAGTTAGACTAGGTCCCACCTAATTGTTAACATAACAACCAGCGTTTTCAATTTTAGCCTTGCAATTTTACTGACAAGAACTCTTTGGAGGATATCAATAAAATTACATTGAGTGTGTCACCAAGATATCGACCCTCAATTTTCTCTAACGAAAATCCCTCCTTTGGGAGTAGATCTCGTTGAGTCCATTGTCTAGTCTATCCTTGTAAGGAAGTATATTGCTTAATTCCATTTATGGATGTCCCTTTGGGGAATTACCATAAAATAATTAAGCTCAACTAATCTTGGAAGCCATAGGTGTTACAAAAAACATCTTCTCCCACTCAATTATTTAAGGCATGTGATTAAATCCCATAGAATGATTTACCAAGTTATCTAGATGCCAATTTAGATACCTAAATCATTCAATGCATGTTCATACCAAAAGAGATATATGAGTGGCACTCCTATTCTATATGTCATGTTATCATACAACAACAAATATTGTAATATTTAAGCATAAATTAAATAGCAACAATTTTGGCCCATCCTAGAAAAACAAGTAAATTACATTTGACATAGGAATACAAGATCTTCGAGTGGCCCATCACCATAAGCCCATCCTCCAGCCTCCCTTGACGGGATTCCACGGCCCACAACCCCTCGTAAGGGGCTGCCATGCGCAGCCCATGGGCCTTGCATGGCTGCCGTGCGCAGCCTTCTTGGTTCCAAGGCTGCCGTGCGCAGCCCATGTATTTCGGGCACACCATGCGCAGCCCAATCCACTCCTAGGGTGCGCACGGTGCTCGTTCTCGGTCCCGGTTGCTTCGTTTCTTCGATATAGGACGTGTTACAATTTAATTTAAACAAAATAAAAACTACTGCAGAAAATTTTTTTTTTTTAATCACTGCAGTAAAAATACTGCACATATATATTTAATACAAAAAAAAAAAAAAAAAACTGCAGCAGAATTTTTAATACAAAGAAAAAATCCTAGCAACTACCAAGAAGGAATTATGGCGATAATAGACCACCCTTCTTGTTACAATTCCGAAACGAAAAATACATTGAAAATCTAGAGCCAAAATCGAGCAATAACAATCCACATAAAAACATATATTAATCCATACATCACATGTAATAATATATGCGAATACCTAGAGTGCCATCTCTTTCTAAAACATGCATAATCACAATAAAAAGAAATCGATCCACGTATATATACGTTAATTAATTAAAAGGGTTCAACCTAGGCTCTGATACCAATTGTAGGGAAAAATATACGTACCCGCAGCGGAAGCGAGACTAAAAAAAATTAGTTTGAGGTAGCTTTTAAAATTTTTCCAATTATGAACCTTAAACCCTTTTGATTAATCAAACATATATATATAAGAAAGTAATAAAAGAATTTAATACCTCTTGTCGCGTGATCCGATTGACTTGCGTCGATGGTAATCCGCAAGATCTTCAATCCTAGCACGAACGTGGATCACCTAGGAGCGTGGTCTCCCTTTCTTTGAATTGCAAACCTGTGATGGGATTAAACAAACTTTTCTCTCTTGTTCGTTAGTCACAAAAACAATCAAAAATAACCTAAGATTATTCCGGTCACTTTTGAGTTCTCAATCTAATGATCGAAACTCGCGTGAACCTTGATCGATGTTGTATACACAAGCTTATCAATGATTAAGCAAATAGTACACCATCAAAGAATAATCTATGTTACTTTTTCTTTTGTCTTAGTTGAATAAAATCTCTATCTATGAGTTAAGAAGAAGAAGAAAAATAATTTCTGCACTAAGCATTAGAGCTGGCCGAAATTAATATATGTGTATATATATATGGCCCAAATTTTTCTCCTTTCTTTTTTACATTAGGGTTGGCCGAATTCTTTTCCTTTTTACATTAGGGTTGCCGCAATTTCCAAACCTAGTTCACTAGTTTGAATTGCACCCTAATTCCTATTTAGAAAAGATTTCCAAAACCTAATCAAACTCATAAATCTTTTTATTCTCATATTTGACTAAAATAAAAAGACTTCCTGTTTGAATAAATAAAACTAATTATTTATTTCCTTTTCAAACAAGTCTTTCTATTTAATTATACTACTACCAATAGTATACCTTTAGGAAACATATTTCCTAATGAGAAAAGATTTGTATCTTAATTAAATAATTAATTAATGAATTAATTAATTCTCATTTAATTAATTAATGAAAACAAAATAATATATTAGGTTATTAACCTAGTTGCCGCCCCATATACATATTGGGCCCAAATATTATTTTCTCATTTCATTTAATCCTTTGGACTTTAATTAAAAAGCCCACATGTGAACTAGACCCAATCTTACTAAAAGAAACAAGCCCACATGTCATCCATTAATATATAAATATAATTGTGCAGCCCATTACATAAATAATGTGCAAATTATATTCTTAATATATTAAATTGCAATTCTAAATGGACCCCAAATTGGTCCGGTAGAATATATCAAGTGATCCATGCAAGTCCGTGTGGATTGGGGATCTTGGCGGGCTATCTAAATTTAAGCTCCAATAGACATAACCTAATCACAATCAACAAATGATTCACTTAGGTCCGATCCATTAATTTTAGCTCATTCCACTAAAGAGCTAAAATTGAACTCTTAAATAAAGACAGAAAAGGAAGATGCTTCCTCATTCATACCCTAGACAATCATATTGGAGATAGTGTATCCTCGTGATTAATATCAGTAATCGCCAAGAGTTCATAGACCGCCTATAACTCTCCAAGTTACCATATTTACTCATATGACCACGTTTTGAACTTGGATATTTTGACTTGTCCAGAAGCCATGTTTTCAATAGACACTATTGAAAACTCAACGTTGAGATTTAATATCCAATTACCTTAAAACATCCATATGATGATATTATACTCTCATTTAATAAATGGAGCCACGATGTCCATATCTATAAATGAAGTCCTCTATCGATTAACAAATGAATATCACCAAACTATCGAGGATAGACTATGCGATATAATCGTACTCATTGATAGCTCAAATGATATCACCTGCAACCATAAGTCCATCATTTATCTTAGGATTAAGATAGACTCTCCGATTGTCCTGATAATGAAATTACTTTTATCTACTGATGGTTATAGATAAAGTATTTCATTGTGATCCTGTTCAATACACCCAGTGCACTAGATCCTTTTGCTCGAAGACACTCCGATGATTTTAGACTCATCATATCTCATTTGATCCCACTCAAATGCTAGCAAAAGAATTCTACAACTTTAACAAGATAAAGGTGCCCAACCTTTAACTTAAGTTGTGAACGATATTCAAGACTAACTAAAGAATTGTGTCTACCACATACATATCCAGATGTATGAACAATTCTTCTTTTCTCATAGTCTTTAGACCTTATGATTATTTACTTTAACAATTATTTAAACTATAAATGCTATAAGATTTGTTTAAACCAGAAATCACTTTATTAATATGAATAAGATTGTTAATTACACCATTACACTCTTGCTATTGAGCATAATCCTAACAACACCCACAAACGTTTTTCCTACTGAGCCAACTAAAGACAGAGATGCAAAAAGGGCGAACCGAATTGAGGCACAAACATGCTAAGACCCCTAAGAAAAAGCTTAGGAAATGCAAGCTAAGGTGCTACAACAAGAGAGATTGCAATTCCATACTTCTTAGTGAACAAAGCTTCAAAAAGCATCAAACACAAGAGTCTTATGATAGCATTTCGCCTAGACTCTATTCCTTTCAGGATCTCTCTCATTTTACCACTTAGAACCTAGGCTCACTCAACAAACATATGCGATTGGAAATTAAGCACAAGAAATTTTCAAAATTTATACGCATATGACAATTTTTGAAAAACAGCTAAAGTTTAAATACAATTGGACCACAAGAACATATTTGAACATTAAGAACAAAAGTAGAGCATCATTTCATACCTTTAACAACAAGCTAAAACTCCTCCTAAAGATCAATTAGGACTTCTTTAAAGTATAAGTGATGCTATGGTGAATTGGTGGTGGAGAGGCTAGGTGGGTACGGGATTATGGGCTAGCTACCAATTATGCTCTTCACAACAATAGCGTCTAGGCATGAATTATTTCGATTAAACATTTTGTGCTAAAATGAAGTTGCTTTACATTTTTGCAACTTTTACACTTTAAAGCTTAGAAGGCTTTTCGTGCTATACTCTTTCTTTTAGCACTTTTTCATTTTTTCATATATTTTAAGCCTTCTTCTTTGCATAACTTACACATCTAGCTTGAGTACATGCTATTTTTTTTCTTAACACAAAGGTCTTTCATGAGCTTCATTTTGATATAATTGTAGCAAATGGGGGTGGTCTAATGTTTAAGTAAGATGTGGTGATGTGTATGATATGGGAGGATAAAGTGATGGGGTTTAGTGTGTAGGTCAACATGGATAGGACATATAAGCACACACACAAGGTACGGGACGTGTTTGGGATTTTTGTAGTGACTTAACACACATAGTCTACGTCATCTCTATAAGCACAAGTTAAGCAAGCAAACAAAGGCGAAACAACAGTGATGCTCTTTAAATGGCATTCTTTAAAGTCCAAAGTATGGAGTGAGGTCCTTTTTATTTATGCTTATTTATCTACAAGAATAGTGTTTAAGATGAAACAATAAAACAAAGCACACTCATAAGGACGCTATATAGGCTCTAACTTCACGCTGGTAGTCTCCACTAATGATCTAGACATCTTAAGCGCGATACCTAATTACTTAGACACTTTCGAGTCTGGTAGGGTGCGTACAAACAATGTGGTGCAACTTTAACTAGCACAACCTTTGCCTAGACTCAGGGATTCAACACATGTAAAAATTTCCTCAAAAGGCACAACCCAAAAACATCTCATTAAGCAAGTTAATGCTCCAAAATTTGGCTCAAAGCAGGAGAACGGACAAAACTTGACTCTACAAACACACAATCGTGCAGAAATGGTCAAAGAATGGTTGGCTCAAAGCAGGAGAATGGACAAAACTTGACTCTACAAACACACAATCATGCAGAAATAGTCAAAAAATGGTTGTACCCCCAAACCTAAACGAAACATTGTCCTCATTGTTTGCACATAAGCTGATTGGACAATATAAGCTTAGAAACATAAGGGAAGCCAAACGCAACCCTAAACAAGCATGCTGCAAACCTAAAAACTAGGCATAATACAACGCTGCACACTTAAACTAAACAAGAAAAATAAGACTCAACAAAGACAAAATTAAATAAAACAAAAATAGCTTAAAATTAGAAGAGTTACCTAGGTGTGCTGCCTCCCACCAAGCACTTTGTTTAACGTCTCGGCTAGACGCTTTTCACTCCTCTAATCAATCTGGATCGGCGATTGGTGCAACATCATCACCACCTTTCTTTCTCAACTTATGTGAGGCATAAAATATCCTCACACAAAATCCGTTCACTATTCTTGTTTGGTCCACAATGAATGCTTTCTTCCCATTGTCCATTTTATCCGGAGGAGTCACTTGGGTTTTGTTCAAAACTCCATGATTTGTGGACATCCTTCATCTTCTTTCTTGGAGTGTCATGAACCACACTAGAATTAGGCCGCTCTTTTGGAATGTCTCTTCCGAAGACTTCCCCTATGGGAGGATCAATAACCTCAACTTGTAAACATGCTTGGGGTAGTGAAGGACTCTTATCGGCCTTGAACATGTCGAACATAACCTTGTTATCTTTAACCCTCAATGTTAACTTATCTTCTTTGTGATCAACCAATGCTCCACTAGTTTTCAAGAATGGCCTCCCAAGAATCAATGGGATTTCCACATCCTCTTCCATCTCAAGTATCACAAAGTCAATCGGGAAGTAGATTTTACCCACTTTTATCAAAACATCTTCTATAACTCCGTGTGGGTGCTTGATAGATCGATCCGCTAACTAAAGAGTCACTCTTGTAGGCTTCACTTCTCCTAATCCTAACTTTTTGAATATATAATACGGCATAAAGTTAATGCTCTCTCCTGAGTCTATTAAAGCACTCTCAAACTCCACATGGACAATGGTGCATGGAATTGTGAATTTCCCGGGATTCTTTAGCTTAGGTGGGAGTTTGTTTTGCAATATCGCATTACACTCTTCTGTTAATGCGACCATCTCGAATTCTTCTAACTTCCTTTTGCTAGAGAGCAACTCCTTGAAGAATCTCACATAAGTAGGCATTTGGGCAACTGCTTGGGCACAAGGGATATTGATTTGAAGCTTCTTAAATACCTCCAAGAACTTACTGAAATTGTGAGCATCCTTGTGTTTCTTCAATCTTTGCAGATATGGTATGAGAGGAATATAGGCTTTCACTTGGGGTTGTGGAAGAGGATCTTGTGATGTGGTAGGCACGCAATCATGACTATAATTCTTCTTTTCTTCTACAACCTCTTCTTCAATATTACCCTATTCTTCAACCCTAACTTCTTTTCCCTTCCCAAAGTCTTCCGGCAACTCAACCTCTTTTCCACTTCTCAATGAAATGGCATTGCATTGCTCTTTAGGGTTGACCACTGTATTGCTTGGTAATGCCCCTTGTTGTCTCCCTTGGATTGCCCTTGCTAATTGTCCAACTTGCGTTTCCAAGTTTTAGATTAAGGCTTGTGAATGTGGAGCAACTTGGTCAATCTTCGTATCAAGCTTCCTCAAGGCTAAGTCTTGGGTCTCCATTCTATTGTCCAACTTGCCCATATATTTGGAAAACATGTCCTCTAGGTTAGCCTTTTTCTCCACTTGGTTATTTGGGACTTGGTTAGGGTAGTGTTGTTGGTGAGGTTGTTGTAATTCGGGAGGTTGTCTTTAGTTGAGGTTTTGTTGTTGTTAGGGTTGGTTGTCCTTCCATAATAAGCTTTGGTTGTTTTTCCATGCAGGATTGTATGTGTTTGAGTAAGGGTAGTTTTGGGCATTTTGGTTGGCATGTTGTTGTTGGGGTTGATTTAGGAAGTTTCGATTGCGGTTTAGAAAGGAAACTTGTTCTGTTGAACTTGAAGCAAATAGATTTCCAACCTGACAATCCATGCTAGAGTGTGGCCCCAAACACCACTCACATTGGGCTACTTGTAGATTACTAGGCCTTACACTCAACTTGCTCATTTGATTTTGAAGTGATGAAATTTGAGCATGTAATCTTGTCATGTCATCTACTTCTAGCACACCCGGAATCTTCCTAAGCATTTGTCTCTGGGTTCCCCATTGGCTATTGTTGAGTGTCATTGCTTTTAGGAGATCATTAGCCGTATCCATTGATTTGCTCATTAGAGAATCTCCAGCAACAGCATTTACTAAGTTCCTAGTTGACATGGTGATGCCTTGGTAGAAAGCTTGCAAAGTCTGCCACTTTGCAAGGCCATTGTGAGAACATTTCCTTTGAAGTTCCTTAAACCTCTCCTATGCTTCGTAGATACTTTCCTTCTCAAATTGTTGAAAAGAAAAGATCTCATTCCTGAGTCGAGCAGCTTTCCTTGGTGGAAAAAATCTGTATAAAAATGCTTGGGCTAAGTGATAATAGTCTATGATTGAGTTAGGTGGTAGTGAGTTCAACCATATCTTTGTGTCGCCTATCAGAGAGAATGGGAACAACTTCAATTTGATAAAGTCATCAGGAATTCCGTTGTATTTGAAGGTGTCACATATCTCGTCAAAGTTATAAAGGCATAGGTTTGGATCATCATTTGCTAATCCATTGAATACACAAGTGGTGCCTATCATCTGAATCACCGAAGGTTTGATCTCAAAGGAGTTAGCTGCAATTGTTGGTCAGCAAATGGACGACTGGTTCTGCTCGACTCTAAGCATTGTGTAATCCCGTAGGGTACGCTCACCTTCCTCATGGTGCAAACCCTCTTGAACTAGAATTTCCATATGAGGCAATTCCCTTTGATTTTGATTTGCCATAAGAGGCAAACCTATGTGTCCTAACTGTGCATTCCGATCACCCATCTCTACTCTTCTCACCCTTGCCTCACGTCTATTTCTACAAGCCATTCTCTCAATCTCTGGATCAAAATTCAAATAGTGAAGATTTTTGCTCCTTGTACGTGGGTACATGCAAGAGCAATGGTACCTATAAAAAGAAACACACAAACTAAATTAAAAGGCTCAAATTAGCAATAAACTAACTAGTATCGATATCAATCATTCCGCTTAATCCTCGGCAACGGCGCCAAAAATTGACTAGTCTCTTTAGTGACACTCGCAATAGGACGAGATCAGAGAGTAGAATAATGATAAAGTGAAGTTCGTCCCCATAGGGATCGAGTGATCGATTACCGAAATTGATTAGCCTAAATGCTATTCAAATAATTATTATGGAAGGTTTTCATATTAAGCAATATAAACTAAACTAATAAAAGGATTTATGCTAATGCAAAAGAGAAATAACACGAAATAAACTCGAATGTGATAATGGAGAAAAATATGCTAGGACTTGACTACACCCCACCCTCTATTGACTTCCACTCTAGACTCAATTGCACACCCAAAATATGCTCATGCAGTTCATAGACTCATGCACCCTAATGTTAACCTACAATCTCGATCGAGTAAAATAGGTTACACCCAAAATCATACCCAAACCTATCTTTCGATTACTCTAAATATATGGGTTCATTAAGGATACTGGCACACTAACGAATCCTATACGCTAGCCTAAGTAGGTCTACTTTTCTAGACATGCGTAGAAGACATTTCGTCGAACACTTGGTGTACGTCTCCGGTCAATACATAACACACCACAAATTTCATTCAAAAGGAGATCAATCAATTGAAAGCTTTAAACACACTAAAACATCCATACAAACTACAATTTGCATATAAAGGATAAACAAAAGTCAATATAAATATATAGTCATATGTGAGGTTTTATCAAATCCTAGCACTAAAAGTTTAGCTCATATCACAAAGTGTAGCCATACAATGAATATACTCAAATGAATACATGGCTAACATAAAGAACATGGAAGAGAAAAAGTAATAGAAGAAACTATGTAAAGTAGCTCCTTCTCCTTCTCATTTGCTTTGCTCTTCTTCTTCCAAGCTCCTTCTTCAACTCTCTTTTGCCCAAAAGATGAAATGATGGTAGTTGTGGAAAAAAGAAGTGATGGGTGTATTTGGATGTTAGGGAGATGTGGAATCTTCGTGGGTTTCGAAGGATAGAGATGGTGTTGTAAAAAGAAATGAGTAAATGTTAAGTCTTGGTGTAATTTGGGAGAGAAGGTTTGTTTCTTTTTAAAAAAACCAAGAGAGGCCTTTATATGGGATCCAAAAATAGGGCAAAACTCCTTCTGGACGTCGAAAAGGCATACTGCCGCGGTTGGTATTTTTACAGTCACCAACCACGGCAGTTCAACCGCAGCACCATTTGGAGATTTCTATCTCCCAACTGCCGCAGTTGGACAACCACGGCACTTCAACCGCGATGCTACTTGGAGAATTTTTGTCGATTGACTGCCGTTGTTGGACAACTGCGGCACTTCAACCACAACGCTCTGGCCAAAGCTTCAATCTTTCCATATTTGCACATTGAGCCCTCAGATCTTCCCTTTAAAACCAAAACACCCCTGCTATCAAAATTATCCTGTAAAAATATCAAACAAGCCATTAAACACTCGATTTTACATGAGAGCCGAACTCAAAATGATACGGAAATGGGGCTACACTTTGTGTAGAAGTGAAGCAATCAATGCCCCATAAGCAAGCATCCTCAAAGCAGCTGTTATCTTTTGGATAGATGATAACCTATACGACCTGAACAATTCATTATTTGGACAAAATAAGGATCATAATTTTCTACCGTAGATTGAATTCGAAAGAAAAGAGGTCGACACATTAGGAATCTTCTCCGAAATTTCTGCAAAGAATATTTAGGTGCTTCTACGAAATAATCGCGATAAAGTCGATTATGACCGTAAGCTCTATCGCGATCAATGACAGGATGGCCTAGCACGAAACCATCATGACTTTAGATAGCAAGTCACTCTCCTTCAACAGCTACCATCCCTAATAGAATCCCATAATCATCATCTTCTTCTTCTTCGATGAGTTTAAGCATCCGAGCATTGAAATTATTTTGAGCCATAGTTATAGGTAAATGGAAATTTCAATGGAGATGTTTGAAAATGAAACAAATGAATGGTCTTATTTATAGAGTATGTTTTTTTTTTTCCCTAAAATATAGCTGTTAGAATATGACCGTTATAATATAGTCATTAGAATATGACCGTTAAAATATAGCTGTTAAAATATGACCGTTGATCGTAAATAATAACATTTTAAATTTATTTAAAAATAATAATATTTCTTTTTTAATTAAAAATAATTTAAAAAATAATAATAATAAGCCATTTTTAGGGAGACTTCTTGGAGAGTTAACTCTTTATATGACTCCTCATTTGTAAAAACTACACCAAACTCCCTACTTGTAAGGAAAATGTAAAGAGCCTTATTGGAGATGCTCTTACAATTAAGGGGATGATTTCAAATAAAAACATTTTTTTTTCTAGGACTCAAAAATTTAATAGCAGTCTTTAAACATTGGATTTTAAGAATATTACCAACTTAACAGCTTAAGTTTTCATAGCACTTGAAGTGTGAATCTGACAAAAATACCCTTAAAACACACTCACAAAAATAAGTATTGTGCTTTTTGTTTTTGAGACTTAGGGTCGTATGTTTTTTCCACTTAAAACTTAATGAGTCTAAATTGAATTTATTAAATTGTTTTGTTTTGTTTTTTTTTTTTAAGTGGTCAAACAACTAAAAATTACCAAAAAACAACTTAAAATAAAAAGTAACAAATCCTGACTTTTAAATTAATTACAAATCATTAAATTGCATTTAATATATTTTCTTCTAAGATTATCCTACTAAAGATAACATATTTCCAATTTTATCATAATTTTATATTATACAAATTTATTTCTTTCAACCTATTACATATGATAATATATATATTAATCACATTGTCACTTTCAACACCATTGTTGAACCCCCAATTTTTGTTTTTTTTGTTTGTTTTTTTTTTGTTTTTTTGTAAAATCAAAACCGTTTATAAATCATTATCTATCATATATATATATATAATTATTCATCATATCTTAATCATGAATAATATCTTATCATTATTATTTAAAAATAATTTAGGATTTATTAAATTATTTTTATTTAGTTGTTTGTATCATTTAAAATGAAAATACATAATAATTAATAGTAACAAGGATATAAATGTCAAATTACTTATTTTTAAACCATTTTATCTTTAAAAATAAATAATTTGACACTCTATTCCTCTATTCAAAGATGATAAAAATAAATAAATAAATAAAAATAAAAAAAACAAACAAACATGTCATTCAGTTTCAGTTTTCAATCACTATTCAGTCTTTAGAAAAATTTAGGACTGTTCAGTCTACAGACAAAAAAAAAAAAAAAAAAACGACCCCTCATTTTGGTGTTTCAGAGACTTATTTTTTATTTCCGAGACTTATTTTATAATTTCCGATACTTATTAGGTATATTTACAATTTTTGAGACTTATTGGGTAAAAATAAAAAATTTCAATTATTCTTTTGTTCATCTTCTTCATCGTTCGACCTCTATTGGAGGTCAATTTCAACCTCAAACGAACAAACCTCCAATGGAGGTCTTTGTTCCATCTCCATTTATTGGTCCTCCATCAATGAAGATTTTTGAAGAAAAAAAAAAAAAAAACCCTAAAAATGATAAAAAACATAATAAAAGAAGGAGATCAGGGTATTTTTATCCATTGATTCCATTTAAACTTAATTTATTAAACTTATATTCTTCTTTAAAAAAAAGTGTTATTTTCTCCTATTTTCAATTTTTTCCACCGAAACAATAATAGTTAAAAAATCGAGGCAAGTTTTTTTAATTTAAACCCAATTTTCAATTATGCATTTCCAAGTCTTTGGCTCTTGCAGATTTATACAAACGAAATTAGAGATAAGAATAAGATAATGACATATCCAAAACCATTATTAGTTTAATAATGGAGGCTATTCGACTTTATAGAGATTTGGATAAAGATACAAATCTCTTCAATTTTTTTTTTTTTATTTTTTTTTTTAATTATTTGTTTTATGGAGATGAAGAAGCTCTTGGAAGATTCCATCTCTCTTTTAAATTTTTTTTATTTTGTAATTATATTTTAATGGTAGAAATTGTCTAATGGATGAAAAATATTTGATCTCCATCTTTATAAAGTAATTCATTTTGTATTATATGAATTATTAATAATAATTTTATTATATTAATAGATAAAAAGACGGTTTTATCCCTCAACCGGTAACTTTTAACGAAATCCCATTGACGGTAAGAGATGTATATATAATTATGAACAAAAGTTAGTCACTATGTACATTTAGGCCTAGTGTTAGGTGCTTGTGCATTTTGTCCCGTTTTAATGGACTCTTAGGTTTAAGTAAAGCTGATTAGAAAACATTGATTTTCTCTCTCCCTGATTTATTATTTGGGAAATTGTTATTTTTTCCCTGTAGTTGGATTATTCTTCACTCCACCCCTTGTTTTAAAATTCGCCAAAATCCCCATGTAAATTGAAATTTTCTCCATTCTCCCCCCTCCCCCATTAATAAATAAGAATTTCTTTAAAGACACGAGGATAAATAGGTAAAGTAGCAAAAAAATTAAATTAAATTTTTTTTAACAAATATTAAAATAAAAATAGATTTAATAATAATAATAATAATTAACCTTAACATAAACTCAAACATGCAATCCTATCTCCCAATCATCATTGTTTGTGTTTGACAGTTTTGTTTTTCAATTTTGATTTTTTTTTTCCTTATTTTTCTGGTGATGACGGTGTTTGGACTTTGGATTTTTTTTCTTCGATTTCTGGTTGTGTTTGGATGGTGACGGTGTTTGAGAGTTTACTATTTGTGTTGGTATTAGTGAGAGAGAAGAGAAGAAGGGATGGTTAGATCGGTTTGGTGATGGTTGGATTTGAGCTAGTGGTTGGATTTTTCTAATTTTTGTGGTGATGATGATGATTTTTCATGGGTTGTGGTAATGATGATGTTGATTTGTTAGTGGTTTCTTTTTTCTTCTTAAAATTTTCTTGATTTTTTTTTTTTTGATGGTAGCTCGGTGGTGGTGACTTTTTACGTTTGGTTTGTGAATCTAGTTCTTGATGTTTGGTTTTGATTTTGAAAACTAATTTGTTTTGTTTTTTAATTATTTTGTTAAGTGTATTTTAACAATAACCTTATAAATTAAGGGTATATCGGTCTTTTAACACTCTGAAAGTGGCTGACATCACCTTTTAACGAAAAATGTGATTGTAGTGTATTAGGGGAAAATGTAGATAATAGGGGAAATCTTAACAAATATTGAAACAAAGGAGGAAAAGTTGATAAAAATACAAACTGCAGGGACAAAACTGATTATTTCCCTATTTAGTTTGATCTTTTTTAGTAGTCGGGCTTAGTGGTGACCACGGTTTGGTTAAACCGTCGGTTTTGTCCGCGGTTTAACCGGAACCGGATTGGCCAAACCGAAACCGGAAACCGGAACCGGAACCGAAACCGCCGGTTTGGAAACCGGTTGGAAACCGGTGGTTCCGGTTCCGGTTTCGGTTTGGGAGTCCCCCAAACCGTCCGAAACCGGCGGTTTTTGGGCAAAAACCGGCGGTTTTTGGGCAAAAACCGCCGGTTTTAACCGCCAAAAACCGGCGGTTTTAACCGGTCAAAACCGCCGGTTTTAACCGCCGGTTTTATTAAAAAAAAAAAAAAAAAATCAACGAATCAGACGCTGCCACGTGGCAGCGTCTTTTAAAAAAATTACCGTTAAGGATTTAAAATATTAAAAAAAAAAAAAAAAAAAACAGCCAATCAGACGCTGCCACGTGGCAGCGTCTGATAAAAAAATTTTACCGTTAACCTTTTTAAATATTAAAAAAAAATTAAAAAAAAAATAACCAATCAGACGCTGCCACGTGGCAGCGACTGATTTATACTGTTCTGACAGTTTAAAAAAAAAAAAAAAAAAAAAAATTCCACCAATCACACGCTGCCACGTGGCAGCGTGTGAAAAAAAATTAAACCGTTCTGAATTTCAGACTGGCTGGGCAACGGCCAAAATTTTTTTTCTTTTTGCACCCCTCTATTTCTTTTATTTGCATATTCACCCCTCTCTACTATACTATAAATATCCCCCCATATTTCATTATTCTTCACACCACTCATTCTCTCAACTTCTCTCAACTCTCAATCTCAATTCTCAATTCTCAAATTCAAAATTCTCTCTACAATTTTATTTAATTCTCATTCATATATAAATTATTTCTTATATTTTTTACTATCTACTATTTTTTCAATTATCAAATTGATTTACAATATTTATTTCAACAATATAATTGTTTCTATATATATATTTTTCCAACAATATAATTGTTTCTATATATATATTTTTCCAACAATATAATTTTTTCTCTCATATATATATTTTTTTCAAAAATATATTTTTTTCAATCATCTTTTTTTTACTCTATATTTTATTATTTATATTTATTTTTTATAATAAATATTTAAACATATTTTTTACTTGCTTACTCTATATTTTTTACTCATATTTTTCAATGGCAAGTGGGGGAGATAGTTCAAGAAATAGGGACAAAGGAAAGGCTCCAATGGGAAACTTGTTGGAAGATATTGGTCAAGCCGTCAGTTATGACGATTTGAATTTTCACCAATTCCTTCAAGATCGATTTGGATCTGATCCCCCTTCTGCTCCTAATCCTCCTCTAACAATTCCCGAGTTCAACGAATTCGACCCCGCTCAAAATACCCCCCCTGAAAATCTATCTAATTCTAACCCCACAGCCTCTTCGGATGCTTTTTTTGTAGGTGAAGGTGAAGGTGAAGGTGAAGAAGAAAAGGAAGAAAAGCCAATGAAGTTCGAACTCTTCAAAGTGCATATGAAGAAAACCAAGGTAGATAATGGTTTCCAAATCCAGTGCAATCACTGCGGCAGAAAATATAGCGTTGGAAGAAACTTCGGATATGGCACGTTATGGTCCCATATCAAAAGATGTCACCCATCTGAATACGCGGTAGCGAACAACCAAACCCAAATCTCCAGGTACGCAACCCCTTCTAATCAATTATTTCATTACACGACTGAAAACAATAGAGAACAAATGGCATTAATGGTTGCAACTGAACACTTACCTTTTGGTTTTGGTGAGAAAGTAGGTTTTATTAATTATTGTCAAAAAGCATTAAATCCTGCAATGCAACGTGTTCCTAGATCCACTCTCACACGTACACTACATAACATTTACAGCAGAGAAAAAAACAAATTGAAAACATATTTTTCTGAATTTCAAGGTCGCGTTTCCGTATGTGCCGACATATGGAGCGACAATTTTGGTAGTCATTCATATTTGGGTGTTACATGTCATTATATGGATAATAACTGGGACATGCAAAAAAGAATTCTTGCATTTCGTGTTTTTGATGATTCGCATTCAGCTCAAAATATTTTTCAACTCCTTAAAATCATTTTTCAAGAGTATAATATCCTAAACAAAATTTTTGCTATTGGTTTTGATAATGCTGCAAGCAATACTGCATCTATTCCTATGTTACAAAAATTGTGCAATCCTTATTTCGGGGGTAAATTATTTCATCAACGTTGTGCATGTCATGTTTTAAATTTGTATGTTCAAGCTGGATTATCAGAGCTTTCTACTTTTATTAAACCAATTAGAGATAGTATTAACTATATCTGGAGGCATAACAAAGTCCAGAAACAATGGTTAAAATATTGCATTTTGAATAATATGCCTCCCAAAAAATTTTCTCGAGATATTACCACTCGTTGGAATTCAACTTATAAGTTGCTTTCTGAAAGTGTTGAATATAAGGAATTATTAGTTTCTTTTATTACTTATTATGTTCCTTCAATTTCTCTTCAATTGAACCATTGGGATGTATGTATAAAAATTCTTGAATTGTTACGTGTTTTCAATGATGCTACTATCGCTTTATCTGGTGTTTACTATCCCACTACTCATTCATTTGTTGTTCAATGTGTTAATATTGTTGGTGCATTCAATGATTGTGATGTTGATCCTCAATTGAGTCTATGTGTTGATGCCATGAGGAGAAAATGGTTACAGTATTATGGGCAAATTCCAAATATTTACCTGATTGCAATGTGTTTAGATCCACGCTTTAAATTTGAATATTTGCAGGTTTATTTAGCTAATTATTACAAATGTTTAGATTTAGAAGTTGATGTTCTTCAGTCTTGTGATTCCGTTAAGGAATTGCTTTATGAATTTTACAATGAATATCTTAGAATATATGGTCCGTCTTTGAATGTGCCGGTTTCACAACCCCAACCCACATCTGGTGGTAGTAGTTCTCAAAAATTTACATTAAGGGGCTTAGGGGATCGACTGTTTTCCGAAAGAACCAAAAAATTACGAACATCTTCTTCATCCTCAACGGAATCCGAGGTTGACCGGTATTTACAAGACAGTCATAAATTTAATGATGAAGAATTTCGTATCCAAGATTGGTGGAAGAGTCATCAACAAGATTATCCAATTTTGGCAATTATTGCCAAACAAATTCTTGGAACACCGGTTTCTACAGTTGCTGTGGAACAAGAATTTAGTGCAGGTGGAAATATTTTGGACCCAAGACGATCATCTATGTGTCCACAATCACTTGAAATGCAGTCATGTGTTGATGATTGGACAAAGGCCAAATATAGACAATAAGAACTTCAGCCGGATATAGCGAACGACTTCTTCGAAGATGAACAAGCGACGGGAACGGAAGGCAGTGAATAGATTCCGTTCCAACATCCAACCTCCAACACCGAGCAACTAATTAAAGGTAAAAGAACTACGTGGCCTTTGATTCCTCTACATTGATGGAGGATACGTAGGCAGCTTAATTATGGTAAAAAATTAAGTGTAAGGCCGATTTTTTTTAATTTTTTTTTTTTAATTTTAACTTTATTACATTGTAATATTGTATATTTGAATTCAAGCCTTCAAGGCCAATTTCTAATTTTATTTTATTTTATTTTTTGTGAAATTGTAAAGTTGTATTTATTAATAAATGTCAATTTATTTTTTTCTAAACATTGTGAACTACTTAAATACTTCAATAGAAAATGTTTGTAAATATATTGATTGGGATTTAGGAAAAAAAAATTGAAAAAAATAAAAAATGGTTGTAAATGTATTTTTATTTAATAATTTGTTCATTGAAAATTTGGAATTATGATTGGGAAAAATGGGAAGAATCAATATTAATTGGGATTTGAAAAAAAAATTGAAAAAAGAAAAGAAAAAATGGTTGTAAATATATTTTTATTTAATAATTTGTTCATTGGAAATTGGAATTATGATTGGGAAGAATTAAAATATTGATTATATAATAAATAAATAAATAAAAATATTGATTATTTAATATTTTAATTGGGTTAAAAAAAATAAAAAAATAAAAAATAAAAAAAAAAAACCAAAACCGGAACCGGCCAAAACCGGAACCGCCAAACCGGCGGTTCCAAACCGGTTAGAAACCGGTTTTTCCGGTTCCGGTTTCGGTTTTGGGTCCCTCCCAAACCGAAACCGGCGGTTCGGAACCGAAACCGGAACCGAACCGGACCGGTGCCACCACTGACTCGGGCTTCACGTGTGCTTTTTGTCTTGAAATGCGAAAATAAAGGCGTGATGTCGGTGTTGATTGTCGGTCATTACAGAATTCCATATACAAAATTATTAGTTAGAAAAGTAACATGTTCATCGCTTTACCACACATATATATACAACAAGATGAAAGCCTCTCATTCTCAATTCTCAATTCACAATCCATGGAGCTTCCATTTGTCAAAAACCAGACACCAAAAGTAGTTCTACAAATAACATTAACTTTAGTTATTCTTGCAATCATTCCTCTCTATTATCCTTTATTAGGTTCACCCCATTTTTTCCACAAAATCACTTCTTCATCATCTTCATCTTCATCTTCATCTTCTATCTCTGAGCCTGAGCCTTCTAATTCCTCTTCCTCTTCACCACCATCGCAAATATCTAGGGAAGATTTACTCAAGGCACTGGAAAGTGAGAAAATATGTGATCTATTTTCTGGAGAATGGATCCCAAATCCAGAAGCTCCATATTACACAAACACAACATGTTGGGCCATTCATGAGAACCAAAACTGTATGAAGTATGGAAGACCAGACACTGATTTCATGAAATGGAGGTGGAAACCAGATGGGTGTGATCTTCCTATTTTCAATCCTGCTCAGTTCCTTGAAATTGTTAGAGGCAAGTCTCTCGCTTTCATCGGAGACTCTATGACTACAAACCAAGTGCAATCATTGATTTGCCTCCTATCTAGGGTATGTATACAAAGTCTCCCGTTCAATTTAGCTTCCATGTTTATTTTTAATTATTTTCATTTCCGGTTAAGAGTAAACCATGGAATCGAGTTCCGCAGAAAAGAGAACTTGATTCCTTAGTTAGAGTGCGAATCGAGTTTCTTTAATTCATGATTTATTTATGAGACCGTGTAATCTGATTGTCAATTGATTTTATTCGGATATGTGATTATTTAGACAATCTCCATTCTCCAACCCCTTTAAAAATAATATTCCCGTTTTAATTATTTCTCAACAAAAATAGTGTGCTCTCAACCAATCAAAAAAATAAAAAATAAAAAGATCAATGTTACGCAAGATCTACGGTGATGCGCCTGATCTAGGCACAACACCTTTGATAGCTGGAGGCAAAATAGCGCTCTCTATTCTAGAGATTGGTGCTTGGGTTGGAGATGCCCTTAGTAAACGCCCACTAAATTCTTTATGATTAGATTAGGACTCATGATTTTAACTAAATTATCACTTTATATATTCATAGATTTAATATTGTTATGTTGGATTGTTGGGTTGAAAATGTTGGCACAGGCACATGCCATGTTCTGCCTCTTTGCCTCGATCGTGGCATATTATATAGAGTGCCGTGTGAATTTTTTTTTGATTCGATTAGGTCAATAATTCAGTCCGACAAACACCTACTTATTACTTACTCCCATTGTGCTTTATTAGGAGCTTGTCTTTTAATACAGTTGGAAAGTTTTAAATTTGTTGTCAACAAAGTTAGGTGCCAACATTCATTACATTAAACACTTTTTATTATAATGGGGATATTTCCCGTTTTCCCCATTTTAGTTTCATTAATGGCCAATATCCCCTCAAGTTTACCCTATTCCCCAATATCCACATTTTTGTTACGTTTGCCGTTAAAAGGACATATTGTCCGTTAATTGTGAAGGAAAGAAAAGTAAATGGGCATTATCTCTAATGGGTAATTAAAAATGTAAATTGAGAAATCTAAGGGCATTAATTTTGAAGGGCGAACGAGTAAAATAAAAAAATTAAAAACAAAAATAAATGGATGGATGGATGGATGGATGAGATTGATACACCTCACTTGAATAACACCATATTAATATTAATTTCTCCAAAATCCTAGTATTCTCAAACTCTTTGCACCCACCAATATCTGCGGTCCAGATTTTTTATTTTTTCTCGTGTGTTTTGGTTCATGCATTTGCTTTTTGTCTGTGGACGATTAGAGTTAAAAGATCAAGTATTGTGTGTTTTGGGGGTTTTGATTGATTGCAAATCATTATTGGGTTTATGAATTGAAGTTGAAATGGAAGGGTTTAGACTTTACTAGTTTGGGTTTGATTTGGCCGCTGGCGAGAGTAAGCACTGTTCTCCTATGTTGAGAGGAGATTGATGCTAGTGGTGTGGTTTCTGGTAGGGGTGTTTGGGCTTGATTTTGTTGGGGTTTGGGTTTAAGAGTAGAGGGGTTGTGTTTGGTTTGAGGGTGGATGATAGTGGGGGTAGTGATGTGTTTATGGGATAGGGTTTTGTGATGATGTTGAATGTGAACGGATTTGATGAATCTGTTTTTTTTTTTTTTTTTTTTTTCAAAGTGTTTGTGTAAGATTGTGAATGAATTCAATGATTGTGGATGAATTTGATGTGTTTTAAATATAGATATTTCAATTTTTCTTTGAATTTTGTTTATGAATGAATATGATGATGTTTTTTTTTTTTTTTAAATAAAAAGAGATGGATCTCTTGTCCATCTAGAGATGGATGGTGCTTTTTTTTTTTATTAGACCGTGTGTTGGAAGGGAAAAAAATAAGTGCGTGTCGGAGGGGAAAAGCTGTTATAGACCCATTGGGGTATGATTTGAGGGCTAAATGATTTCTCAGTAATCTGAACTATTCAAAGGCAGAGATGTTTTTTAATACTTTGAATTGAAAATGGGAGTAAATAGCATATTTTTCAGCTGATTTTGTGGGCTTGGCACTATGTTAATAAGTTGAGTTTTAATAGCACCAAAGTATTGTAACCGGCAAAAATGCTCGTCGACTTACTTTAAAGACCTCATTCCCCTTTTTCTAACCTTTTTCCCTTTCGTCTTTCTCTTACCATTTCTCCTCTAGCAATCTTGATTCACACATTCTCTCTACAAATGTCATTTTTCTCAGAGAAAAAACGTTTTGAATCTATGATAAAAACATTTTAGCTTCCAAATCTATCTCCCTGTTCTAGTTTTTACATCTAATTCCTCTCTCTCCTAGTTCTACTTTGAAGATTTACTTTCTCTATCTTCTGGTTCATTGTTTTGTTTTTTATTTTCTCATTCTACCGTTCTCTTTACCTTTTCAAAAAAGAAAATAACATGTTTTGTCTCTTACGGGTATTGTTGGAACAAAACAACTTTTGGTGCTATTTAAACTAAACTTAATAAAGTGGTGTCAATCCCACAAAAAACTCTCAAAAGAGTGCTATTAATTTTAAGAACCCATACTTTGAATGTGTTAGAATTCACCTTTTTAGTATAAAACACTAACGGAAAGGTGATAATGGGGAATAGGGTAAACTAGAGGGATATTGGCCATTAATGAAACTAGAGGAGAGACAATGGGTAATAGGTTAAACTAGAGGGGAGATTTCGATAATATATTAAGATTTAAGAGTGCATCAAAAGCATATTATTTTTTTTAAATATAATTTCCCTGTCAAAATTTCATTGATAAAATCTTCCTTTCATGTGTATCCCTATATAATTAGAGATTATATACACATTGATCTTCTCTTTTTTTTTTTGAATTTGCAGGTGGAATATCCAATAGATGCCTCAACCATAGCAGATGAAAGATTCATGCGCTGGAAATACACAAGCTACAACTTCACTCTTGCCACTTTCTTTACAGCCCATTTGGTGAAGTCCAAAGAAGCAGACGCCTCTGGACCAACCAACACTGGCCTCTACAATCTCTACCTTGATGAGTCTGATGAAAATTGGATTACCCAGATTGACGACTTCGATTATCTCATAATCTCTGCAGGCCAATGGTTCTATCGACCGATGGTTTACTACGAGAATAACCAAGTAGTTGGCTGCAAATATTGCCGCTTAGACAACGTAACAGATCTTCCAATGTATTTTGGGTATAGAAAGGCATTTAGAACTGCTTTTAAGGCCATAAACAACCTGGAAAAATTCAAGGGAATAACATTCCTGAGGACGTTTGCACCGTCACATTTGGAAAATGGGTCGTGGGATCAAGGTGGGGATTGTGTGAGAACAAAGCCATTTAAGAGCAATGAGACAGCTTTGGAGGGTGTGGATTTGGAACTGTATATGACTCAATTGGAGGAGTTCAAAATTGCTGAGAAACAAGGAAAGGAAAGAGGGTTGAGATTCAGGCTACTTGACACAACACAAGCAATGCTATTGAGGCCAGATGGTCATCCAAGTAGATATGGGCATGCTCAGAATGAAAATATGACGGTGTATAATGACTGTGTGCATTGGTGCTTGCCTGGACCCATTGACACTTGGAATGATTTCTTGCTTCAGATGTTGAAGATGGAAGGTATTAGATCTCATGAGGAGAAGCTTCATTCAAATAACAGAACGACAATCAAGCTTAGATAAACTCTATGTAATTAGTTCTTTTTTTTTCTTTTCTTTTTATATATATATATATAATTATTTTATTTTTATTTTGTATTAAGAGGAATATTTATGTTTGATTGTTTAGGATAGGATAATTGTTCAATTCTATAATTTGTTTTCTTCTATATTGATGAATACCAGATTCAAAGTTTTCTCAGTTTTAACTCTACACAGCAAATTGGAACTAAGATCATCTACTAATTTGAGTTTAATATTATAAATAAATTCAATTACTATAAATTTTCAAAAACATTAAATGGAAAAATAAAAATAAAAAAATTGTATGGAAAATCAATTTTCAACTCGCAAAAGCATGCCCATATGGCATATACATTATACAATGACCAGATGCCATTTATATACAACTGGCGATTAGACTAAATTTTAAGGTTTTTTTAGACGTGAGTCAAAAGTGAAATGAATATATATATATATATATAGTCTTTCTATTGTTAGTTCGTCCTGATAATAAATATATCAAGAAGAAAAATATGAACCACAGATTATGGAGAAGTTTTGATAAACGCATACACTTTGTGTCAAAGTATGTAAATCTAGTGGTCTACATTCTTCGTCTTCATATATTTATTGTCAGGACGAACTAATAATAGAAAATCTGTATATTCTTCATCTTTATATATTTATTGTCAAGACGAACTAATAATAGAAAATCTGTATATATATATAAATATATATGCAAACAATAAATGAATTATAATTTCATGTACCACGGTTGTGGAATTTGGTTTCCACACCATTTTGCCTGAATCACGCATCGAAAGTGAATAGGATTAGAAAATAGAAACTAAATCTCCTTCCCTATGTATATTCATTCGACTTTTACCTCACATTGAAAAACCGTAAGCTTTATTCTATCAACACTTGTTATAAATGACCTTTGGTGATTTTTATTTTTTATTTTTTATATTTTTTATATTACAAGAACTATTAAATTAGGTCTGCCGAAATCAAACAATATATGTGCGGTTCGGATATTTACTCTCATAACTCGAGATGACACATGCTTGTGAATGTGTACGGTAGGATTTGAACCCCTCACTACTTATGTGGAAGGGATGCACTACCAGCTCTGCTAAGAGGTGATGTGTGACCTTTGGTGATTCTAAAGAGTCCGGTTTTTCAACATTTTGATCCTTTGGGCTTGGTTTAGCAATACTTTGGAATTATTAAATCAGGCATAATAATCCAACGAGTGTCGATATTTGCACCCTGACAAACTGTATGCACACCTCTTTCTGTATGTACTATGTACATCCCTAAAAAAAAAATTAAGATATTATCATTAATTTGTAAACACACACACAAAATGCGTTCTTACAACAAATAGACCTTTTTTTTTTTAATAATTTAATTTTCGAAAAAATATATTATGTTAATAACAATGCCCTTTATTTGTAGACCTTTTTTTTTTTTTTTTTGACTAATTTAATTTTTTTTTTAAATATATTAAATTAATAACAATGCCCTTTATTTGTTTTTACATCAAATAGGCCTGTTTTTTTTTTACTAATTTAATTTTTGAAAAAATATATTAAACTAATAACAATGCCCTTTATTTGTTCTTACATCAAATAGACTTTTTTTTTTTTACTAATTTAATTTTAAAAAATATATATAATAAATTAATAAGTTATAGATAATTAAAATAAAATTAATAACAATGCCCTTTATTTGTTCTTACAAATTACATCGAATAGACTTTTTTTTTTACTAATTTAATTTTTGAAAAAATATATTAAATTAATAAGTTATAAATAATTAAAATAAAATAAACCAAATATCTCTCATACACACACACAATGCCCTTTATTCGTTCTTACACTAAATAGACCTTTTTTTTTTTTTTACTAATTTAATTTTTAAAAAATTATATTAAATTAATAAGTTATAAATAATTAAAATAAACCAAACACACACAATGCCCTTTTTTTGTTCTTACACCAAATAGACCTTCCTTTTTTTTTTTTACTAATTTAATTTTTGAAAAATTATATTAAATTAATAAGTTATAAATAATTAAAATAAACCAAACACACACACACAATGCCTTTTATTTGTTCTTACACCAAATAGACCTTTTTTTTTTAACTAACTTAATTTTTGAAAAAATATATTAAATTAATAAATTATAAATAATTAAAATAAACCAAACACACACATACACACACAATGTTCTTACACCAAATAGACCTTTATACCCTTTATTTGTTCTTACACCAAATAGACTTCTTTTTTTTTAACTAATTTAATTTTTGAAAAAAATATATTAAATTAATAAGTTATAAATACCCTTTATTTGTTGTTACACCAAATAGACTCATTTTTTTTTTTTACTAATTTAATTTTTGAAAAAATATATTAAATTAATAAGTTATAAATAATTAAAATAAACCAAATAGGCCCTTTATTTGTTTTTACACCAAATATGCATCTTTTTTTCACTGATTTAATTTTGAAAAATATATTAAATTAATAAGTTATAAAGAATTAAAATAAACCAAATTGGCAGCAATATGCCAACATCTTCCGTCTTTTCTTTTCTTTTTTATTTAATTTAGGTTTTTTATAATTAAATATTCCGTTCGTCCCATTAAATAGCCTACAGGACAAAATATTGAAAAATATATATATAAATAATTACCCCTATCCCTACCAGGTCTCTCCCCCATTCCCCACACCAGACCACACCTTAAGTCCTTAACACCCCACGTCCCTACCCATGAGGCCATGATACACCTTCCGCCATTGGCTACAAGGTGGTTTTCATTTTTAAAATTTCAATGGACCGTGTGTCTAAATATTAAATGGGCTTTGGAATGCAAACATAGCCATAGCCCATCTCCTTTCTCAACAAGAAAATTCTATGGGTCTAATTTATAAATACCGTATGGGTGCCGATATTGCCACCCATAATTATGATAAGCATACATATATTTTATAATAAAAAATTTAATTATAAAAATATCTCAATAGAAATTTACCAATAAAGACAAATTAGTTAATTAAAAATAAACTAAATTCTATATACACCCATTAATTGCAGAGAGAAAACCATAAATAGCCATGTGAATTATTAAACTTTTGTTACTAACCACTTTTGAAATTTTAATTGTTAATAGCCACTTTTTTAAAATAATTTCAGTGCATGTCCATAAATTACAAGATTACCCCTGAAATTAGTTTTCTTTTTTTAAAACCTCGAAACTTGAAATCAACTAAACTGAAAATATCCAAACTTGAAATCATGACTAAACTGAAAATATCCAAACTTGAAATCAGAACTAAATTGAAATGTCCAAACTTGAAATCAGGACTAAATTGAAAATATTGAAACTTGAAATATGGACTAAATTGAAATTAGACTTAGGTTTTTTTTCCCCTTTTTCTTCTTCTTCTTCCTCTTCATCTTCCTCAAATTAGGTTTAGGTTTTTATGATTTCTTTTTTTAATTGCAGACCGAGATCGCTTCACGGAGCTCTCGGGGACTACGCCTGGACCAGGGGACCGTCGGTCGTGGCGAACCAGCGGCGCACGAAGGCACCGCCTGGTCGTCGCACGAACCAACGGTGCTGGTTCGTGCGACGACCAGGCGGTGCCTTCGTGCGCCGCTGGTTCGTCACATCCGACGGTCCACTGGTCCAGGCGTCGTCCCCGAGAGCTCCGTGAGGGAGAGAGAGCAGACGAAGAGAGAGCAGATCGGGAGAGAGAGCAGAGGAGAGAGAAGGAGAAAGAGAGAAAAGAAGGAGAGAGAGAGTTTTGGGGAGGTTTTTATATAAGGGGTTTTCAGTAATTTCTCAAAAAAGTGGTTATAAACAATTAAAACTTCGTTTGTGGTTAAAAAAGAATTTCCCCTTAATATTTGTGGTCATTCTAAGTAATTTCCACTTAATTGCACCCATATCTTCAACTATATTTCTCTATTTAAAAAAAAAAAAACATTAATTAAACCTTAATTCTATTTCAATTATCAAAATCTCCCATTATCATATAACAAAGTAATTGAAAAAAAAAAAATCAAAGGACTGATCATACAAAGGTACATATTTATTTATTTATTTATTTATTTATTTTTATGAACTCTATCGATAAATAAAAAATGAAAAGTAATTTAGTTTATTTTAAAAAAATAGCAATATATATCGTTGTGTATCCAAGGGATCAACGGTGGTTTGAGTATGTGAAATATGTTGTAATAGATATCAAACAACTTAACAAGGTTGAGTTCTCTCTGTTTTCATTTCTTTGAAGTAGAGCTTCTCGAACTGTTACTTCAAAAAAGCATAGCATGGAATTCCTAGCACTTAACTAAATTCAAATTTTTGATTAGCCATGATGTCAAGAGCATCACCTCTCATTTCCCAAACTTTGTGGAATGTGATTATTATCAATATGGATGATGCTTAAGATTTATAAATGCTGAGAAGATATCTGATGCAGTTGTTGATGGCAAGGAACTTTCTACGACTGTACTGTGTTTTCGAGTCTAGAGAAATTAATAATTTGTCATTTGTAAAATTGGGTGTATTAATAACTTAAGAGAATTTATAAATAAATTGTATTAAAATGAATACATTCATTAAAATAAGGGTACTATTGACCTTAAAATTGGTGCTTATTTTATTATTTTTATTTTTTTGAAAAGGAAAATCATTAAAGAACGAGCTACAAAGAAGAAGAAGGGGCAGCCCCCAACACCAGACTCTCCACACACAGAGGACAGTCTGCTAACTAGACAAAATCACCCACATAAGACAAAGCCAACTTAGCCAGACCATGAGCGACATTATTAGCCAATCTAGGAAAAAAAAAAAACAGAAACAAAATTAACATAACCAATAAACTTGAGGATATCATCCACCACAACACCAACCTTTGAAGATGGAGCCTCCTTACGAATAATAGCCTACACCACAGTAAGAGCATCAGATTCCAGGATATCTGGAAGGAGCCCACAATTAAAAGCCAAGCAGAAACCTTCCAGGATAGCCAAAGCATCCTCAACTTGAGGTTGAAAATAGGAATCTAAGTTTCGACAAGAGGAAGCCATGATAGGACCACAGCAGTCCCTGATAACCACGCCTAGCCCAGAGGATTTTCTCTTAACATTAAGGGTCGCATCCGTGTTGATCTTATACACACCAATAGGAGGAGCTTGCCAGCAAGCCTTCGCTTTGCACGACACCACTTGGTTGTAGCCATTATTAGTAGCAGAATTGAAATCAAGGCAAAAAGAATCCACCCAATCGAAAATAGCCTGATCAGACAGCAAAATTCGCTTGTGAAAAAATAAGTTCCGACGATGCCAAATTCACCACCATAACACACAAAAAGAACCAAATTCTTGCACCCCGACCTGAGATTTAACAGATATGATAAAATCCAAGAAAGAACCTGCATCCAAAGTCAACCCACCATTAGCAACCCCACAGCCAACACACACACCCTTCTAAGAAGAGCAACGCCACAATGCATGAAGAGTAGTCTCAACCTTTTTTTGAGCAGATCAGGCACACCACCTCCAGCTACATCTCGTGCTTCGATAAATTCACCCTAGTAGGAATACGATTAAAGCAAGCTTTCCAAAGGAACAACTTGATTTTAGAAGGGATATTTAGGCTCTAGAAGTACTTCCACCAAGATTCAAAGGCACCCAAACCAGCGTAGCTTGGGCTATAAGGATCAGAGATGGCAAGCCAATAACCACTACGAACCGACTACTCGCTTGAGTTATCAAAATGCCACAATAACTTATCCCTCGAATCAGTGCTACAAGAAGGCAAATTTAGAATCGCCTCAGCCTCCGCCTCTGCCTCCATGAAAAAATCTCTGATCAACGTTGAGTTCCAATCACCATTAGGCATTTTAAGAAAATCAACAGTTGCAGTCCCACCCGAGAACTGCAGTGAGGACACCTTGAATTAGTGCAGTCAAGGTATCCATCTATCATTGTAAATCTAAACCAATTTTCCATTGCCAATCCTCTAACGCGAACCTTAATGGATAAGCTCCCTGCCCCACATGAGGCTTTTCTAAAGGAAAGAACCAGTCCCAGCCTTAGCCAACATGAGATTAGAATCCTGAAAATAACAACCCTTTAACACTCTGGCTGCAAAAGACTCCGGGAACCTAATAATCCGCCAACATTACTTAGCAAGCATTGCCTTGTTAAAGGCACTCAAATCCCAGAAACCTAAACCTCCCTCATATTTCGGCTTGCATAAAGCATCCCAAGAGCACCAATGTAATTTCAGCTTTTTATTATTACCACCCCACCAAAACCTCGTGCTCATCCGATGAAGCTCATTAATAAGAGAATCAGGGAGCTTAAATAAGTTCATAGAATACACAGGAATCGGCTGAATAATTGCTTTCAGAACCTTTCTTCCTCCCGCAGAGAAAAACCGACTACTCCAACATTGCAGCTTTTTCTAGACCTGATTTTTAATTGCTTCTATTAGTCACACAAGGAAGACCCAAATACCGCAAATGATAATCCACCACCACCATACCCAAAAGGCCAGCCAACCGAACTTTCTATCTTCTTGAAATTTGTTTACTAAAACAGACAGCTAATTTATCAAAGTTAACCACCTGACCAGAAGCTATAGAATAAATTTCCAATAAATTCTTAATATGAATACATTCCTCCGTAGAAGCACAAGTGAAAAAAAAGGCTGTCATTCGTAAAGAAAATGTGCGTAATCTTAGGCCTATATCTACTGCAACGAAACCCTGAAAAATCCCCAAAAGCCTCTGATCTAGAAATTAGACTAGTGAGGCCTTCCGCACAAATGAGGAAAAGGTACGGAGAAAGCGGATCGCCTTGACGAAGACCCCAAGAAGGCCGAATAAAGCCTCTGGTCTTCCCATTGAGAATGAAAGAGTACGAGACAAACGAAACACACCCCATAATTAAAGAGACCCATTTTTCAAAGAAGCCCAAGGTACTCATCATGCCCTCCAAAAAATCCATCTCAACTCTGATGCTTTAGACATATCCAACTTCAAAGACATGAAACCTTTCTTGCCCTGAACTTTCGGACGAAACGCATGCATACACTCAAAACCAACCATGCATTATCAGTTATTAACCTGCCCGGAACGAAAGCACTTTGAGTCTCCAAAATCACAAAACTAAGCACATTACGGAGACGATTTGTAATGGTCTTGGAAATACACTTGTAGACGACATTACATAAACTAATCGGTCTCACCTCTGTCAATCTTTCCACCTTTTTCGCTTTCGGAATTAAACAAAGAAGAGTGTAATTAATCACGTCCATCGGTCTCCTATCATTCAAACAATCCAAACACAGCTTAGTCACATCGTCACCCACCACCTCCCAAAATTTTTTGTAGAAATCTGTTGAGAATCCAACACTCGGAGCCTTTGATAGACTCATCTGGAAAAGAGCAGCTCAAACCTCATCCACATCAAAATTTCTATCAAAGGCTGACCGCAAATCTACAGGAATCCTAGTCTTAACCGAACTAAGCGCTGCCTCAATGTAATCTCGAGATGGCTGAGATCTCAAAAATATTTGAAAAATAACGTGCAATAATATTTTCCATTTGTCCCTCATTCTCTCGCCAAACACCCCCCCCCCCCCCATCAAACAAACCACACAAACTATTTCGACTTCTCTGAGAAATGGCCTTTGCATGGAAAAATTTCGTATTTCGATCACCCTCTTTTAACCAAGAAACTCTTGACCGATGACGCCAATAAACTTCATCACACCTCAAAAGGCTATCAAGCTCCTTTTCAATCCCATCTCTCACCTTCCAATCCATCGAACCATCCTCCACCTCACACCTCACACCTCGCCAACTCTTTCTTTTTCTCATAAATATTTTTCTTCAACAGCCATTTGTTTCTTTTATTCCAATTCTGAAGAGATTTCGAGCAATCCTTCAGCCGATTCACCACTCGCTGCATCTTATTCCTACCATCCGTTTCATACCAAGATTGGCGGACCACATCCATGCATTCCTTGTTCTCAGCCCAACACATCTCGTAATGAAATCTTTGCCCATAAATTTGCCTCTCCCAACGAACTAAAAACTCAAGAAGGATAGGTCGATGATCGGACTTCCAAAAATCTAAATGTTTAACCTCATAGCTAGAGAATAATTGATGCCATTCGATGTCACTCACACACCTATCCAATCTTTCTTACACCAATTGAGATCCCTGTCTCTTATTAGTCCAAGTAATCCTTGCCCCTGAAAAACCGAAATCCTTCAAACCGCAAGCTTCCATTGCCAACCGAAAATTCTTCATCAACTGGCCATGCCGAGTGACACCCTTCATTTTCTCATCTAGGCAAAGAATCTCATTAAAGTCTTCCCCCACCACCCACGGTAAGGGACTCATATTTGCCAATCTTTCCAGAAGTGTCCATCCATGACAACGCTCTGCCGCAACCAGATGACAATAAAACCCTGTCAATCTCCATTTAACATTTGTATCCGAAGTAACCACTGTGTCGATGTGATAGCAAGAATAAGATAGTAAAGAAATGTCCACATCTCCTTTCCAAAAGAGGCACAATCCCCCACTATTTCCATTACGTTCCACTACGAGCTTCGCAACAAAACCCAATTTAACCCGTAAACCTTCCATAACTTGATGATCGTAAATTGTCCCGACAAAAACATAATATTGGGACGATGATCCTGCATTAACGAATGCAGAACCCGGAATGCCCGGCCTCCCTCCAAGCCTCGAGCATTCCAAAATAATATTTTCATTATAAACGGCAAGGAAATGATGAGACCCGACTCGGCGATCCTACCTGGTCGAAAGATTCTGACTCACACACCTTTGGTCTCAAACTCCATATCAAGATCCGAGGACATCCATTTCTTTTGTACAAAAGTATTAATAATCGAACCGTTCTCCTTCTGCCCACTCTTTCTTGCCCGCCTTTTCCAGCTACCCTTTTTCTATGGAAACCTTTCCCTTTTATCCCCGCCAGATGCCGTAAACCAAAATCCCTTATCAGTAGAGGACTGTTGTGGAAATTACCCAGCCATCACCACAGGTTCATGCGTCTCTTTCTTATCCAAGCTGTTACCCTTGCCCATGTTCAAAACCAAAATATCAGACAGTGACTCCTTCCCACCAGTCCAGCAAGGATGTGTCCCAAACTCCTTACCACGTTCCATAGCGAGAGGATTAGACTTCGTCCCATACTCATGTATAATCTCCCTACCAGTCCCTTCTCTTATTTCACAAGTAACCTTCTTTTTTTCAACCGTTCCAGCTGATTCATCCCTTGTTGGCATAGTTTGATTCACACAATCCACATGTATCTGTTTCCCTACATCCACCTGGTTCTTCCTCCAACTCCCTTCCGCCTTTGTATCCAACTGCCCCACATTCTCTTTTCCACCCCACCTCAAAGAAGAGGTCTTATCCCTCAGAAACCTCTGCCCCGTGGTTTTATGATGACTTGGAGGGTCAGACACGCACAACCAGGGTCCAAAATCAAACTCAGAATTTTAATTAGCAGCCTCCCCCAAATGCTGGCACTCACAGAAAGAATGGCCCAAAATATCACACTTGAAACAATATTCCGGCAACCTCTCATATCGAAGTAGAACCATAGATTCTTTTCCTTTCTCTATCAATTTTAATCGGAAGAATCGTTTCAAGGGTTTCGAAACATCTATTGCAACAATTGGATATGGATAAATGAATTCATAAATCAATTAGTACCCACATCTATATCTATATAATATCCTACAATGGAGGCACAGCGTGCCACGTGTTGGCATAATAAGTATTGGTTATTAATTTTTTTAAAAAAAAATAGGTCATTAATTATTTAATATATAATTAAACATATTATCCGTCCTTTTAAATTCTCTCATATAATATTGGTCCATTAATTCTCTTCTCTTATAAATCTTTCTTCATATTATATCTATGATCTTGAAGTAAAGCGAAAAGTCATTATATATATATATATATATATAGTCTTTCTTGGAAAAGTTTTGACAAGTGCATACATTTTGAGTCAAAGTATGTGAATCTAATGGTCAATATTCTTCGTCTTGATATATTTTATCTCATGATAAACTGACAATAGAAAAATTATATATATATATATATATAAACATTGAACTCATTAATAATCGAAAAAATGGTTGAATTTATGATGTACCTATTTAATTAAAGTAAAGTGAAATAACACTCTTTATATATATATATATATATATAGTTTTTCTATTGTCAATTCAAACTGATATAAAATATATCAGTTCCTTGCATGTGGGTCATTGGATTTAAATGATTTGACTTGGCTGCATGCACTTGTCAAAGTATCTTTTAAATCTAATGGCCCACATGCAAGGAACTGATATATTTTATATCAGTTCGAACTAACAATAGAAAGACTAAATTTTTTTTAAGCAGAATCCAAAACTATATAAATAAATTAAAAAAAAAAAAAAAAAAAGAGAACAAAGAGTTGCATAGGCCAAACTAGCCACAAAAACACCAGGAGCAAATCCCCAACCAGAAAAGTGGCGCACAGGCCACACAAGAAAACAAAAACATCAAGAAAAATGAAAAGACTCCCGACACATCCAGTCAACACAGATCTTCAAGTGTTGTATGTTAGGCTTTCTCCCATACCAAGCTTCATGTGGAGTGATATCATTCAGGCATTCTGTTGGTGATATGTTAATCAAATAACCTGCACAAAAAACAGCTTCTGCCCAGAAGTCATTTGTCACATTTTTTCTTTCTAACATACATCTCACCATCTCCATGATTGTTCTATTTTTTTTGTTCACTAACACCATTTTGTTGAGGTGTATAGCGAGTTGTAAGTTCATGTCGAATACCATGTTCTCTGAAAAAATTCTGTGTTGTTTGAAGCATATTCCCCACCACGATCAGTTCTCAAAGTTTTAATAGCAAAACCTGAGAATTTCTCCACTTCAAATTTGAAATTTTTGAAAGCCTCAAAAGCTTCAGATTTTTGCTCAAAAGCTTCAGATTTTTCTTTGAGAAAGTAAAGCCAAATTTTTCTTAAAAGGTCATCAATGAAAGTTATAAAATACCTACTCCCACCAAGAGATGCAATAGGCATAGGTCCACACAAGTCTGAATGTACAAGCTCCAACAACTTCTTTGATCTCCATGAAGATTGGGAAGGGAATGGGTCTCGATGTTGCTTCCCGAGTTGGCAAGCTTCACAAACTTCATTAACTTGATTAATTCTCGATAGCCCTTCAACCATGTTTTTGGTAGACATCAACTTCAATCTTCCATAATTCAAATGTCCAAACCTCTCATGCCATACTTTGGATATACTGTCATCAACACCAGCAAAACAAGCCAAGTTTGATGTTTGTAGCTTGAGAGGAAATAAATTATTTTCTACATCACCAATCTTAGCAACCAGTTGATTATTCTTTGATAAAAATATATATATAAAAAAAAAAAACATAAAAAAAAAAACAAGTATTATCACGAAAGTGTACATTAAAACCCTTTCTCAAAAGATGGCCAACACTTAGCAGATTATTTTTCAATCTAGGAACATAATAAAACAATAGACATTTTTTCAATTTTTCTCGATTTTGCTCTAAAAGCCACTTCACCTATTCCTTCAATTTTATAAGCTCTGGCATCACCTATTTTTACTTGTCCATGATTCATCATCATAGATAAATTTGAGAGGATATTTTTGTTACCTGTCATGTGTTTCCTAGCACCACTATCAAGATACCAAACTTCATCAATGTCATCACCATAGCAAGCAAGCAAGAGAGTTTATTCATTGTTTTCATGAATGAGGACCGCATCAATTTTCTTGTCTTCTGTTTGCTTGTGCCAGCAATCCAAGATCACATGTCCTGGTTTGTGACAAAAGTGACACTCAAAATAACCACGACCTCTGCCTCTTTGTTGGGAATTAAAATTTTGATTTCGATTACCTCCATGATGGTTGTTACCATTATTGTTGTTACCTGAGTTCCGATTGCTTTTATGTTGGTTATTCCTGCTATAGTTGTTGCTAAAGAAATTTCTTCCTCTTCCTAAAGAATTTCCACCACATCCTTGAAAATTTCCACCTCTACCATAGTTATTGTAAGAACCACGGCCTCCTGAAGACGATACTTCAGATTTTAGAGCTTGATCAAGTTGACAAGGTTGAGGATTCAACAAATTGATTTTTGCTTCATACGCCTTTAAAGTTCCTTGTAAATCTTCCAAGGTGAACACTTTGTCAAGTTCTTCAAACAATAACAAGAGAAAAGTATTTTTTTAGGCATAGAACGTAGAATCTTCTCTACCACTCTTTGATCATCAAGAGCTTCTCCATTTGTGGCCATTTGATTAACCACTGATGTAACTTTTGCAAAGAACTCGTCAATGCTTTCATCTTCCTTCATCTATAACTTTTCGAATTCTGATATGAGACTTTGAAGTTGAACCTTTTTTACTTTGTCATCACCTCTGTAAGTTTTGTTAAGGATTTGCCATGCCTCCTTAGCATTTTTTGGCTTCGAAATTTTTTCATACACCGCCTTCTCGATTGCAAGATTAATCTGGTTACAAGTGTCAATATCTTTCTTTCGACTTGCCTCCAGAGCTCTCTTATGTTCTGTAGATAAACCTGTCTCATCTTCTGGTTCATCAAAGCCTTCATCAACAATTTTCCATAGATCAAAAACTTTAAGCCAAACTTCAAATCGACTGCTCCTATAATCAAAGTCTTCCCCGTTAAAGGTGTGAGGGAATGAAATTGTTATAACTTTAGTCACCATCAAGAACTTTCAACAAAGCTCTGATACCAATTTGTAAGATTTGGATTGATATAATGTTACAAAACTAAGAACAAAACAAGAGAAGAAAATATTTTGAAGGCTCATTCTTTTCTGGCATTCAATTTCATGCCTTAAAAGATTACACATAATAATTGCTAGATATATAGCATTACAGATGCCTCATATGACTCATTGAAAAAATCAAAGGACACTTAGAAATAAAACAAAGGACTTTTAAATTTTCTTGGTACATTAACACAGGACTTTAATCTCCCAAGGTTCATAAATAAAGTTCAACTTTCCATGGTTCATGAATCTTGGAATATGCAAAATTGATTTAACTTTCCAACAAACACACTCCTTAAATGGTGTAGGACGTGCCACACCATATTTGGGCACATGTAGAGTCCTATGTGGCGGTGACGAGGTGAATATGTGTCATTTTGGTGACTTTCTATTGGAGAGAGATGCCTAGGTGGCCTTTTGACTTGATTCCCATCACATGTGGTCTTCCAATCATTAATTAAGGTAGTAGGAAAGCTGTTGAAAGGTCACCATCAGTGAGATTCCTTGCCCGCCCCCAACCCCCCCCCCCCCCCCCCCCCCCCCCCCAAAAAAAAAAAAAAAAAAAAAAAAAAAAAATGATGAAAAGCTCTTATGTTGTCTCTTATGGGTCATTATCATTTTGACCCACATTTTCTCATGGAATACAGCCCATATATCATGTGGGTGGAGCTACTCCCTTTAAGAGATCCGGTACCCCCGGTACTCTATTGCTGATCTGATGTAGAGGAGATCATGAGGCTTGGAGAGGCCCAAAAAAGGGGGGTTCTCACAAGGAAATTCCTTGATAATTCTCCTATAGATAAATGACCAAATTTTGGCATTAACAACAATGTGTTGAGTTCTTTTGGAATGCTCCGCGTGACCCGATTACTAAGGTGGCAAGTTCTGTAAGACTTCATTATAATTTATAGCCAAATTCTTCTGTTCTGTAACTAAGGTCTGGCCAAGTTTCTTTAAAAGTTACTAAATTCTGTGACCAATTCCTTCAAGAGGATGACTCCGAACGGTAAAAGATCACTTATCTGACATTGAAGAGGTGGATAACTTGAGTCCTTCATTATTAAATTCATTGGAGGAAGTTTTGATGTGGCTGACTTTCTTTATATTGTCGAACAGGATATTGAAGATAAGCAGATTTAACTTTGTAGGGTGAGAGTTGTAGGTGCGGTTTGGCTGCTGTGGGGATGGAATCAAATATTCAAATATGGTTTGAGATAATATATAAATTAAGTCTATGTTGAAGTTGTATATAGTTACACCAAAAATATAGTGTATAAAGAGATTTATGCTTCATTAAATCAAGGTATAAATAAAAATAAAAAATTAAAAGTTCATGATTATAGCAAACAAGGGTTGGAGCCGGGGCCTTGGGGCAATGCATCAAGCTGATGCAAATATGAGTTTAATAGTTTTTTTTTTTTTTCGTTTACCTGGGCCTTTAATGATGGAGGCTACAATGCCCTCCAGATTTCCTCTGATCAATTCGATGAGCGAGCCATCGAGGTACCGGAGCATTGTTAATTGGATTACTTGCAATTTATGGGTTTTGAAGGAATATATGTAGATTGGTGGAAATGAAATTTATTGTGGTTGGGTTTTAGCCTTTTAGGTATATGACAAACATTTAATTAGTGAGATTTGGAAGTGTATGACTAGGCTATGTAAAAGATGTTGATCTTTCAAAATGAACGTCACACCGGAAACTAGTATAATAAATTTTAGGCTAATTGGCAAGAATACCCCCTGAACTCTTCAAAAAGTTGCACTATGCCCCCTAAATTTTTTTTTTCGGCACTAAACCCCCTGAACTCTCGTAAATTTGCAATCGCTGAAGGAATCTACCCCCTGGTGAGGGGGCAAATTCCTTCAGCGATTGCCAAATTACAAGAGTTCAGGGGGTTTAATGGCGAAAAAAAAAGTTCAGGGGGTACGGTGCAAATTCGAGTATAGTTCAGGGGGTATTCTTGCCAATTAGCCTAAATTTTATTATAAATGTATTTTAAATCATTTTATATATATATATATATATTTCCAATCGTACGGTTGGAACACTTGTATAAATAAAATCATGATTAAGATCCATCAATTAAACATAAAACATCTACAATATTTAATAGCTCAAATGCTCAATGTCAAACCACCAAGTATATAGTACACAAACTAAATGCCAATATTTAAATAATAAAATTAAATGGTCAAACTAACCCAACTTAAATTTGTGACTTAATTTTTTGACTTCAATATCTCAACCACTCATGTGCTTTTAATCAAATAGTTGAGATTTGAATGCATTTACAACTTTTTGATTAAAAGTAGATGTGTGATTGAGATATTGAAGTCAAAAAATTAAATCACAAATTTAAATTGATTTAGTGCTTGTTTGATTAGGCTTTCTATTGCCTCAAAAGTTCACACACATCTATTTGAGTTTTTTTTAGAGTTGTTTGGTTGGGTTTTTGAGATTGTTTGTTTTAATTTCAGTAACATCTACTAGACAAAAGCTTATGGGGAAGAGCTTCTCCAAGTAGATTTTTTTTTTTTTTTTTTTAACAAAAACTCTATTTTTAATAAATCTACAATAAATAGGGGTTTTTTTAAAACCCAATCAAATACGCTCTTAATCTAGCTCACAAGTCACAACTAAAAGAGTGGCGGTATTTATACCTCTCTAAAACTATATGTGCACCCCGTTTTGTATTTACACCCACATTAATTTTTTTTTTAATATTCTAAATTGTAAGTAAACCCCACATTTTACCAAATATATCCTTTCTCTAAATTTATTTATAAATAAAACAAATTAATAGATTATAACATAATTAATAAATATTAAAAAAATACAAAAAATAAAGGAAAAGATTCGTCTTTCCAAGCCGAAATCCTCTCACTAGGTTGAATTTGAGAGTGTTTCTTGAAGGGATATTAAAAATTAGGGTAAAAATGATTTTAGTCCCTCTAGTTTGCCCTATTATACCGTTTGGTCCCCCTAGTATCAGGATTGGCCCGTTTAATCCCCATAGTTTAGGCTTATTGTTGGTTAGGTCCCTGCCGTCCAATTCCGTTAGGGTTTTTAAAAAGTCTGTCAATGGGGTAAGGGCAAAATGGTAAACTCTATTAAATTATAAATAGTTTTTAGAGGTAATTACACCAAACTCCCCCGAGGTTTGCTCTTTTATACGTGGAAACAACTTTACCGTTAATTGACATTCACCTCCCCTGCCGTTAGGGTTTGACCGTCCAATCTAACTGTTGACCTTGTGAGAAAGGGTAATTTCGTCCTTTAATAATTTATATACTGTACACGTCAGCCATTTATTTTCTTTTAATAACAAAATCAAATAAAAGAAAAACAAAAAATGAAAAAAGAGAAAAATGAAAAATGAAAAATGAAAAACAATAATTAAACCCAAAAATCCCTAAATCTAAAACCCTCAAAATCCCTAAATCAAAAACCCCAAAAATCAAAATCCCAAAATAAAAAGCAATAAATAACCTAAATTAAATATCTTCGTCTTCAACCCAGTACGTCTTGAGGTTGAGCGACGACGGCGTGCAGCTACGGCACGGAGGTGGATTGACGAGGCCTGGAGGTGGAGCGACGACGGCAACGACCAAAATCGGAATTAGATCAATGTTTGAAATGGCGAGATCGACGAGATCTTGCGCGATCGGAGTTTCTTGCCTTCAACGGTGGGTCTCTACTGCTGAAAATCGATGATGAGGAGGATGGAGATGGTGGATGGCATTTTTTTTTCCAGTTTTTGGGGTTGAATGTTGTTGATTTTTTTTTAAAACTTTTTGGGGCAGAGGGAGAATGGGGGATTTCGATTTTGTGGAGATGTTTGATTTTGGTCTAGTTTGATTTTTGTGTTGTTTGTTTTTTGGTGTTTGATTTTGAAGAATGATGATGATGATGATAATGGATGGCGGGCAGTGGTGGTGGAGGAGAGGGATGATAATGATTTGGGTTTGGATTTGTGGATGGTTGATGAAGATGATGGTTGATGATGATGATGGTGATGGTCGATGATGATGATGGCTGTGGGATGGATGATGATGAAGATGATGAGGGTGTGGGACGATGATGAAGAAGAAGATGTACAGTATATAAAGTGTAAAATGACGAAATTACTTGGAAATATTTGAGATTGAAGGATGGTGATGATGGTGGAGAGATGAGGTTGATGATGGGGTGGAGAGATGATGAATCATTTGTCTTTTTTTGGTGATAAATCTGGAGATCCAAATTTTTTAAGATTTTTTAATTTACCTTTTTGTAAAAAACAAAAATCTGGATTTAGATGTTTGAGTTTCCAATTGAAGATGGAAGATGAACATGATGAAGTTTTATTATTATTATTATTATTATTATTATTATTAAATCTGAATTTTTTTAATGGAAAATTAAAATAAAAAAACAATTACTTTTTTTTAAAAATTATTTGTTGATCATTCAGGAGACTTAACTAACTAATCTCCATGTTTTTCAATCTTTATTTTTTAATTAAATTTATTGAAAAAAAATTAATTCTATTTCTTTGTAATATATATATATATATTTATAAATAGATTAAGAGCTTTTTTTTTCTTTTTAATTGTTTTATTTTTATTTTTTTTATTTTGGTGTTTTAGGGTATTTCTGTCTTTTGATATTTTTTAACGGTCAACATTCAATTTAACGGTCAAACCCTAACGGTAGGGGAGGTGGGTGTCAATTTTTGATAAAGTTATTTCTTGGTGTAAAAGGACAAACCTTAGGGGAGTTTGGTGTAATTTGCTCTTAAAAAATAGATGACTTATTTAAAAAATAACCAGGGGCAGCAGGGTCATTTGACCCGCTGTCCCTGTCAGAAGCCACTTTTTACACGGAAACCGTTACAGAAGGACCAAACGGGCCAATCCTGATACTAGGGGGACCAAACGGTATAATAGGGCAAACTAGAGGGACTAAAATCATTTTTTCCCTAAAAATTATCCTCCAACCTTATTCAAGTATCAAAGAAAAAAAAATATGATGTGCAGTATGTGCCTTAATTTAAATGGACAACAAAAAAAAAAAAAAAACTTGGATCTCCATTACCATTATCAAAACAATGGGCTTTCAAAAAATCCTTTATTAAAATTATTTTTTTATCCCTTTAGTTTTGAACCAAACCGAAAAATCAAATAAATAAAAGGATTTAGATAACCTTGCTGTATGGAGGGGGTAATTTTTAAACAAAAAAAAAAAAAACCAAACACTCTGAATCTCTGATTCTCGACAACTCTCTCTCTCTTTTTATATTTTTATGTTTTTTTTAACAGTTTTTTGTTTAGTTTTTAAATAAACATTTTATGATTTTCTGCTTTTTTTTCTTAATCGGAGATTTTTTTAAACACTTTGAACCGGAAATAATCACTATTTAATAAATAGATAGTTAATATTATGATCAAAAGACAATTAATATGTATATTTGTTAAAATATTCAAAATAATAAATAATATCTTTATTTAAGGGTAAAGTTGGAATTTAAAAAATTACTAATATGGGAGGAATTTTTTTTTAAAAAAAAAAAGAGTTTCTTTTGACAATCCAATTTTTTCTTTTTACACTTCTTTTCTAAAAATACTCCATTCTCAAAATTTAAATTTTAAAAAAGTCTAAAGACACTTCATTTTGTTACAAGATTATCCTTTTTTATCTTTTTTGAATTAAATTATTAAAAAAAGAAATTATCTCTCCTAAATCATTAGATTAATTATTACATATTAAATACTCTCTCCTAAATATTTAATTGCCATATTAAACTCTCTCTTCTCTAATAAATATCTCTAATTTTGTATCCCTTTAAAATTGTATGTGCACCTCATATTAATAATTTTAAAGGGTGCAAATATCGTCATTGAAACTAAAATTTACATCTATTAACACCAAAAAGCCCAAGCATTATGGGCCATGAAATGTGACCATTGCTGTTTAATGTGTGTATTGTTGCTTTCTAGTCCCCTTCGAGACATGAAAATGGTTTTTGCTTTGATGATTTGATTAGTTATTAAACAAAAATTTTATCACCATCATCATCATTATCCATCATCCATCATGTAAGTAAAAAATGAATTTTCCAATAGGCTGCGGGGCCATAGCCCCCTCAGGCCCCTTAATAGCTTCATTTATGCTTATGATCTGTATATCTGGATTAAATATAGACAGAATTTAATTACAAAATGTTTCATATCGTTTATGATAATTTTTTAGTAGATATAAGAAACATTTCAACGAACTTAAAAGGTGGCTTTAGACAAACTATTTAGAATTTTGAAGATAGGCCTACTTATATTTAACCTAAAACATGAGTTTAGTGATATTAGCCTTTATATAAGAGTAATATTATACAATCCAAAAAGTGATTCTAAAATTCAACTCAAATGATGTGACAAGTTAGTTGTCATCATCACACAAATCATGTAATGATATGGTCAATGACATCGTAATGACAACTCACTTTCCACATCATTTGGATTGGTTTTTGGATTGACTAGCATTAGTGTTTAAATAAAATTTATACACCCTTATGTTCAATAACTTAATCGATGTTTTTGCATTTACTTTACCTAGTTTAATTTTATTAGAGCTCGGAATGTTAGTGGAGTTGGCCCTTTTAAGGTCTCACTGAGTAAATATAATTGGGGAATTATCATTTGGGTCCTTATATATATATATATATATTGAATTATCTATTTTTAACTGTTTGTCCATTTGTCACTGGCTTGGCCCCTATGTTTTCAAAAAATCTTTTCAATAAAAAATGTAAAACCAAAAATGAAAAGAGTTGGAAAGAAAAAAAGGGTGGAGATCTAGATTGAATCACCACCTGAAAATGAAGAAAAAAAAAAAAAAGGGGTGTTGGAGATCCAAACCTTGAATCTCCATCATATCCTTCATCGATGGAGATCCCGACATGGGATCTCCATCAGCGATAGAGTTCCGAGAATCACGATGGAAATCTCGGCATGGGATCTCCATTTGTGGAGATCGTTCTTGGAGATCGATCTCCATCTCTGGACCTCCAAATGGAGATCCAAGCTTTGAATCATGAAGATCTCCATCCATGGATCTTGATGGAGATCCAGTGGATCTCCACCTTTTTGTTTTTTTATTTTTTGCTTTAAAAAAAATCTCCACCGTCCATCTCAATAAATGGACGATGGAGATCCATCAACCAAATATTTAAAAAAATATTTTAATTTTTTTATATATATAAATAGATCTCCACCGTCCATCAAAGATTTAGACGTTAGAGATTTAAAACAGTTTTCTTTTTGTATTATTTTTTTGTATTATATAAATATTTAAATTTTTTTTTCAATTTGTTAGTGTTGACATGTGGCAGGTTCTTTGTTTAAAAACAAAAATAACCCTATTTCTGTTAACTTTGACTAACGTCTAACTCATAGAGGGACCAAATTGATAAGTTTTTGAAAACATAGGGACCAATTCAGTGAAAAATGGATAAGCAATTAAAAACGGATAATTCAAAAAAAAACATAGGGATCCAAATGATAATTCCTCAACATAATTTTATTGATCAGTCGAGGGTTAATTGCACTAAAGTACCCTGAATTTATAATTTTAGGCATAAGATTAGTAAGTTTTGGAAATTCACTACAAACATACCCTGCCATTAAAGTCAAACACTTAACTTTAACAGTTGATCAGTCAAATAAATGTAAGCACGAATCTACCCTTGCCACATCATCCATCATAAAATAATTTATTATTTTTATTTATTAAGAAAATTAAATTAGTAAAAAACAATAAATAAATAAATAAAATAAAGCATCCTCGTCTCCAACATCATCAACTCCATCCTAATCTTAAACTTATCACTGAAATCTTAACACAACATTAACTATAAAAAGTCAACAAAAAGGAATAGAAAAAAAAAACCCTAAAACCGAGACAAATGGTGGAGAATGACTAATGTATATCTACATTGATCTCCATCTACATATATCTACTTAACCAAATCATGCAACTTAATTTTTGTTTTCAATTCATTATTTGTGGGAAAAAAAAAACATTCATTGTCTTCAATTTTAATTTTGTTTGATTGCTCTTCAAATTCCAGAAATCAATATCAAATTATGGCTTCCAACATTTGAGTGGAAGACAAATCTAGTAACAATTCACTAAATTCTTATCAATTAAATATGTTTTGAACTAATGCACAACTCTAAATTTTTCTCTTCACATTCAAAAAGATATATATAGGAAAATTTTCTCCTCAATGCGCACCGATAAATATATATCAGTGTCTTGTATGTGGACCATTAGATTCAGTTGCTTTGATCCAGTCTATATACATTTGTCAATGCTTATCCATAATCTATAGTCCACATGCAATGCACTGATGTATTTTATATCAGTGCGCACTGAGGTGAAAAGGACTGTATAAATATATATATAGAGAGAGAGAAAGGAACCCAAAAAGAAAAAAAAAATGCAAGTGACCCAGAAATATTCAGAGAAACAAATTTGGGATCAAATGAGAACTCAACTTAGGAACCATTCCAAATACTAGGTCCAATATCCAATATCCAACCCTTGCACCAAACTCATGGTATGGCTCATTCTCTTCTTCTCTTCACCTACTCCGCCTCCACTCTCAACCTCGTTTCCAACCTGTGCAGCTGTGACGAAAAGCCATCGCTATCAACTCTCAACTCTCAACCTCATCTCCATTTCACACTGCTGCAATGATACGAATCCACTTAGTAGAACTCATCCTTAAAAACCAGCTTGTAAAGAGATTGTGCACAACAAGTTATATACCATTAACTAATATCATACTTAGTAAATGTGGGATCCTAACATTCCACCATACTTCCGCAGTCGTCGTCCACGATGGTCTATCTTTCCTAGTTGGGTGACTTCACGGATCCCGCTCTCTTAGGTAGCAGCCCTCCCCAGGTCACTCTGTTCACGACGAACCCACTACTCGGCATGGTGCTGACTCTTATACCACTTGATACGAAGTACCCACTAGGTAGAAGTCATCATTAAAAACCGGCTTGTAAGGAAAGGGTGCCCAATAAGTTATATATCATTGACTAATCCCATACTTAGTCAATATGGGATCCTAACATGTGATGACAAGCCTTCGTTGTCACCTGTCTCCACTATATCAGCTCTCTCCTTCATTTTAGAGGAGATTGATCTATTTTTTATTTTTATTTTTCAATATCAGATTTGGAGGGGATCTGGAGACTGGAGATATCTTGATGCAGATGTGTTATCTGCTCTCTCCACTGATTTTGTTTTTTTTTTTTTTTTCATTTTTAATTAATTTTATTGGTTTAATAAATAAATATAAATATAAATATAAATAATAAATAAGATTACGTTGGATGGTGTGGCAAGGGTAAATTCATCCTTTTAGAGAATTGATTGGTCAACCGTTATTATTAACGATTTGACTTTAACAGTAAGCTATGTTTATATTTAAATTTTTGAAACTATTGATATTTTGTCTAAATGGGTAAACTCAAGGTACTTTAGTACAATTAACCCTTCGGTTGAGGATAAATACTGATAACTTCCACTGGGATGGGAGTGGGGACCCATTGGGGTAGGGGAGGGTCCCCTAACCCTAGGGTTGCACATTGGGGAAATGGGGATAGGGAATTTTGGGAGGAGGTACCTCCATCCCTAACCCCAGTTCCCCATTTTTTCAGTTATTCCCCATTTCCCCATTTCTTTGTTTGACTAAAAATTACAAGTTATAAAAAATAAAAAATAAAAAATAAAATAAAAAAAGCATTTCATTATAAATATAAAATAAAATCCATTAGTACATTACAAATATAAAAGAAAATCCATTACAAAATAAAGTATTTCAATGATCCATTAGTGTAAATGAGGTTTATATAGTTAGGTTTTCAAATAATAAATAAATAAATATATATATATACATATATATAATTATATTTATAATGTTTTAGGAGAAATAGGGACGAGGGGACCTCCCCTCATCCTCATCCCCATTTCAATATATTAGTGGGGAAAATGGGAAAATGGAGATGGGGGAGGGTCTCCCCATCCTCATTCTCATTTCAATTTGGGGATGAAAATCATCCCCATCCCCACCCATTTTCTCATTTCCCAAAAAAAAAAAAAATTCCCCAAATGAGGATGGAGACGCAAGGAAATGGGGATCCAGAGGAAAATGTGCAACCCTACACCACCCCCACCCCCACCCCCACCCCCCATTCCTAAAACCTCCCCCCACCCACGCCCCCAAACCCCATTTGGGGGAAGTAGGGATGGCGGTGTATGGGGGGAGGATCCCTTACCCCCACCCCATTTCTCTCATTTTTAATACTAATATTTTTCAATTCGAAATCCGGAATTTAGAATTTGGGATTCGAAATTCAATCATTCCAATCATTCGGTTCATCCTGTTTCGATATCCAATCCAATAAATAATCTAAAATACATAATTAATTTAATTTAATCCAAAATTAATACAAATAACTATAGTAATACAATATTACATATAAAAGTCTAAACAAATTTAAAGCTAAAGTTTTTTTTAAAAGAAAATAAAAGTAAAAATATATATATATGGGGAAATGGGAAAATGGGGCCCCGCCCCACCCCAATTTAGAGAAATGGGGGAATGGAGAAATGGGGCCCCATATGGGGTTGGGGCCTCGTGGGGGGTGGGGCCCCATGGGGGAAATTCTCATCCCTATAATCACATGGTTACAGTTAAATGAGGTGGTGGATTGGTCTCAATACTTTGTTGTTGGTTATAGAAGAGCAAATGTAGTTGATATAGGTGATGATAGGCAAGTGGCTTGAATGGAATTTGGGGGCAATCCACCATGGCCAGATAATTACGAAGTAAATTCAGATGCAGCTATTGATACTGTTGGAAAGGCTATAGGTGTGGGTATTATGATTTGTGATTCAAAGGGTTTGGTGATGGCCTTTAGTACACAACGGATTCCAACAACCTAACCTCCTTGAGTGGCGGAGGTAATTGCGATCTATATGGGACTTCTTTTGGCTCTGGAAACAGGATTCACAAATGTGGTTAATGAGTCTAATGCACAAGTAATTGTTAACTGGATTAAAAATGACTGCAAGTTCAGCTCAAAGGTGGGGTTGATTTTAGCGAATATTAAAATCTAGTAATTGTTATTTCGGTTTCGTTGAAGTTAGTTATGTTCCTAGAAAGGCTAATCAGATAGCAAATTGCTTAGCTAAGATGGCCTTATCTAGTAGTATTGATCAGTTCTGGATGGAGGGGTCCCCTATATGTGTTAGTAAGTTCCTTTTGGCAGATTGTCAAAATATTTTGTAAATTTTGTGGTTTTAATGAAGCTTTGTTTGTCAAAATTAAAATAGAGAGTAATAAATTTAAGTTCGTTTTAGACTAACCCAAAAAAATAAATAAAAATAAAAAGTAGAGTCAAAGTGGAAATTGGTTAATTTTACTAATAACTTTCAAATTCCGTAAAAGTTATTTTAAAAGTTATTTTTAGGGAACAGGGGTCATGGCCTCTAATAGTCCCCTCTTCCCTCTGTCCCTTCGTTATGGACAAACCTCTAACTCGATGATGTTAAATTTGTGCTTTGAAAGAAAAAAAAAAAAAAAAAAAAAAAAAAAAAAAAAAAAAAAAAAAAAAACTTTGAAATATTAGTGGAAAAATAAATAAAGACGAGAAATACATGGTGAGAAAAATCCATAGCCATACAAGACAAAGTAGATAGAAATAAAGGAAAAATACACTCACACCCTTGTGGCAGTGTGGCTTGGGGCTAAGGCACTAGTATGGGAAAGTTGGGTTATTTTACAATATCATCTTTGGAGTTAACGGTGTTGAACCAATCTGTTATGTTATGTCCATTTTAACTTGTTAATTGTCTAAACTGTCCTTGATAAAAAAATACGAAACAATATGCTTACGGAAACAAAATATTTAAACAAATAAAATAATAATGAAAGGAAACTGAAATTAACATATTTATAATATATAAAAAATAAATAATAATATAAATGTGAAAATATAAAAATTGGAGTCCAAGTTCAAAATAAAAAATAAAATAAAATATGGAAAAAAAATTAAAAACAATATATATATATATATATACACATATATAGGAAACTGTAACATCATTCTTGATGGTGCTTTGTTGGCAGATTATATTTACTCACAAATGTCATGTCTATTACTCCATTTCACTTTCAATAAATTATTGTTGATGTTGAATCAATTTGTTATGTTATATCCATTTTAACTTGTTAATTGTCTAAAATGTCCTTGATAAAAAATACAAAACAATTTGTTTACGAAAACAAAAAATTTAAACAAATAAAAAATTAATAAAAAAAAAACTGAAGTTAACATGTTTATAGTATATAAAAATAAATAATAATATAAATGTAAAAATATAAAAATTGGAGTCCAGGTTTGAAATAAAAAAATAAAATATATATATATATATAGAAAAAAAAATTAAAAACAAAAAAATAAAAACAAATTACAGGAAACTGTAAGATCATTCTTGCTGGTGCTTTGTAGGCAAATTCTATTTACTCACAAATGTCATGTCGATTACACCATTTCACTTTCAATAAGATATTGTTGATGTTGAATCAATTTGTTATGTTATGTCCATTTTAACTTGTTAATTGTCTAAAATGTCCTTAATAAAAAATACAAAACAATTTGTTTATCGAAACAAAAAATTTAAACAAATAAAATAAGGGTGCCGATATTGACACCCATAAAACTTATTAGTACACCCATATTTTATTAAAAAATTTAATTGCAAAAATATCTCAATAGTAATTTACTAATATGGACACATTACTTTAATTAAAAATAAACTAAATACTATATACACTCATTAATTACATATATATCTTCAACTATATTTCTTTATTTATAAAAAATAAAAAATAAAATAAAAAAAAAAAAAAAAAACCCTAATTAAACTCTAATTTTATTTCAAGTATCAAACTTTCTCATTATCACATGATTATTATATTGTTTTTGTCTTTCTTTAATATATAGTTATGAACTCTATCAATAAACAATATATATATATTTTTAATGATAGTTGTAGATATCAACAATTTTTTTCTTCTTCAGTCACATAAAATTAGATATTTTTAGTTTTAATAATAATTTGTATATTCTGCACTTTGGTTTTGTTATTATTTTAGTTCAAATATTTTTTTCAACCTGACTCCAATTTTTATATTTTTACATTTATATTATTATTTATTTTTATATACTATAAATATGTTAACTTCAGTTTCTTTTCATTATTATTTTATTTGTTTAAATTTGTTGTTTATGTAAAAAAATTGTTTTGTATTTTTTATCAATGACATTTTAGATAATTAACAAGTTAAAATGGACATAACATAACAAATTGATTCAACACCAGCAATATATTATTGAAAGTGAAATAAAGTAATGAACATGACATTTGTGAATAAATAGAATCTGCCAACAAAGCACCAATAATAATGATGTTACAGTTTCCTGTATTTTTTTTTTCGTTTTTATTTATTATTTTCATTTAAAAAAAAAATTTCCATATTTTTATTTTGATCCTTGACTCCAAATTTTATATTTTTTACATTTAAGTTATTATTTATTTTTATATACTATAAATATGTTAACTTCAATTTCTTTTCATTATTATTTTATGGGTGCAGATATTGATACCCATAAAAGTTATTAGTACACTCATTTTTACAAGTACACCCATATCTAAAATTTTAAAAATAAATATTGCTATAAACACTCATTCTAATGCCAATAGTACCCTCATTGAAATAAATATTTTCATTTTAATACATATTATTTATAAACACTCTTAAATTATTATCGCACCCAATATATAAAGAAAATCATGTTATTTTTAGAATCAAATCCTGAAAAAAAAAATCACTTATTCATATCTACGGCTATCTTAAAAAACAAAAACAAAAATATATTGTTGTATAAATAAGTGATTTGTAAAAAAATCACTTAAGATAGCCGTAGATATCAATAAGTGATTTACTTTAAGATAACTGTATAAATAAGAGAATTCCAGATTGAAAATCTCTTGATCCCATATACGGTTCCACATGTTCCTTTTTATAAAGCTCCTACATTCTAGATATTTCTAAAAGTAAATTGGACTATCATTAAAAGAGGATTTGATTCTAAAAATAACATGATTTTCTTTATATATTGGGTGTGATAATAATTTAAGAGTGTTTATAAATAATATGTATTAAAATGAAAATATTTATTTCAATGAGGGTACTATTGGCATTAGGATGAGTGTTTATAGCAATATTTATTTTTAAAATTTTAGATATGGGTGTACTTTTAAAAATGAGTGTACTAATAACTTTTATGGGTGTCAATATCTGCACACATAAAATAATAATGAAAAGAAATTGAAGTTAACATATTTATAGTATATAAAAATAAATAATAATATAAATGTAAAAATATTAAAATTGGAGTCTAGGATCAAAATAAAAATATGGAAAAAAAATAAAAAATGAAAATAATAAATACAAACGAAAAAAAAATACAGGAAATTGTAACATCATTATTATTGGTGCTTTGTTGGCAGATTCTATTTACTCACAAATGTCATGTTCATTACTTTATTTCACTTTCAAAAAGATATTGCTAGTGTTGAATCAATTTGTTATGTTATGTCCAGTTTAACTTGTTAATTATCTAAAATGTCCTTGATAAAAAATACAAAACAATTTGTTTACATAAACAAAATATTTAAACAAATAAAATAATAATGAAAAGAAACTGAAATTAACATATTTATAGTATATAAAAATAAATAATAATATAAATGTAAAAATATAAAAATTGGAGTCCAAGTTCAAAATAAAAAATAAAATAAAATATGGAAAAAAATTTAAAAACAATATATATATATATATATATATACATATATAGGAAACTGTAACATCATTCTTGATGATGCTTTGTTGGCAGATTATATTTACTCACAAATGTCATGTCTATTACTACATTTCACTTTCAATAAATTATTGTTGATGTTGAATCAATTTGTTATGTTATATCCATTTTAACTTGTTAATTGTCTAAAATGTCTTTGATAAAAAATACAAAACAATTTGTTTACGGAAACAAAAAATTTAAACAAATAAAAAATTAATAAAAAGAAACTGAAGTTAACATGTTTATAGTATATAAAAATAAATAATAATATAAATGTAAAAATATTAAAATTGGAGTCTAGGATCAAAATAAAAATATGGAAAAAAAAATAAAAAATGAAAATAATAAATACAAACGAAAAAAAAAATACAGGAAATTGTAACATCATTATTATTGGTGCTTTGTTGGCAGATTCTATTTACTCACAAATGTCATGTTCATTACTTTATTTCACTTTCAAAAAGATATTGCTAGTGTTGAATCAATTTGTTATGTTATGTCCAGTTTAACTTGTTAATTATCTAAAATGTCCTTGATAAAAAATACAAAACAATTTGTTTACATAAACAAAATATTTAAACAAATAAAATAATAATGAAAAGAAACTGAAATTAACATATTTATAGTATATAAAAATAAATAATAATATAAATGTAAAAATATAAAAATTGGAGTCCAAGTTCAAAATAAAAAATAAAATAAAATATGGAAAAAAATTTAAAAACAATATATATATATATACATATATAGGAAACTGTAACATCATTCTTGATGATGCTTTGTTGGCAGATTATATTTACTCACAAATTTCATGTCTATTACTACATTTCACTTTCAATAAATTATTGTTGATGTTGAATCAATTTGTTATGTTATATCCATTTTAACTTGTTAATTGTCTAAAATGTCTTTGATAAAAAATAAAAAACAATTTGTTTACGGAAACAAAAAATTTAAACAAATAAAAAATTAATAAAAAGAAACTGAAGTTAACATGTTCATAGTATATAAAAATAAATAATAATATAAATGTAAAAATATAAAAATTGGAGTCCAGGTTTGAAATAAAAAAATAAATAAAAATATAGAAAAAAAATTAAAAACAAAAAAAATAAAAACAAATTACATGAAACTGTAACATCATTCTTGCTGGTGCTTTGTAGGCAAATTCTATTTACTCACAAATGTCATGTCTATTACACCATTTCACTTTCAATAAGATATTGTTGATGTTGAATCAATTTGTTATGTTATGTCCATTTTAACTTGTTAATTGTCTAAAATGTCCTTAATAAAAAATACAAAACAATTTGTTTATAGAAACAAAAAATTTAAACAAATAAAATAAGGGTGCCTATATTGATACCCATAAACTTATTAGTACACCCATATTTTATCAAAAAATTTAATTGCAAAAATATCTCAATAGTAATTTACTAATATGGACACATTACTTTAATTAAAAATAAACTAAATATTATATACACTCATTAATTATATCTATATCTTCAACTATATTTCTTTATTAAAAAACAAAAAAAAAAACAAAAAAAACAAAACCCTAATTAAACTCTAATTTTATTTCAAGTATCAAACTTTCTCATTATCACATGATTATTATATTGTTTTTGTCTTTCTTTAATATATAGTTATGAACTCTATCAATAAACAAAAAATATATATTTTTAATGATAGTTGTAGATATCAACATTTTTTTTTTTCTTCAGTCACATAAAATTAGATATTTTTAGTTTTAATAATAATTTGTATATTCTGCACTTTGGTTTTGTTATTATTTTCGTTCAAATTTTTTTTTTCCATTTTTTATTTATTTTTTATTTTGAACCTGACTCCAATTTTTATATTTTTACATTTATATTATTATTTATTTTTATATACTATAAATATGTTAACTTCAGTTTCTTTTCATTATTATTTTATTTGTTTAAATTTGTTGTTTATGTAAACAAATTGTTTTGTATTTTTTATCAAGGATATTTTAGATAATTAACAAGTTAAAATGGACATAACATAACAAATTTATTCAACATCAGCAATATCTTATTGAAAGTGAAATAAAGCAATGAACATGACATTTGTGAGTAAATAGAATCTGCCAACAAAGCACCAATAATAATGATGTTACAGTTTCCTGTATTTTTTTTTTTTCGTTTTTATTTATTATTTTCATTTTTAATTTTTTTTTTTCCATATTTTTATTTTGATCCTAGACTCCAATTTTTATATTTTTGCATTTATATTATTATTTATTTTTATATACTATAAATATGTTAACTTCAATTTCTTTTCATTATTATTTTATAGGTGTAGATATTGACACCCATAAAAGTTATTAGTACACTCATTTTTATAAGTACACCCATATCTAAAATTTTAAAAATAAATATTGCTATAAACACTCATCCTAATGCCAATAGTACCCTCATTGAAATAAATATGTTCATTTTAATACATATTATTTATAAACACTCTTAAATTATTATCACACCCAATATATAAAGAAAATCATGTTATTTTTAGAATCAAATCCTCTTTTAATGATAGTCCAATTTACTTTTAGAAATATCTCGAATGTAGCAGCTTTATAAAAAAGAACATGTGGAACTGTATATAGGATCAAGAAATTTTCAATATGGAATTTTCTTATTTATACAGTTATCTTAAAGAAAATCACTTATTGATATCTACGGCTATCTTAAGTGATTTTTTTACAAATCACTTATTTATACAACAATATATATTTTTTTTAAATAGCTGTAGATATGAATAAATGATTTTTTTTAAGGATTTGATTCTAAAAATAACATGATTTTCTTTATATATTGGGTGCGATAATAATTTAAGAGTGTTTATAAATAATATGTATTAAAATGAATATATTTATTTCAATGGGGGTACTATTGGCATTAGGATTGATGTTTATATCAATATTTATTTTTAAAATTTTAGACATGGGTGTACTTATAAAAATGAGTATACTAATAACTTTTATGGGTGTTAATATCGCACCCATAAAATAATAATGAAAAGAAACTGAAGTGAACATATTTATAGTATATAAAAATAAATAATAATATAAATGTAAAAATATAAAAATTGGAGTCCATGTTCAAAATAAAAATTTTTAAAATAAAAATAAAAATGAAAAATAATAAATAAATACAGAAAACTGTAACATCATTCTTGTTGGTGCTTTGTTAGCAAATTCTGTTTACTCATAAATGTCAAGTTCATTACTCTATTTCACTTTCAATAAGATAATACTGGTGTTGAATCAATTTGTTATATTATATCCATTTTAACTTGTTAATTATCTAAAATGTCCTTGATAAAAAAATAATAATAATAATTTGTTTACAGAAACAAAAAATTTAATCAAATAAAATAATAATGAAAAGAAACTGAAATTAACATATTTATAATGTATAAAAATAAATAATAATATAAATGTAAAAATATAAAAATTGGAGTCAGGTTCAACATAAAAAAATAAAATAAAAATATGGAAAGAAAAAAAAAAAATTTGAACAAAAATAATAACAAAACCAAAGTGCAGAATATACAAATTATTGTTAAAATTAAAAATCTCTAATTTTATGTGATTGAAGAAAAAACTCACTTAATTATGATAACAAGAAAAAAAAAATGGATGAATGGGGGCCCCATTCCCATCCTAGTGAGTTCCACAGGATTTGTTAGGATCCTACAAGTCTATAACATATCTGAAGTGTATGGCTCTGGTTTTCAATTAATCTCACATCAAATTTCCTAAATTTATTATGCAACTTGGTAAAATGTAACATTAACCACACAGATTCATGTTTAAGCTCTACCTGTGAAAATTCATGATTAAAACTCTTAAAGTTCACGTTCAAGCTACCTAAACATCATTTTCAACTCACACAGGAGTCCACAAGCAATACCTTATACCTGATTTTGATTTTTGACAAATGGAATGTATGAAAATATGCACAAAATTAACTGTAGATGATGATCAGCACTCCAACACTAACAAAAATGGCTGCACTTACTTTGAAGCAAAAATTAAAGATAAAGCCAACAATCTAAGGTCATTGCAAGCTTTAATCATCATCATCATTATCATCAATAAGACAATAACTTTGCTCCAAAGGCACGCCAGTGTATTGTTGATTTAACACTAAATATATATAGAGGGAGAGAGTGTCATGACTCATGAAAGCTCCCAATAATTACTTTTGAGTTCACGATAGCTTAAGATATAAAACAAGAAACGAGTCACATATTCATGAATCTTGAGCCTCATAATTGCTTTCGTCATTTGTAGGATTCGAGCCGCTGACCTAGGAGTCATTTACCCAAGCCCCAAGCTCATCCATCTATCAGCTGAGCTACGTCCCTTTGGCACAATTGCTAGTTAGAAATAGTTAAATTATCATTAAAGTTATTAACTCTTCAAGTATCACAGGTAAGGTGGGATGGCACTAGGAAGACTTGCAACTCATCATTGGAACGGGCTTCCATTGGTTTTTTATTTATTTTTTTTTCCTTTTAAAAAACTGAATTTTTTTTTATTGGTACACATCACATTTGTATATTTATTGTGTGTAAAGACTTAAATATTCATGTTTCCGTAAATTTTAACTCTCAGTTGACTAACGGGTGGACTATTTTGATACATTTCTAAAATTTAGGGACTAGAGAAAGTAATACCCAGATCTGGAATAAAAAAGGAAATGTTTTTAAACTCAAGGACCAAGTTGTAAATCCCCGAACTTAAAAATCAATTACGCTGTGTTTGGTATGAGGAAAATATGTAGAGAGGGAAAGCTCAAATCCCTTGTTTGGTTAGAGGGAGAAAAGAGGAGAGAGGAGGAGAGGAGGGAGAGATAGCGCTTCAACTCTCTTTTCAATACCAATTACCAAACAACATGAAGGATAGATGTTATCCTCCTCATCCCTCATACTCTCTCTCCTTTTTAATTCATCCATCCCTCATACTCTCTCTCCCTCCTACCAAACATAGCGTTAGTCAACTGAAAAGCTCCACTTCCCCTTAAAATCATTGAAGTAATAAAACATCCAATTGAGCATTTTCTGTTTTTGTTTTGGTTTACAGCTAGGATGAATCATGAAGCCTAGGAATTGGTTTGTTTATTAGAGGGCCACATTATTATACATATTTTGATTCTAGACAGCACCAGCGAAGCAATATCCAAACAAATGCTTGATAATGTGTCATGATGCTATTTGCTACCCCAAAATCAAAATGCATCATTATGTTAAGTGGTTTGGTTAACTTAATATCACATTCCTTAACACCATCCAATATCAGTAAAAGGATCAAAATAACATCATAATAATATTAAATACTAAAATGTAATAGTTTAGTCTTTAAGGTAATGATAAAAAAGTAAAATAAAATAATCACACTAACTTTGAGAATCAAAATGGAACTCAACTCTATTTTGTTTTTCAAAAATCATCTATAATTAAATTTATTTAAATTTCTTTACGATTTCCATTTAAATATATATAATCAAAGAACTTGTGAGAAAATATCATTGTATCATTAATATATTTAAAAAATGATTATTTATACACTTATAATTTAACTTTATACCATTCATGTCAAACCAAATTAACTTATAAATATTTGTGAACGAATTTAAATAACAAAGGAGTAAAATAAATTTATCAAAACTATAGTAACAACCTAACAAAATAATATATATATATATATATTAATAAAATTGGACTGACCTAAAGGGAAAAAAAAACAAAATAATAGATATATAATAACACAAGCTTGAAAAATAAAATTAAAATATTTATTAATTTATAATCTCAAACCAAAAATCTTAGAAGTCCATAAAAATAATCTTAACGGTCAAATCGAAAAACAACGAGTAAACAAACTATGTTAACTACTATATAGTTCTTGTATAGTTGCAGGGGTAATTACACGATGAGATTATTTCCTTTTAATTTTAATTTTTTTAAAATTTTAAAATTTTTAATTCTTATAGACCTTTGGTTTGAAATCCAATGATTGAAAATTAGTCTTGTAACTATATGGTAAATGTGTAGTTGTTGAACCCATATATAGATTAGATTAGGAAATAATGTATGAAATCATAAAAAATTAAAATACTATAAGGGATTGATTTTATCTCGGCAAAATAAATAACTAAATAAGGAAGAAATTAATTTATCAATAAAATTGAGGGGCCAAGTTAAAATTATCATTTACATATTATAATATCATAATATAAATATAAGTAAAATTTCTTGAATTTTTGATTGGCTAGGGGGCCATGGCTTCTATGGGCCCCATTTGCCTTCGCCTCTGTAGGTGGTAGTGCACCTTCCTTTCACATTGGTAGTGAAGGATTCGAGTCTCACCATGCATACTTTAAAAGTATGTATGAAGAGTTTTCTCTCAATTTGTTTGGAGTATATATCCGGACTGACGGCCACGCATTGTATTGTCTGATTGTAACAGGTCCCGACAATTTTACTGTAATAGTTGTAATACTTTAAAAAAAATAAAAAAAAATAAATAAATTAATTAATTAATTAATAATAATAATAGCATCACCACTGCATTCATATAAATTGAACCCAAACGCAGACTTGACAGTTGACAGTGAACCATGAAGTCCTATCCTACAGACCTCAATGCAAACAACTCTCCCCACACTCACAGCAACCCAAGAAAGGTTTTCCTTATAGCCCTTATCTTGATTTTGCTCACCATAATCCATCTCTGTATTCACAGTTCAAACCCACCACTGCCATTTAAGAAGATTAGTATCAATAGTACTGTATATAGAAACATAGAATTTGAAAAGAAATGTGACATCTTTACCGGAAAATGGGTTCCGAATCCGAAAGGACCATATTACACAAACACAAGCTGCAATCTTATCATTGATCAGCAGAACTGTATGAAGTTTGGGAGACCAGATACAGAGTTTATGAAATGGAGGTGGAAACCAGATGAATGTGAGCTACCTCTTTTCAATCCACTTCAATTCTTGGAGCTTGTTAGAGGCAAATCAATGGCATTTGTTGGGGACTCTGTAGGGAGGAACCAAATGCAGTCACTATTGTGCCTATTAGGCAGTGTAAGTGCTCTGATTAGTGATGATGCTAAATGTTTCTTCTTCTTCTTTTTTTTCCTTCTCAATTAATTGCTTAGAATGCGTGCTCTCATAAGAAGATCCAATACAGGTGACCTATCCTGAGGACATTTCTTACAAGTACACATCAAACACGGACTATTTTAAACGATGGTTCTATGCAGATTACGAATTCACCATAGCAGCATTATGGTCACCTTTCTTGGTTGAAGCCAGTGATGCAGACACTAATGGTCATTCTCTCAACAGCCTCATGAATCTCTACTTAGATAAAGCTGATGAGGCATGGGTGAGTGAAGTCGAAAGTTTCGACTACGTGATCATTTCAGCCGGGCATTGGTTCTTTCGCCCACTGATATACTACGAAAAAAACCAAGTCGTTGGGTGCCACAACTGCAACATACAGAACATGACAGCTCTTCCTAAGTATTACGGATACAGGATGGCCTTCCGAACAGCGTTTAGAACTCTTCAGAGGCTTAAGAAGTACAAGGGTATAACATTTTTAAGGACGTTTTCTCCGTCCCACTTTGAGAATGGTGATTGGAACAAGGGAGGAAATTGTGTGAGAACAAGGCCATTTACAAGCCAAGAAATGAAGTTGGATGGATACATTATGGAGTTCTACTTGACACAGGTGGAGGAACTAAAGGCAGCAGAGAAACAAGGGAAGAGGAAAGGTTTGAAATTCGGGTTTCTGGATACTACTGAAATCATGTTGCTGAGGCCAGATGGACACCCTAGCAATTATGGACACTCTCTGCATCAGAATATGACAGTAACCGATTGTGTTCACTGGTGTTTGCCAGGCCCCATTGACACATGGAATGAATTTTTACTTCATACTATGTTGAGGAATGAAAAGGATGATGTAAATTAGGAACACTTGAAACCTGTGGCTGCATTCGAGTATTTCCAGTAAAACCTGTGGCTGAGACTGTTGTATTTCTCTATAGAGTATACGACTCACTCAAATAGTTCAAATGTTGCCAGCAGGCAACTCAGACTACCAATAATTAGAAGCAAAAACTTTTAAGAAAATGTTAAAAACTAAACATTTCATTACTTTATTGCTTTCTATTATTTCCAAGGATCATATAAATACACAGGAAATTTTGATACAAATCAGAGGATGGTATAATAAGAAAAATATTAAATCACAGTCAATAATACACACAGATTATTCCATCAATATTTATGGTGTATTCTCAGGATTCTTCAAAATGAAATCTTGATGAAGACAGCGATGTGCAAAGCTAATATGTAGAGCACAAAAGCCGATCTGAGTAGCATAAGCTTCTGTTGGTTCTCATTCCTGCCGGAGTAATAAGGAAGCTTGTTATGAGCATCAACAATATAATCTGCAGAAGCAGATCCTTTCTCAGAGGTGCTTCTTCCAAGCCGGTTTCTGGCAGTATCAGCCTCTACATTGCTGCTTTCAACTCTCCTCCACAACCCAGTCAATCTTTCTAGTTCCTTCTCTTTCAAATGAATTTCACTAACCAGGCCTTCTGCTTGTGCCTACCAATAACTTAATGTTACTTAAATATATCTTCTGAAATAGATATATATATATATATATATAATTATATACACAACTGGTTAACGCAATAGTTAGGTCAAAAGAATTTACAAATAAAACTCACCTGCTTCCCTGCTAGTTGTTCAATGAGGCTGTGCAGCTGTTTGTCTAACATCTTTTCCCTCTGAACTGCAAAAAACATTCACATAATGTCAAAATCGTACATAAAAGCTATTATCACCAAAAAAATGTTTGGCAACAAGTAGTCATTACAAATACAGTTTCTAATTCATTCAAAAATAAGCAAGAACTCAAGTCATTATGAACTGTGAAAAATAATTAAACTAAATGAAACTGTAATTACCCAGGACAGAAGAACAGTGGATGCAAGGTGTTCCAAAGAAAGCAGTAAGAGTCAAAGGCAAAGAGTATAGCAAGTAAGATGGTTATAGGGTGGAGATTTTGCAAGCACAGCATTCATGCAACAGATTTTTTTTAAAGGTGGCCTTCAAAAACTGATAACCATGCAATGTGTATATATATATATATATATGCATTAAAAAACTTATAACCATTTCAATTATACAGTATTAAATTAGTAAGATGAAGTTGAAATATCTTAAAGTTATTAAAACTAAAGAATAGTTCAAAGACCATCATTAAGGTTAGAAATGCACCAAAAGGAGGGACATGCTTATGACTTCTCTAACACACTGTAACCGAGAGACTGTCTGGAGATACAGCGAAACTCTGAAACCCAAATGTGTTGATTTGACACTTTAGAGCAGCTGCCCATGACCCCACTATAATGGGAGCACTGAAAGAATGGCCACCTTTATTTACTATATTGTAATTTTTCTGGGTAACTTCACAGCCAATGAACAATCAAGATTCTAGTAGCTCCGTTTAACTGGTGCCACATTACAGATGCTTTCAATGCACTCTCATTAATAAATTAATATATTCAACATATATCCCCCATTCCCCCATCAGTATCAAATGATTCCTCTGAAAGCTCTTGCTTCCTGCTTCCATTTCCTACATTCCCTGTAGACTCATCATACTTTCTACTAATTATAAGCAGCTGGCACTATGCATTAATTTAGACATAGACCTTGTTCTCCAAGCCATAATCATCCAGTTTAAGCCAACCTCTACAACCCACCACATATAGCCATATAGGCACGGTACCCTCATTTCACAATAACACAAACACCCAAAAATATACAGATTTATGCCAGGAAACAATTACCACTGGCCTACTGTCATAGTTGGAAACAAGAGCCCAAGAAAATAATTTCAAGAGAGAAGCACTAAAAATTGCGGTAAGGAAGTATCTGAAACCATAACGAATCACGAAGTGAGTTTTATTTTGAAGAATACAAAATGTTTCTAGTTCGGAAATCAAATACCCCATACCCCCTTCATTATTTTCAATAATAATAAAGAACAACAGAGTGATTTTAAAAATGGTTGCCAGCATTTTACATTTTCCCCTCAACAGAGCTTGATATCCAGCTAAAGTAATGTAAACTAAAAATCTTTCATAGTAACTTAAAAAAATAAATAAAAATAAAAATAAAAAAAATCTTTCATACTAGTACATTCTCCAAGCTATCAGTTTCATTAATTATGAAAAACCATGCAATGTGATAATGCAAGGCCATGCAACTATGATACATAAAAATTCATAAAATCAATCCTTGAAAAGTTGATGATTAAATGTAATAGTAGTTATCAATATCAAAGATAAGGGGAAATTTTGAAGACATACCATATATAACCAAGTTAAAAATCAGCCCATAGCTAAATTATCATAATTTGGCAGATATTCTTAAAAGAAATGACTTATAAATAATACCTGGGGAAGGCTGCTTCAGTGCATTATGCTGAACTTGTGCCCATTTTTTCTCCCATTCTTGAACTATCTCTTCCATTGAACTCTGAGAGAATCAAATGATTTTTAAGAACCAAAGCAACAATAAACCACTAACAATAAAGAAGAAAAGGAAAAATTAACTAAAAGTCAAAAGATAAGACGCAACAGACCAATTGCTTTTTCTTTTCTTCTAATTTTTCTGATATAGCTGATTCTGAATCATGTGTATCCGCTCCAGCTTCATCTGCTGTTCTAGATTCAACCTTGGATTCAATGACCCTTCCTAATTGGCTGGCATTCAACTCAGCAGCCAGAGTTTTCTCAACTTCATCCAATTCCTGTAAAAATTCTTGAACACGGAATTAATTAGGTTCTAACTTCTATTGACACTATCACCTAGCAAGAAAGCAAAGTTATCTTTTCATTATTAAAATGCCAATGTATTGCCATGTATACATCTACCGTGATTAAACAAGTGAAAGCATAAGTTGGATAGGTTCATATATAATGGCATAATCAATGTAAGCAGCATGCAAAACTAATCTTTGGAATCTTAGCCCAGACCTCATGTTTCCTTTGAAGTGAATTTGCTTCTTGCAACCTTTCCTGTATTTTATTTTCACAATTTGATAAGGCCTTTTCATACTCAGCATTTTCTTGCAGCAGCGTCAGCTCCCTCAATTGGGCCTGGTTACAAGAATTGATGGCAACAATTAATAGGTAAAAAAGGAAATTAGTGTAATTGTAATAAATCTAGTCAGAAAAAGTAATCATACATTTTATAAGAACACAAAATCAACGTAAGGGAAATTAACTTTTTATTTCTTTCTTCTTTAGAGAGGATTACATATCTTGTCCCTCGTCTGATACATCACAAGACTGGGGGAACGATTCAAGCCTTTTATTTACATAATCTTTTATTCACACACACCTCCCATACGCAAACACAAATCCATTTTATCCTCCTCCAACGATGCTATGCTATAAAATTTTAACTATGCCATCCTTCAGAGCTTATTTGAGTGTTAGATCTCTCAATTATAATTATTCAAATTAACAATGACCTCAAGCTAAAAGTATCCAAAGCTTATGTTTTGTTCATGAGATAAATCAAAAGCAAAACTTTAAACCACAAATTTGTACACAACTATAGCAAAACGTAACGTACCCACATAACAAAACCTCAGAATTTGAACAAAAACAACAAAAATATGAAATTATATTTAAGGATAATAACCGAAATGACAGAAACCCAGATCAAAAAAAAAAAAACCTGCTGACGCGTAGTAGAATGAGAATTGAGCTGGAGAGCGAGAGCGGCATTGGAGGCAAGAGAGTGGGCGTGAAGGTGAGGAAGGCGTTGAGCGATATCAGGTGGAGGTAATCTGAGGCGTAAATCCTGGATCGAACGGCTGAGAGAGACGGCTTTTCGGTTGAGTTCTTGCACGTAAATTTGTTGGTCTGCTGTAAAGACTATTGGGATCGAAGAATCGGGGTGGTCTTCGTCTTCTTTGTGGCCTCCGACTACGTCTGCTGCCCATGCTAGTAATCCCGCCATCTTCTTCTCTTTGCTCTGTCTGTGAATCTGCTCACATTTTTCCAAATCGGAGCGCCTACTATACAGTTATCAAAATGGGAGGTTTCGTACCTTCCAATTCTAAAGACATTTCAAACCGTTGGATTAAACCAAAAATAAATAAGGGGTAAATACACTGACCTCCCCTACCGTTTGGCATAAATATAGTTAGAGAGCAATTATACTTTTATTTACTCAAATTTCCCTTACTTTTTATAATTGAACTGATAAAAAGACCAAATTACCCTTAATTATGAAAATTTAAAAATAAAAATAATCTTTTAACAAAAAAAATTAAATTAAATTAATTGAAATAATACTTTCAATAGAATATAAATTAAAAAATAATTTTAAAATAGAAAATAAAAAACAATTTTAAAAATTTAAAATTATCTTCAATTTAAAAGAAATTACTATTTTTAAAGTAAATAAAAAGAATTAATTTTTAAAAATATCTTCATTTTTAATTTAAAATTTTTTACTATTTTTAAATTAAGTTTTTTATTAATAATTTTTTTTCTAAATTTTATATTATTTGTACTGGCGTTTACTTGTTTTTATATATAACAAGATTGTCTTGATTTTTAAATTTTAACAACCTTGGGAATTTAAATTTTATTTTAAATTTTAAATTTTAATATCAATTGAAACTTCATTTGTGATTATATATATAAATATATTAAGAGAGAGAGAGAGAGGAAACAGTATTTAGGTGTTACCAATTATTGGTTTATGGCAAATTTTGGCAATTGCTCATCAGAATACTACTTATTATGTGAATCTTAGATTGGCTTAAATGTAAACCATAAATACAACCAACTACAAGTACAACTATGCATTCAACAACTCAACCCTCGTACCCTAAAATTGAACTAATAATAAAAATATAAATAAATAACCAAATTTCTCATCCTCTCAAATACTAATTGAAACATGAAATGTCTCTAATTCAACTCAAGTAACCATTTCTCCCGAACTCTCTTTCATGTGTACAGTCACACATTCGCTATTACAACCTATCCTTATATTCTCAATTGATCTTTGCCTACCGCTTCGCCCCCTTGCTTGCAACAGAAAGAGAAGCAAAGGAACGATAATCAGAGGCAGAAAGAAAGTCGCTTCCCTAGCGTTGGTCCTCCTGCCCCCTGAACGGGGATAGTTCACGAGAAGAATAAAATAACTAAGGCCCGGACGAAGCACCAATACTGGTTTCTTTACCTGCCTGTCGGTCCCAAGTCTAATTATGATGTTCAGTCTGCTCGGTAAGAATGCCTGAGGTTGCTCCTTCGGACCCTTCGGACTCCAGCGCTTAGAAGAATCCTTATGAAACTCTGGGAGCATTATCAGTCAGTGCTGCGTTTGGAGTGGAAGAAAACCAGAAGTCCGTCATTTTATAATCTTTGGGTCAATTGCTTATGTCAGAAAACAGAAAAAAGTTTGATATTCGAGGGAATTGTGAAATCGTCAAATCGCCGTAACAAGTTCTGAACGCTAATTGCTTACGAACCAGGAGTGAAATAGTCTGGTTTGATAGAACCAGGATTGAGAGTTTTTTTTCATCATCAGCAGCTTCTAAACTACCATACTCTAACAAGTAAGCAAGTAAACTACCATTTTTTGAATAAGAATTAGCTGAACCGCGCGTCGTAGGACCTTTCCAGGTTCAGTCTTTCTTATAAAAGAAAATGGGGCAGTTCACCTGCAAGACTTTCCAGGAAAAAAAATGCCTTCCCGGATCAAAACGAAAGCGTGGTCTTTCAGAGATTCGGGCAGAAACAGGTAGAAGGAACCAAGAAGGAAGAGCAAGAGAGATGTAGACCTTCCACAGCGCCGAGTGGGCTGCGCACCGTACCATCTCCCATTTCAAGTGATCAAATCGATTTCGTAACTTATCACAATGGGAACCTCTTAATAGAGTGGAAAACCAAGCCAAGATTCATCGCCCGAAAGCACACTTTCTAAGAGTGGAAACGGAGCAACTAGAAAGATAAGGAAGCAGCAGATGCACGAATGGAAGATGCAAGAGTAGGCTTTGAATTTCATTCGAATATAGTGGCAAAATGAATAGAATTTATGTTATGTGAAATCGATGAAAACCCGATATTTAAAGGTCGGTATTGTTAGAAGACGATTGTCGGTATCTGATGGTAAGATACCTATGTCAGTATATCTTTGAAAGCTCAGACGGAGAGAATAAACGAACTCCTCGAGGGCTACTTAAGGCATTTTAGTGCAAACCAGAAGGACTGGAGCTGTTGGATGTTGCTCAGTGCTGCTATAACTTAACAACCAAAGAGCTCCGCGTCGAACGAACTTCAGCACCTTCGAGTTGGCCATGGGGCAACAGCCTCCCCACACCATTGTGAAAAGAGGGGGGCTTGCCCATCAGCCTACTTTGCCAAGAGGTGGTAGGATCGCAACGACCTAGCCCAAACCCACTTAAACTAAAGGCTTGGCCCAGTCTGAAGGAAGAAGAAAGTAGACCTCGCCTTTATAGATTTCGAGTCGGGAATAGAGCAGTGGCTTAGATCCCCTGATCGAGTAATGGGGTTTTTTTTTTCTCTCGTTCACGTTGATAGCCCCGGTTCAATTCAAGCTGCTACAAAAGAATTCGTCAAAGAGGTTGAACGAGCTTATGCTGTCCAACAAAGAGGTGAAGTAGTGGTATCTTTCTTTCCATTACGAACGACACGCTTTGCCTGCTCCCTCTCCAAGAGCAGCTCGAAAGCTTGACGAACAAGCGAAAAAAGCATATTAAAAGGGCTTTGTATTAGACAAATGAATAGTACAAAACAAACCCAAAATTATATTGTATTATTCTAATACATTTTAAACTCCTAATACAATACAAAACGCACCAAACGAGCCCGGTGTATAAAGTCATTCTCTTCTTCTATTTTCTATCACTGATTGTTGTATATCCAACGGTCCATTATGAATGACTAATTGACTAGAGTTAGAAATTTAATGATTGTTAATTTGATATTATTAATGTTAACATGGTTTGCATTACAAAGATATTTGATAAATTTTACCTATCCAATTAGAATCAATACATAGTAAGTAGGAAAAAAAAAATCCCAACTAGTTCAGTCATTCATATCAGTACACAAAAAAAATAATAATAATAAAATAAAATAAAATAAAATTCTTATTTGGTGTTCGTGTTGTCCCAAAACTAGGTTCAATGATGTCAAAATCCCCAATAAACAGTGATATAAAAACTTTTACAGTAGAAACTTTTTTCTTTGATAAACTTTTACAGTAGAAACCACACGCTGTGGTTACTGACTTTCCGGTTTGAACTTTCATCCAAATTCAGCATGCTCTTTTCGTTCCTTGTACTTAGCAACATGCTTATGATATTCTTCCAGCTCTTTCTCCAACTTTTCGATGAACTCACTTGTGTGCTCCAGCGACTGCTCGTACCTATATTTCTCCATGGCCTGCAGTTTGCCAAATGGACTAGTTAATATTAAGTGCTCGTTTGGTTGAGTTTTCTACTGCCTCAAAAGGTCTACCAACGTCTATTTGAGTTTTTTAGAGTTGTTTGGTTAGGCTTTTGAGATTGTCTATTTTAAATTGAGTAGAGGCTAGTAGAGGTTTAACCTCTACTAGGCAAAAGCTCATGGGGAGGTGCTTCTCCAGATAGACCTTTTTTAAAAAAAAGTCTATCAACTAAACAACTATAATTTTTTTCTCAAAAACTCTATTTCTAATAGATCTACTGCAAGTAGATCTTTTACTAATAGAGGTTTTTCAAAAGCTCAACCAAACAAGCACAAAGCCCCACAAAGCTAATATCCTGCTGAAAGTGAAATGCAGAGCTGCAATAAGTAAATATGGATGCAGGTTCCATGTCATCGACGCAGATACTACACAACTTAGGTTTGCTCAAAATTGAAAAATATTCTTGTGGCTTGTACGTTTCTTTTTCCTTTATTCTCAACTGTGTAAGAAACGTAAAAATCGGACTGCTTAAGAAAAATAGTTTCAAAACAGAACAAGTACCCAAAATCTAGGCACATCAATCAATCAAGAATGTCTGTACAAAGTGTAAAATGGCAGCTATAGAACTGTCATACTATCCGAGGTATATTATCTGATATCCAACCAAACCCTACGAAAATTCACCCAAAACATCACATTTCAAGTTAATGAAGGAGAAGGGAGGATGGAAATTGGAACTTTTTTAATAAAGAAGCCCATAAGGGATATAATTTATCCCATTCGCAATTTAATATCTTCCTTCACACTCTCAGGTTCTGCAAAAGATCTTCTACATTTTCAGCCAAACCACCCAAAAGAGAGCTGATACTGCACATTTCCATAAGCCTTTGCCATATATCATCCAAAAACAAATATATTCTCATAAGAAGAGAGTAAACTTAGCTTGTCATGTCTCCTCTAAAGCTCTACTCACAGTCTCACACCACTGAACTTCTAAAATCTATGCAGAACACAGTGGCTGAAAGCATAAAGCTAGCCAACCCTCCATCTGCTAATAGCCAACAGTTAGCAGACCGCTTTCCAATTTACCAATCGGTATTTGATTTAAGCTCCTCTAGTAAGCTTTACCTAGAAAGGCCCTCAGTAAATTTAAAGAATTTCCAATAAAGTTTTGATAACAAATAAAGAAAATAGATAATTTTTTTCTTAAATAATTCCAACAATTTACCATTACAATTTATAGGACACTTCTTCTATGGGAAAGTTAAGAGTGTCAAACATCCAAATCTAACACCAAATTTCCAGTAAGTAAAGGAATTAATTTGCCAATACCTAAGAAATGAATCATTTACACAAATGAAATTATGTGCAGTTCTGCTACTTGCTGAACAACTTAAAACCTAAAACTACTAATCTCACGCACCAAGAAACCCGGTTACTGAGTCAGTTAAACCTTATTAATTATGCACAAATATGGAGAAATTGACTTGACATATGCCTACATAGACATCTAACTATATTTTTCCTTTCAAGTTTCTTCCGTAAAACTGGACCTAACAATACCAATCTCTTTTCTTCTTCTTTTTTTAATCTTTTTGATGTTCTACTTTACCACACACAAATAAATTCCTTTCAAAGATTGGTGAGAAGGGATTGATTCCTAGACCCGTTGCTCCACAGCAAGAGATCCAACCAACAAAGATATCCACTTGGGGGCCATACTAGTCCTTCAATTACCCATTCTTTTTCAATAAAGAATTACACTTAATAAGAAAAGGATGAGTTGATGAGGGTAAATGAGGAAGAAAACAGAATATCGACTAGAAAAGATTAGAAAAGAACGAAAGATAGAGATGAAATTTGCATATAAGAGCAAACTCCTTACAATTATTTATTAATCAGCATAAGTTTTCAAGTATTTTGCTTCCAAAGACCAGAAATTCAAGCCATTCCCGTGCAGTAACAACTTCAATTACTACGCTATTATTAATAAACATAGCTGAACAATTTCATCATTGGTGCTTTAAGAAATTATATTCAAAGATTCATCTTAAAGCAAACTGCAAATATCACTGTTGGTCGTTGGAGACCATAAATAAGACCAGGTAAAACCCCTCAGGATCCAACTACTTAATTCTCTTGAAAAGTTAGAGAGCGGGGAAATAGGGAATTTTCATATTACATTGTATTACTTTCAAGTATAAACATATGCATACAGCAGATAAACAGAAAAACGAGCAAATTAACTAGCCATGAAAAGCCAAAAAAATACACTTACCTTGTCTTTGGATAGGGTATCTGGAGGGGACATAATTTCTGGCTGCACATAGTTCTTTCCACGGTAAAATATTATAGTATTGTTATGTTTTATGTCAATCACAATGCCTTTGCTTAGTCTAGCAAGCTCTTCAGCATATTCATGAATTTTTCCTGGTTGGCAAGGCTTGCAAACAACCTTCACAGTTTCATGCTTCTTCCAATGAAGATGCATATTAAGAACAACACCTCCAAACACTCCTCGTCTTCCAACTGGAACATAATTCTTCTTTTTTTCACCCATACGCTTTAAGTAGTGTTTCTCTTCCTCAGTTAAAATTTCAGGATCATATTTTTCAGCTGGGGCTTTGGCAACCTCAAATTTCCTCAACTTCTCAACCAGCCATGTTTCCTTTCTTTTGGCCTGAGAAGATCTTATAAAGAAATACATGAGGCTTAAGTTAATGATAGTATGCTAGAATAATACAGAACTAAATCAATCTTAAAGTAAATAAAATAACATTTTCCACAACATATGATGATGTTCATTTTCATTATTGAAAATAAGTGAGAAAACTAAAAGCCATATTAATATTAGGATAAGAGTCACCCGGTTCCAACTTGGAAATCAAGTTTTAAAACTGGAACAATATTTCTATTTCTACTCCATGAGAAGAATTACAAGAATTCCTCTAAGAAAAACAACTAAATTGAGCTTCCATGAGTAGTAATGGGTGGAGATCTCATGAAAAAATTGAAAAACTTTGAATTCCTAGCTTCACAAAAGTAAAAAACAAAAACTAGGACCTGGGCATTTTTCCATGGGACTCTTTCTCATCCTCAGATATCATGCGCATAATTTACCAAAAAGAAAAAAATGGCATGGAAAAGATAAAAATATAGCAGTAATTAATAGACGGTGCATGAAGCTATATGCAACAGTGAATTCTACAGTGCTGAGTGAATAACTGAATATAGCTTCAAAGGTAGCCAACCTTGTCAAGTTTATATCTAATCCTAACTTCTGGATTGGGAGAATTCATCTTCTTTTTGGCCTTGAGACGATATAATCTGAGTTCATTCACTTTGGCCTTTCTAGACATTTTCAGCCTTTTAGTCCCCTTCTTCACTTGAGTTGGCAAGCCCTTGCCATTTTTATCGCGCCGCTTAGAAATAGAGAACCTTACAACATCATTTTCAGTCTTCAGCTCAATTGATGCATTACTCATATATCTCACATGTAGCCATTTTCTGCAAACACTAAAAGACCCAAACATATTCAATCTTGGCATCGATGAAAAATAACAAGGCCGGGACATACATTGTGCTTCTACGAAAGGTCTTAATACCCCATAGTTTCTCAAGTGTCCATGCGAAATGTTATGAAATCCAGAGGCTTTAAACAGGTCTCGAAATACACAACAAAACCCTAATGAAGAATCCCTACAAAAAGAAGATAAAGTATTTCAATCTCTTATGCAAAACTAAAGAATTTCAAAATCGTAAGACTACAGCTGATGGAAATTGAGAAGATAATAAAATTGTATTCTTCTGGATTCAATTTAGTTGCTTATTCTCCAATTTCAGAACACATAAGAAGAGATTAAGAAATGTACCTTAACAGAGGATGTGGAACTGCACGAATTATTCCTCTGATGGAAGCTTTTGACAACATATTATTCTAACAACCCAACCAAACTGCAAAGGAAGACAGATTTCCTTTTTCTTTCTTGTTAATGAAATATGTCTAGAGGCCGCCGTTGGATGAGACCAACTACAGTATGTGCATCTCGTCGCCGGCGAGACTGCAATGACGGACAAGTTATTTATATACTAATGATCTTATGATCCCATGTGCGCAAACCTATACTATTCTTATCATTTACCATTTTCTATTTTATCGATTTCTAATATTCTTTTTTTCTTTTTGATAATCAATTTCAAATTAAAAATAAGAAAAGAGAGATAATTTTATATCCAGTAATGTTACACATCCCATCTAAAATCCCACATTTTTCATCCTATGTGGCATATGAGGTGTCAAATGGTGAGTAGATACATAAAATAAGTGAGATAAATTATCATTAATTTTATATCCAGTAATGTTACACATCCCATCTAAAATCCCACATTTTTCATCCCATGTGGCATATGAGGTGTCAAATGGTGAGTAGATACATAAAATAAGTGAGATAAATCATCATTAATGTGTATCCACTCACAATTTAACACCTCACATGCCATATATGGTGGGATGAAAAAGGTGGGATGTTTAGCATTATTGTTTTATATATATTAGTAATGCTACACATCCCACCTAAAATCCCACATTTTTCATCCAATCACATGTGGTATGTAAGATATCAAATTGTGAGTGGATACATAACGTAAGTGAGATAAATCATCATTAATATGTATCAAATTGTGACACCTCAATTAAATGAACAAGATATAAATTAAATCGAAACCAAAGTTAAATAAAACTTCATAAATTAGATTCATAAATATTTTATGTAAGTGAACTAATAAAAAACAGAGCTTATCAAACACTACAAAAATAATGGTACTCTCAAAATATGTCAAATAATGAGTGCATCTGTGCATGTGCCTTCTAAACTATCATACAAAAATATGCTGCAATTTCACCCAGCATATATCACATAATGCTCTACAGACATAGTCACAACTAATGGTAAACGGATTTCATAAACTATTTTAAAATCATTTTCTTCACAGACCCTACTGTTTTGTAAATTCTTACTTCTTAGGCCGACCAGAAAACACGGTCCTTTTAGCATGCCATACAACTAGAGACTTAAAAGTATAGGCAAGAAAATTATTGAATGCATTTTTGTTTCAAAATTGATTTTAAGAAAATATTTTGTTTGTTCTTTCATTCTGCATAGCGATTAGAGAGAATAATGCCATGGAATGTAAAAGGCAAGAAATAAACGATTGGTAGGGTAGAGAGAAGGTGAAAATAAATTAAAAGCACTAATTGATAAGAGATTAAAGAGAAAACTAATAAATTCTTTTAAGAAGAGTTTACAAGTGGATTAATCCAAGCCATTCAAACATTACTAATCCAAGGGACACAAAGTTGTGTCAAAACTTGTGTAAAAAATTAGGGTCATAGATCTTGCCCCATATATATATAGTCATTCTATTGTCAGTTCGTCCTGACAATAAATAAATTAGGACGAAGAATGTAGACAACTAGATTTACATACTTTGACTTAAAATATATACACTTGTCAAAACTTCTCCATAATCTGTGTCTACATTCTTCGTCCTGATATATTTATTATCAGGACGAACTGATAATAGAAAATATATATATATTTTTTTTTTTTGAAATTTTACAATAATTCAGGATTTGTGGTGCAGGTGTGTTGTAAGGGTGAAACCAACTTCATCAAATTTGGGAGGTCTATGGAGCCAATTTAAAAAATTGATAAAATTTTAATAGAAAAAGACAAATAACAAAAAAGTATGCTAAAATTTTTAATAATTTTGTGGGATTAGAGGGACAGTGGCCCCCATAATATGGGGTAGATTCACTACCGGGAGTGAGGAACATACCACAATACCAACCTCCTATTGTGTAAATTGTCTTGGGGAAGAGTTTGGTGGTGAGAATTTTGTTTTCCACAAGGTTGCCATAATTCATAAATAAAAAGGTAGAGATCCGACCATCGAAGTAGAGATTTATTTTTAGTGAGCTTGAGTTTGAGGGTATGCTTTGGAATTTCTTTGTTTAAAAAAATCAACTTATAGTTTAACTAGTAATAAATAATCGACTTAACAAAAAAGTAGATAAGTTTTTGGTAAACTAAATTTTAAAATTGCACAACTTTTTAAATGATTGAAAATGCATTGATCAAAATGATTAAAATAGATATCATTAAACAATATGAAAAATAATAATTATATTATAAATATAAAATATAATTTGCCTTCTCCTTGGAAGAAGACTGAGCCTGATCTCCTCTGGCCTCGACTCCGGTGGTGGCCACCAACGTTGCTTTTTTTTTTTTTTTTTTGAATTTCTATTTTTTTTTTTGAAGAAATTCAATTTTTAAAATATTATCAATAAAAATAAGGGTATTATTATCATTCTATTAAAAAAGTAAGAGATTTATGGACATTTCAAAAGTAAGGGGTTAATTTTTCCAATAATCAGTTTACAAAAGTAAACTCCAATCCACTTCTTAAAAGCAAATTATAGGATTAGTTAATTCCGAAATAAACGATTATTAAGTAAATTTACCAAACACTTATCGATTGCTCAAAACTTATAAAATAATAACTTAAAAAATAAAAGATTATTTTATAAGTTTAAGCAATCAGAAATGCACCTAATTGCAAACGGATTTCAAGAGTTTCAAATATTGAAAACATGAAATTGGTGTTCTATGTGTTGTCAAAAAAAAAATTCACAAAAGGTGGGTGAATCGTTTTTTGTGTTTTCCACCCTTTGTTTCACAAAATATCCACGGAACTTAAATTTTTAATTTTTTTTTTTGTTTTTTAAAAAAATGAGTTTTGAAAACTACCTAACGAACCCTTAAAATTTCAAAAAATAAAATAAAATTCATTTAACGCACTTGAATGTAGCCCGGTGGTAAAAGTGCACTTGAGCAGAGGCCAATGATAGACAATAATTGCCCCCTAAAACACAGCTTACAACTTTCATCGTACTATGATTTCCAAAGAGTAACTCTTTTAAAATCTCATAAGAAAAGGTGGTGAGTTGGAATCCCATTCTAACTAAGGATTCTTGTGGTTCTGGAGGATCCAGCTACAAGAGAACCAAGAACGAAAGGCTTTCCCCCCTTTTCCACCCCGACTATTTGGTCTTAAGAATGTTGGCTTTCAGAATGACTAATTGCCGTTCTCCGGCCCTTACTGCCCAACCTGAGAGTGGATAGCTAATGCATTCCACTTATTGAGCTTTTATGGTCAGTCTGGATACTGAAGGTATCCTTGGTGTGATTTCGTAGTTCCTATGGGGTGGAGACGATGGGGTCGGTCCATGGATTTTTCGGCACATGGTTTTGAGTTCGATTCCCTATAAGATCAAAATCCATATGCACCAAGTGTTAAGTTTTGTAGTCTTGCTTTACATATCGAATTTACAACTAAGTACGACCATTGACTACTACACTCTGATTGGCACATGGGTTAAAAGTCACGATATTGACTATGGAACTAGTACGACATGCATATACACTTACACAATGTTTAGATTGATGGAAAAGAAAGGAAATGAAATGATAAGTTAGGGAGGAAAGGAAAAGAAAGTGTTATTAATGATGGTTGTTTGAATGGTTAAAAATATAAAGGAAAGGAAAGGAAACAAATGGGATTAGTTTTGCAATATTGAAAAAATTCATTAACTTTTAGTTTATTTCCCTCCTTTTTCATCCAATTTTAGAGAAAAACCAAATTGGATAAAACATAAAGAAACTATTCCATCCTTTACTTTCATTTCCCTTCTTATCATTTCATTTCCTTTTCATTTAACAATCCAAACACGATACAAGAAATCCACCCATTTCATTTTCTTCTCTCCTATTCCCTTCTTATCATTTCATTGTGTTATTGTAGTGGGTTTCTCTCGAACACCGAAAAAAAAAGAAGTCAAAATAAGACAATGATCAAACAAGTCCCCAACTTATTGTTCTTATTATTATTATTATTATTATTATTATTATTATTAATTCCAAATAGTTTACGACCTTTTCTTTTTAACCAAATTGGTCCAAGTTTTTCATAAGCGTCAAATTAGTTCCTCTAACTTTGCATTAATCAAGTTTTAACAATAGTAGTAGTAAAATTGTATTTTAATTCAAATCCATTACTTGTACAATTTTTTATTTATTTGAGATTTTCTCCTTACAATCCATTTTTTTTTTCACACTCTTTTTCTAAATACACATCATTCTAAAATCTTAAATTTTTTAAAAAAAAATTCAAAACATACTCTATTTTGTTCCAAAATTAACCTTCTTACCTTTTCTATCATAGAAAACTAATTTTTTTAAAAAAAAAAATTGTTATTTTTTTCATTCAATATTGAAAAATTGACAAGTTTTTTTTTCTTCATTTAACTTCTTTTTCAAAATTCTTAAGAGTCAAGTTAACACTTGAAGGAAAAAAATCTACATTTTTTGTATTATAATTTGTTTATACACAAAAAATCTACAAAAATCAACACTTTAAAAAACTGTTTTTTTTTTTTTGTTTTTTTTGGTAAATTATTCCCATCACCTCAGAATCAAATAAAACTTTAATGATATTGAAAAAAATATTTTAGAGCTTATAAAACGCATAAAGATAAAAAAAATAATAATAATGTTGGAGTCTAGCTAAATTTTTTTGTAGTGTATTTAAAATTTCTTTATGCTTTTTTAATAATTTTAAATAAGAAAAAAAAAATTAAAATGGAGTATAGAAAGATATTTAAAGGATTGTTAATAGAATTTTTTTTAAGTACAGGAAAACCTCGATAAATGAATGTTCGATAAATTAATAACCTCGCTTAAATAATAAAATTTTCCGATTCCAACTCGAGCCAATGTACTAAAATAACAACCTCGCTAAATGCATAAGATAATATATATATATATATATTTAAATCCTTTCGGTCCCACGAATGTATAAATTAATAATTGGTTAATCACATAAAAGAAATTGCACTTAAAAATATATAATATAAATTAATATGTGAAAATGAGAAAAGAAAAACAAATACTGAAAGAAGATTTAAGTATTTGATAGAATGCTTGAGAGAGCACAGAGTAAAAGCTTGAGGAACTTTTTGTCTTCCATTAATGGTCTCTGACAGGAGCTTTGATTACATTTCAGAGAAGTATATTTTTCTTATCTATCTACCTAGTCTACCTGTTTTACATATATATAAAGTATTGCTTTCTCTTAAATGTTTCTAACAACTTTCTTGATAATCCGAAAATACATTAAATGGTGAGCTGACACATCAGCTTTTTGTAACAAACTTAACTTCTCAAGCTCACTTCTTTTCTATCAAGTATGTGCATCGTTTCTCTCCTTTGATTGTGAGCTTTGTTGGAGCCTTCACACAATTGGTCCTCTGCTTTCTTCTTTATTGTAGACAATGACTTATCAGAGTTTCCTTCTACTCTAACATCCCCCCTCAAGCTGAACTGAGGCAAGGAAACGAGATTCAACTTGGAGCAAAAGAAATTGAATTTATCAGTAGCCAAAGCCTTGGTCAGAATGTCTGTAGTTTGAGAGTCAGTGGGTACATAACGTGGCTCAACTAAACCACTAGCCACTTTTTCTCGAATAAAGTGGGTGTCAATGTCTATATGTTTGGTTCTTGAGTGAAAAACAGGGTTCTTGGCAAGAGAGGTGGCACCCATGTTATCACACCAGATGACAGCAGGAGAACGAACTAGAATGTGAAGCTCTCAGAGAAGAGACTGCAGCCAGAGTATCTCTAAAGTTATCTGAGCCATGGAGCGATATTCCGCTTCAGTACTTAATTGAGCAACAACTACTTGCTTCCTTGAGCTCCAAGAGACGAGATATCCACCGAGAAATAAACAATTGCCACTTGTAGACCGACGGTCATCCAAACAACTGGCCCAATCAACGTCTGCGTAAGCTTCTAGAGACAAATCTATAAAAGGTTTGAACCATAGACCGTTATGAAGAGTGCCCCTAAGATATCTAAATATCCTCTTACAAGCTTGCCAGTGTATAAGAGAGGGAGCAGCAAGGTACTGACTTAACTTGTTGACACTATAGGCAATATTTGGACAAGTATAGCACAGATATTGAAGGGCTCATATTGCACTCCTGTACACAGTAGGATTCTCGAGAGGTTCTCCACCATCTTTCGTAAGTTTTGAGCCAGCACAAATAAAAGTTGTGCAGGGTTTACAATCAAACATGTTCTGCTTCTTTTACAGATCAATCATATACTTAGATTGAGTGAGATATAAGCCAGTAGAATCACGAAAAGCCTCAAATCCTAAGAAATAACTCACTGAGCCAAGTGCCTTTAAGGCAAAGGAATGATGTAGTTGAGAGATGGTGGACTGAATCAAAGAAGAACTTGTACCTATGATTAAGATGTCATCAACGTACACTAGAAGGTATAAGATATCAGAACCAACACGTTTGATGAACAAGGAAGTATCTGAAGCTGAGTTCAGGAATCCCCAAGAAACAAGAGCCAATCTGAGCTTGGTAAACCAGGACCTAGGGGCCTACTTCAAACCATACAATGCCTTGTTGAGCCTACAAACATGAGATGGAAACTCAACATTTTCGAAACCTTCAGATTGTTTCATAAAGACCAGTTCTTGCAAGTCGCCATTCAAGAAGGCGTTGTTTATGTCCACTTGCTGAATATCCCAATGAAAGTGAACAATTAAAGCAAAAATGACCCTAATGGTAGAAGTTTTAACCACTGGGTTGTAGGTATCAAAGTAATCAAGGCCAGGAGTTTGATTGAAGCCTTTAGCAACTAACCTAGCTTTGTGCTTAAAAATGGTTCCATCAAGATTAAACGTAGTCCTAAACACCCATTTGCTTCCAACTACATTTATATCGAAAGTGACAAGTACCAAAGACCAAGTGTTATTGCTTTGAAGAGCTTGAAACTCTAACTTCATCGCCTTTAGCCATTTCTGATCAGACATTGCAGCCTTTACAGTCTTTGGTTCAACTTCTGTGAAAAAACCCGATGGGAGACTACATTCAGCAAGAAAGGTTCCAGGCTTTAAAGAACCAGTTTTACCCCTAGTGACCATTGGATGAACATTCAAAGGACTGATGATAGGGACAGCAACACCTTGTGGACTGGACAAACCAGTTGTAGACCGAAAAGCCTGAGGTATAGCTGGCCTGTTGGATGAAGAAGCAGCAGGTCTAGAAATTTGAGAAACAACTGGTCTAGTTTGAATAGAACATTCTTCCACTCCTCTTGAACAATTTCCACCATTCATAGGCAAGTTGTGCAAGGCATCGAGATTCTCAAACCTTTGAAAAAGGTTAAAAGAAGTATTTCCTGAAGTAGGACTTTGTGGAATTGCATCAAACAAACTTTTATAAGGAAATTCCATTTCATTAAAAAGCATATGTCTTGAGATAAACACTTTCCCAGATAAGTGAAGACACATATAGCCTTTATGGGAGAGACTATAACCAATGAAAACACACTTACTAGAGTGAAAATCTAGCTTATGTTTAAAGCAGTCTCTCAGATATGGAAAACAAGAACAACCAAATACCTTTAAGAAATGGTAATTTGGTTTCTTCTGGAACAATTTTTCAAAAGGTGAGACAAAATTTAAGAGAGATGTGGGAAGATTATTTATAAGAAGTACAGCAGTAGCAAAAGCTTCAAACCAAAACTTTAGAGGCATACCAGCATGAGCAAGAATGGTTAGGCCTATTTCTACTATACTCATATGTTTTCTTTTAGGGACACCGTTTTGTACTTTTGTTGATGGGTGTATGGACACAAAAATCTAACTTTCTCTCCTAGATTAGTTAGATAAGAAATAGAAGGATGATACTCTCCTCCCATATCTGCTTGAAAACACTTGATCTTTTTTTCAAATTGTAACTCAACTGCTCTCTAAAACTGAATAAAGGCCTGTAATGCATCAGATTTCAACTTGAGAGGAAAAATCCTTGTGAACCTAGTGTATGCATCTACAAAGGCTATATAATACCTATAACCATCACAAGATAACATAGGAGCCAGTCTGCACACATCACTATATATCAGTTCTAAAGGAGACTTGACAGCAATAGCCAACCTTTGAAATGGAAATGTATGCAATTTTCCAACTTTACAAGAATCACAGAAATTTGGAGAGTGAATATTAAAAGGGAAATGCAGAGTTTTTAACACCTTTTGAAGAATAGAGGGGCAGGATGGTCCAATTTAGCATGCCATATCACAGAATTTGACCTGGTAGCTACAAGAGCACTAAATGGAGCTGTATAAGCTCTGCTAGGCATAATATCAGCCTTAGCTTTATTTGCAACATTAAAAGTCTTGTTTACAGAAAAACTGTCTTTATTACAATGGATAGAATCAGGTCTTTGAGTAGCTTCTTCTAGCTTTAACTCATAGAGTCCATTCTTAAGAAGTCCTTGGAGTAGAACCTTGTTGGATCCCTGATCCTTTATGACAACACCAAGAGATGAAAACTCAGCTATTACATTGTTATCATGTGTAAATTTAGATATACTAAGTAGGTTCTTAGTAATAGCAGGCACATGAAGGATTTGCTTAAGATGTAAATCACTGTGTGAAAAATACTGTGACTTAATTCTAGAGTTACCAACATGAGCAATTTTTAATTGACTGTCATTTCCTATTGAGAGTTTGTCATTACCTCAATAATCTGCTTTCATTGAGAGGTTGTTGAGATTTGATGTAACATGGTTCATGGCACCTGAGTCAACGTACCATGCTTGATCAGCCATAGTTTCAGGAGAAGCAAAATAGGCAGTGACATTTTGGTAGTGTCCAGTAGGAACCATTTGAAGATTGTAATGACTGATATTTGGAGAGTTTGCAAAATAAGAGCAGCTCCATTGATCAACCGTGTTGCAGTTCTAGTTGAAGTTTGGGACATAATTCTGGTTGTAACTCTGATTGTAATTCTGATTTTGGGCAAAAAATGCTTGAGTTCCTTGATTTTGGTTAGCAAACAGTGAAATCTGAGCATTTTGATTTTGACTTGGACCTCCCTGAAATTGTTGATCAAATCTTTTGTAACATTACCATGCTCCATGTCCAGGTTTTGAGCAAAGTTGGCAATGTAATCTCTGATTCGATCTTCCACCAAATCTTCCACCTCTATTCCTTCCTCTGTTTCCTCCTCTATAGTTGTTGTTAAAATTTCTGTTATTGTTTCCTTTATTGTTGAAGACACCTAGAGTAGTATTGTTTGTCACATATTGAGCTGATGGACCTATTTGACTTAAGTGAGCAGAGGAATTGAGCTCTTCAATTCTTTGTTCATGCATTAAGAACAGATATTGAGCATCTTAAATAGACATGGTTGTTTGTTGAGAAGAGATCAAGATCACCACTAAGTCATACTCATGTCCAACCCCACGCAAGAGACACATAATGAAATTCCCTATCACTAACAACCTCTCTAGCTAAGGCTAAAGAATCACTGACAGCCTTTAACTTTGTAACGAAATCACTAATAGAATCACATCCTTTTTTGATGGATTGCATCTGCTGTTTAAGCTGCATACTCTAGCTAAGGATCGCTGAGAATAAGTTCGTTCTATTTTAGACCAGATTTCGAAGGATGATTTTAAATTAGTTACCTGGCCAAGAACAGTTGGAGAAAGAGTAGAAAGGATCCAGCTCAAGAGCAACTTATATGTCTTCTTCCAAGTAACATAATTTGGATTATCTCGTTGCTCTTTTGTACCACCAAATCTGAATGTTACGAGCTTTGGAGGAGAAGCCTTTTCTCCATTGATGAAACCTTCCAGATCTAGAGCCTCTATGGCTGTTAAGACTTGCATCTTCCAGAAAACATAGTTGTTGTGATCCAGTTTCAATGAAAGATTCAGACTCAGAGTCTTGGCTAAGGAAGAAAACTCCATTTTTGTGAAAACTAAGACAATATTCGAGGAATTTGAAGAAAGAAAAACGTTTTTGGATCGATTTTTCAGCTATTTGACATTTGTCAGAAGCTCTAATACCATGTGAAAATGAGAAAAGAAAAATAAATACTGAAAGAAGATTTAAGTGTTTGATAGAATGCTTGAGAGAGCACAAAGTAAAAGCTTGAGGAACTTTTTGTCTTCCATTAATGGTCTCTGACGAGAGCTTTGATTACATTTCAGAGAAGTATATTTTTCTTATCTATATACCTAGTCTACCTGCTTTACATATATATAAAGTATTGCTTTCTCTTAAATGTTTCTAACAACTTTCCTGATAATCCGGAAATACATTAAATGGTGAGTTGACACATCAGCTTTTTGTAACAGACTTAACTTCCCAAGCTCACTTCTTTTCTATCAAGTATGTGCATTGTTTCTCTCCTTTGATTGTGAGCTTTGTTGGAGCCTTCACACAATTGGTCCTCTGCTTTCTTCTTTATTGTAGACAATGACTGATCAGAGTTTCCTTCTACTCTAACATAATAAACTTTTTACTTACAACTTATATTTTCTCAATTCAGTCCATCTTAAAAAATACATGTAAATCCATTTGCCTTTTCTTTGTATATAATCTGAACTCAACATTTTACTTAATTTTTTGCAATACATACACTACATTTGATTTTTTATTTTATTTTTTCATTTTTTTTTAATAAGTAGTTAATTAAGGTTATTACTGCTTGAAAGACCTCTTTTGAAGAAGAGAACATTTTTGCTCACCTCCCCTTCAAGGGAGGTAAACATTAACCCCCTCCCAAATGGTGACATGTGTCCAGGGAGATAATCATGTTTGGACAAATTTACCCCTCCATGGACACATGTCATCCATTTAGGAGGGGGGGTAATGCTTACCCTCCTTCTAGTGGGTGGGCAAAAATGGAATCTTTGAAGAAACCGTTGGTAAAACACAACCGCCATATGAAATAAGATCATCATTGGTAAACATAATCATTACCATTTAAATAATCTTTTAATCGATAGACAATTTTATCACTGTATCATTTTCATTGGTAGGGATGGCAACGAGGCGGGTCGGGGTCGGGGATTGTTTTTCCATCCCCATCCCCATCCCCCAAAACCATCCCCATCCTCGTCTCCGTCCCCGTCCCCGTCCCTGTCCCTGCATTAAGAGAAGCGGGGCGGGGATCGGGGATTCCCAGTTGGAGGGGCCTTCCCCATTCCTCGTCTGAACATAAACATCAAAACCCACTTCATTGTAGTTGTAATTGCAATAGAAGCATTGGGTGGTTTGTTTTAAATAAAAAAATAAATAAAAAATAAATAAATAAATAAACCAATCTCATTCTTTCAATCTTTCTCTTGTGGTTTCCATGTTAGTATCATTGTTTTGTTTTCTTGTCTTCTTCTTGTACTTTAACTTATTTTTTTAATGGGTTTTTTTTCTTTAAATTTTATTACGTGTTTTAATATCTGTTTTTGCTTGTTTGTTTGTTGATTGCTTACAATTAAAAATAAATTTAAAAAATCTAACAATTATCTAGATTTATTAAATATGATTAAACTATAGAAACTTTGAGTCAGGTTCATGTCAGGTTCAATAAGATAATAAAATAAGACAAAATTCAAAAAGCATCAAATGAGGAAATAAGAATACACACCTGCTGTTGTCTGCCTTCTACTGTCTAGAAAGTCTGACTGAAGAAAATATTTTTTGCTTATTTTTTAACCTGAGAAAAGCATTAGATGAGCTTATTTTTTTCAGCTTGATTTGCAAAGGAAGTCTGATAGATAGTCTAACTGCTTGATGAGCATATTGGAGAATAACAATAGTCATATTGGGGAGAGAGTATGCCAATTAGGAGTCAGGAGATGAATATATATATATATATATATTTTTTAAGTTAAAAAACTATTTATTCTTAAAAAAAATTATTAAATGATTTTAAAAAACTGAATATTATATATATATATATATCGGGGCGGGGAGTGCTTCCCCCGTCCCCGCCCCGCTTCACATTCGGGGATAAGATTTATCCCCATCCCCATCCCCAAATATTATCCCCCATCCCTGCATCGTTTGAGGAAGGGCCCCGCGGGGCCCCGGCCCCACGGGGAATACTGCCATCTCTGGGACAATTTAAAAGGTGCTCAACATCTATCAAATTTTATAGTTTGACCCCATCCATTGTTTATGAGTATTATTATATAGTATTTATAAGTCATACATGTACACCATACTGTTGTTTATGATTGCATGTGATCACTTGTAAGTTGTATGTAATCATGTTAAACAAAACAAAATTTTAATGTGATCGTAATGAAAAAGACACGATCCTAATGGAAGCACTAATCTACTAAAGGGGACCAAAAAAAAAAATACAAAAACATAAAAAATAATAATAATAATAATAATTAATAAATATTTATTTATCGATTATTTAATAAATTATTTATTTATCGATAAATAAATAACTCCTCTAAAATAATAACTTTCCCTAGTCCCAATAATATTATTTTTTTAAAAAAGGTTTACTTATTGTGCAATGGTTCTCTTTATAAAAAAAAAATGTAATAATATAATAAGGACAATGCTTGGGTACTGACCAGTCAGTACCCAAGATGCTGACCACACCACTCATTGCTTACCACGTAACCCAAAGCAAGGAGAAAAATGGAAAAAGCAAAAGAGTTTTGCCATGTGGCAACACCCCATTGGGTGGTTTGGTGTGGTCAGTATGGCTTGGGTACTGACTGGAGTCAGTACCCAAGCAATTTCCATATAATCAAATATTAAATACTGTATGAGAGAAACAAAAAAAAAGGGGGGATTATCATTTGGGTCCTTAGGTTTTTTTGAATTATCTGTTTTTTTAATTATCTTTCCATTTTTTGCTCCCATGGTCCATATGTTACAAAAACCCATCAATTTGGTCTCTCTATGAGTCAACTGTTAGTCAAATTTAACGGTTCCAAATGTATTTTTGTCTTTAAACCATAAACATAGCACATGTTTACACCAAAAAATTAGAAAATAATCTCTTTTAAATACTTATATAATACAAAAAGGAAAAAAAATTTCTAAATCTCTATCATACAAATCATAAATTGACGAGAGAGATCTATTTATACAGTATAAAAAAAATTATAAAAAATTAATAGGTAGATGGCATCTCAGGTATATTCTTTTTTTTTTCTTTTTTTTTTTTTGCTTTTCCAACTTTGGATCCAATCTAGAGATCCAATCGATTTTTTTTCTTTTCATTTTCTTATAAGTAAAAATCAATTTCCTTTTTAAAAAAAAAAAAATTCTTTAATTTTTATGATATATTTTAATTTGTAACTAAATTTAATTTTTCTTTTCTCAAAACAAAAATGGTCAAAGGTAAAAATATCATTTTGCTTTATCTGTGAGTCTGTGACTGTCAAAAAACTGATCAAAGGGCCTAAATTGATAGGTTTTTGAAAATATAGGGATCACAGGAGCTAAAAATAGAAAGACAAATAAAAAACAGATAATTCAAAAAAGTATAGGGACCAAAATGATAATTTCCAAAAAAAATAAATAGAAAAGAGAATTTATGACTATTAAGTATTAAATTTGGACCATTCAAACAACTATGATCTAATAGACACAAAAGTATGTCAAACCCCGGTGATAAAGAAAAAAAAAAAGGGGTGTCGTAAATTCTACCCCTGTATACACATTTACCTCTTCTTTCTCGGCACATTGAACAATTGGTCCATATACACAATACGTACAAACAAATACCTGCTACATAGGACAACTAACACGGCCAGCTTCATCACGTTTTAGTGATGACAACTCAAAATCACCATCACTAGTTTAGTGGAAATCATGTCAACAATATATCTAGTTTCATAGTCATTACCTTCCAAGCTTCAAGCATCAGTAACCTTGTTAATGATTACGGAGGCGTAATTTGCAATGGTAGACTCTGGTGATTGCCGGAGGCGTCCAATCACTTGGAACAACTCTGACGAACGTAGAAACTGTCGGCAAGGTGGGTGTGCACACATCTTTGCCAATGAAAACAGAGCTATTTTTAGAGGAGACTCATTTACAGTATCTTTTCTACTTGGGTTTAAGGCCAGGACCGAACAATCTGCCACCAATTTTATCAAAGCCTGCATCATGAAAGAAATAATAGTTTTACAAGTGGTGGCATAATGACTCAAAACATCAAGAGTCTCAATGCAAGCAATAGTCATAAGTGTCTTTAGCAATCAAATCATTATAATCATGTTTGATTCATAATCCAACAATATATCTGTATTCTTGAGACAAGATGCAAAAATCTTTCAAAAGATTGTTTGTGTTCTGTTTTATGATACTGTATGAGAAGCATTACCCTTAAAACATAAAATTGTATCTCAGTTTTAATAACTGTTTTCCAATTACAAATCAAACATACCCTAATTTCTTTCAAAATGGAACGTTAGAATCTTACCTGTTGCTGTTTCTGGAAGACTTTTCTTCAAGTTCAACCACTATGAAAATTAAAGTGTTTATTTTAACCTTAAGGCAAGAATCAAAGCATGCTTACAAACCTGCATGGCTCCTTTAGTAACAATGTCTTCACAAAGCTTGTTGGAGTTGCGAACAAGATTACTTAGCGCACCTGCAGCATTCGCTTTAGTTTTGTCTTCCTCTGCTGAAACCAATACTTTTGCTAACTGTGGTATAGATCTCCTGAGTTCTTCATATAAAAGATCATTATGGTAGGCAGCATTACCAATCTGGAGAGAAATTTGAAGTCAGCAATAATGAAGATATATTCATCTCATCATTGATGAAATCATTGCAATAAACATAATTAAATTGTTGAGCGGGTAATGAAAAAGGTACTTAAATCTTAATAAATAGTTAAACACAGGCAAAGCTAAATTAAGGAAGAATAGATTGTACCGCAAAACATGCAAATTTCCGTGTTCTTCTGTCAGGATCAGCACATCGATCGATGAGGAGGCCAATAATATGATGCTTTGCCTACATTATTGTCCATGTGTGTTGAGAAAATGCAAATGACAATCATTCATTAAAATTTCAAATATGGCATGGCTTTGATATCCAAAAGGCAAATATCAAGACAATTAGTGGAAGTTTAGAACCAAGGTTGATATGGTCAAGCATGCTGCAAAAAATATACCAGTAAATCATAGAAGTAGGAGTTGTGGCGACACATGTTGCCTAGAGCACTGCAAGCCTTTGCACGTAAATTAGGATCTTCATGGGTGAGAAAGTCTTTAAAGAACTCTAACATGGAAGCTCCATTAATATATTCATAGAAACCCTGTATGGTCAAAAAGTTCAATTCTAATCAGACACATCTTAAAAATGAGTTCAGGTAAATACAATAAACATATGATAGAAATGCGAGGATGTAGGTTACTTAAGCGTCTTGAGATTTACCGCGATTAAATTGAAATCACTAATCATGTGTTAAAAGGAGTGAAGACTAACAGTTTAACACGAGCTAGGATAAGTTTAGTTGTACCAAATATATAGTACACATTTTCTTTTTAGTTTCTGGTCTGGGATAGGAGCTACCTCTGTTCTCTACACGTATAAAAGAAATTAGTGTTCTATGACTTCAAATTGAAAACATTATTGTGAATAACACTTAAATGACTTCAACCAAAAAAAACACCCTTATTAACTACTAGCCATCTCTGACCCATTGCAACTCTTGCAGCAGGTTAGATTAACCTCAAACAAATAACATTCGGAATCAATTCTTTAATTAATATAAGTAGAAATCTTTAAATATAAGATGACAAGATGAGGTTGGCCCAGTGGTTTGCCCCTCACCCCTACACCATAAGGTTATGGGTTCGAGTCTATCCCCTCCCAAAATCCCTAATTATTGTAATATTTCAACAAAAAAAAAAAGAAAAAAAAAAAGATGAGGATTAATTGCATTCAAATTTCTTTTTGGCTTTTGTATTTATGGCATGAGATTGGGCCGCTCAACCGTTAAATTGCGGTTGGCAGGCAATTGTACCATCTAGTTAAAGTGAAAGCCAGCATTTTCAAGGCATTTTATCTATTCAGAAATAGAAAACAGTGCTTAATCATCTCTTTCAGATTGATATGTAGCCGAAGAGGCTTTATATTGTACTAAAGAAAAAATATGACCACTCAAGCAAGCAAACGAGGGGTGAAGTAGTATCTTCCTAATTAGATTCTTTTTCCAAATAGTACGATGAAAATGAGCTTGACAAAGTTACCAAGAAATGAGAAATCCACAGAGCACAGAAGTAACATTATTTTTCATTATCAATACTGTAAGTGCTGTGGTCAATCCTTTGCGGTAAATTAGAATAACATTGGCATAGAGATGAATTCACAATTTAACTCCTAAAACCTGCCCAGAATTAAACAAACAAAAAGTGAATAGAAACGAGAAACAGTATGTGAGAGGAAGTTATAAATCAAACTTATGACAAATTGCAACTTTACTAAAATCTTAGTTTGGTGCTAAAGTTTACTATTGTCGAAGGAAACTAGAACATAATAGTCAGACAAACGGCAAAAATTTCAGCAGTAATGGCACATAAAGGTGAGAATAAGTTCCATTCCCAATATTAAATATTAATTGAACCCTCATATGATTCAGTGCCCGCATAGATTTGGAACTAAACTTAACAGGGAAAAAGATTCAATTGGCAGCAATAGCTACCTCATGAAAACAGAACCTAACCTTATCCATACGAGCTAGATCAGAAACTATCATCAACACATCCAATGTGACCTCTCTTGGACTTGAGCAATCAAGCAACCTTCTAATTCTGTTTGCCTCCAACAATCCTTTGCCAACAAGCTGAACTGCTAGAGGTCGATGTCCTACCATCTTGGCCAAAAAGGCAACAGGCCTTCCTAGATCTTTTAATTCCATGTGTTCCAAGCAACGAAGAATAACGCCAGGCACTCCTACCTGAAAATTTCATAAGCAATTGAATGAGAAAAGTACAGGTTCCTCAGTACCAGGATGGTTCTATAACTCTGGCACAAATGTCTCATATGCTGGCAAAAGTGAAATACATTTGCTTCCCCATATCCTCAGAAAAAGAAAATCTTGTTCTACCAAGTTATTTAATGGCTTCCCCCACAACACCAGACAGAAATGCAACTTATACATTGTCTCATCTCTACCAGATACCCTTCAGGATGAAAATCACATTATATTGATATATTAAAAAAAGCATATGGGTAACATGGAAGAAAACTACGCAATATAACAGCCCTCCTCAATCCAATCCCAAAACCAAAGATAGGAAAGAGAAAGGAAATCTGACCTCCAAAAGGATCTTTACATATTTTCCCATGTCTTCCTCAATTGCCTTTGCCATGTCTTTGTCTTCCACGCATACTCTCCCACCAGGGGAATCCATGTTGAGAATAAACCCACTGTTTACAGAAGCAGAGGTAGAGGGCAAACCTGGGGCATTCTGTACAGCGACAAAAGGAAATGCTAAGAGATCAATTACAGCATTTATATTATCTCTAACTCCATCCTTCCCTCCACCCGGTCCACCCCAGCACTTCACAAGCTTAAGATGAATGTCAGATAGCAAATTTAAGATGAGCATCATGTAATCATTATTGACCAAAATCTGACGAAAAGTCAAAGCTCCACCCGGAAGGCAGTGACATATTGATGAAATTGTTGATACAACACCAGTAGGAGATAATCCAACATGATCTGTTGTGCTGTAATTTTCTCTACAATGGCCATTGGCTAGCAGATCAATTAGAAGCAGAGGGATACCGCTTGCAATCATCTGTTGTACAGCTAATGGTCCTCCCCACCTCAGTCTGGATTCTAACAAACCAACACATCCATCCCTAAGACCATGCCAGTAGGAGAGGATACCATTTGGGTTATTGGGATCTACTTCATCTGCATAGCCTGGAGTGATCTTAAGATGATCACAAAGTGTGGCAGTTCGAGGAATCAGAGGCATCGCAATTTCAGAGATGGAAGATTCAACAGAAGATCCACTTTCAAGGGATAGAATGGATGCAAGAGCCAGCATGGCTGAAGCACTGTGGGGTCGAAAAGAAGTTTTAATCCCATCATCAGAAGAAAAATGATGTGCAAGAACAGAAAGTCGAGAATGCTGCTTTTTTGGAGAAGTTGTAAGCATAAATAATGCTGAATTTCTTAAAGTTGACTTTAAACACTGAGAAACTGTTGCAAGGAGAAGACAAGAGTGCAGAACCAGGGCATTGCACTTCAAGTTACTTGTTACGCCAGTTTGTGTATCTTTATTTAAAGACGATGCACACCATGATAGTATAGAGAATATCTCTGAAACAATAGTGCCGTCTGCTCCACCACTGACAACTGTAGCAACAGGGAGGGAACTGGGCAGGCCACAAAGAACACTCGGAACAATTCCACTACGGAGGCAGCACCTTAGCAAAAGCTGAAACATTGACAAATATGTAAAATTGTAAATGAAAATTTTACTATTATAACATCATGCATACTTAAAAAAATAATAATAATAAATAAATAAAATCATGCAGACAAAAGAAGCAAGAATCTTCTTGAAAAATTATAAATGAACTAGTTCCAGATACTACAAAGCATAGAAGAAATTTTGCAACATGGGAACAAACACCTGAATGGCAGCACATAGTGTTTCCTCTAGACGTTGATGAAGGCAATGGTTAATGGCAAGCTGCACAGCCTTTGATCGCAGGAAAGCTCTTGTCACTGCATCAACAATTCTGGCTGACTCTATCCCGACTAATGACCCCCGCTCATGGTCCCTCATGTCAAGACGGAGTAAAGAATGATTCCGCCAGGCATTTAATGGAAATAAACAGGGTTTACTTTTCATGAAGTCAATTTCCAGTGCATCTATCAAGGCCCAAATTGCCTTACATGTTTCACATGCAGCACGCAACATATTTGAAGAACCTGAATTTAGACTTGAACCTGAAGTTGCTAAGCAGAGACACAAATGGTCCACTAAACCTGACGTTTTAGCATGGTCCAGAATCCGATTCAGTGTTTCATTCACCACAGGAGTAGAAACTACCTCAGAACCTGGAGTTGAGAAAGACGCTTTAAGATCCTGGGCAACTCTAGATAACATAATTGTAATGCAAGCAGCAGACTCGTATAGAACTCTTCCAGAAGAATCCTCATTGCAAGAAACAACCTGTATATTCAACAGTATGAGAGAGCTGGAAGAAGGTGTACAAGTAACAGATGATCAGCATATAGTATAAATAATATGACCTGAGAAAAAATTTCAGCCACGGCAACCCAGTGTGTGAAATATGAACTTGCAATGCCACTTCCCTTATTGTCTACCAGCATTTTAATAATTGAGAAGCTCTGCAAAAGTTAGAAACCAGAATTTGTTGTCCAACTTTAATCATCAAACAGAGAACCAAGACTATAAATAAAGTAAAGCAATTTTGCTCAATTTATTCAGCTCTTCAATAATTCAAAATTTTAAGGAGATAATATTAGCATGCATAAAATAAATATTTGAAAGTAAGCAAATATTTTAAAACAAATCCAATAAGTTGAATGAATCAACAAACTGACTAGTAAAAAGAAAAAACAAAACATTTACTGAAAGAGGAGCACATATTATCCTGGAATTATATGAAATTTTGCAAACATCCAGTGTTATCAGTTTTCATTTATAATAAAATGCTGGTGAAAAAGTTGTGAGAAGCATAAAAATTGGGGTTGAAATCCATAAGCAAATAAGATCAAGATAAAGTAAGAGTATAATGATTCATGAACACAAAGCCTGTAATTATAGAAGAAACATACTGGTGAATACCTTTGAAATTAAGTCAATAAGTTCAGATGACTTTAAGCTAAGAATCGTGACAGTGAAATCAAGGAGTTCCGATAATATTTCATCAACTATTCCACTCGAACAGGTAGCGCCGGCTACAACTAAGTTTGAAAGGATTCTCAGTGACTGGTTCGAATTAAGAAAATCTTCATCCCTGTACGCGTTTAAAAAGAATATTATGTTTTGCAGTAGTCTTGTAAATAAGACATTTGATGGGCATCTAACCATCTATTATTCTACAATTGAGAAAATATAAACCATTTAACAAGCAACAACAAATGTTTCTAAAAGAATTCCAATGAGATACTAAAATAACTATATCTATAGAGCAGCTCTATACACTGACTTCCAGAGAATAACCCTTATATATGTAACATTTTTCTAAAATTTCTTTGGTTCATTGAAGACACCAGGATAATCCATGCCCTTTAGTCTGGTTTGGACTTTCAAGTGTGACCCTTGCTCTTTAGGTCTTCCAATGGCCTTTCACAAGAAAGCAAGAGCAAGTCCTGTCTATTCATTTAAATTATAAATACAAAATTATATCACTTTTGAATTCTATAGCCTTTATGACACGGAATCAACTTATATATGCTTTGCAGCTTAGGCACACCTCATTTTTAAAACATATTACGAAGGGAATTATATTATACAATATGTTCTCAGTCTCGGTGATTGATAAACAGTTCAAGAATTTAGATAGGCAAGCAAATTATAAAATATTCTAAATCTAACTTTTGATGTTATTAACTGTATCATCTCCTCCATGGGCCTGATTCCTGTTTGCCTAAAAATTCACAAAACAATTACTTCCTTTTTAGTCTTGACTAGTTGAGTACATACAGTGCATAGTGCATAACTTAGATCCTGCCTTCAAGCCATCTTATGGAACCATAAGAAGAAACTCAAGCTGTCAACAAAAGTGACAATAAGTGAAACCATGATATCATATGAATAATCCTTAAAAACGAGCAACCATATTGAACTTAAAAATACGCTCTTAAAATCATATGCATATAAATAAATAAAACTTCTAAATTCATCTACCATGTGCATATAATTAGTCAAAAATATTTCATATTGAATTTGGGATGATAATCTTGTTTTATATGTTAAAAATAAAAACTAAATAAAAAATTCAAAGCATGGTGCTTACTCACAACTACCAGAAAATAAGCAACGAAAGTACATAAACTTTATAGTTAACATTCCCTATCACTGTATCAAAGTTCAACAGAACAAACAAATAATAATTAAACATTCAGTGCAACTTCACCTGCAAGTATTTTGGACTCCTATAGACCATTTTTTCAGTGGAAGCAGAATTAATTTTAATGCTTCATTGTCTTGACCAATTGCTTGTGCACCTTTGACAGTGCGAGAGTTATTTTCCAATCTGTTCAATGCCTGGCTACCTGAAAAGAAAGCATAAATGCATATGTTTTCATACAACATATGAATGAGAATAAATATATATGTTACATACAATAGATGAATGTGTTCAAATGATAAAGAATGTTGGAACTAATTAATAAGTATTAATGCTAAATAGTATCAAAGCTAGGTGAAATGGGTTTTCTTCATGATACATGAATTCTGGTATTGTCACAAGTGATAAGAGGAGCAATGAGGACAGATCCCTGACTAGTGAATAAATCATCTACTGTGCTGCTCTATCCCATGGTGCTCCTCTCTCTTTAAAAAGAATGAAACTCAATATAATGTAAATGAATAGTTAGAATGGTCACTAACAGGAAAGAGGAAAAAAGACAAAAGAAATAGTGTAAGAGCAAGAAACCGAGGAGCAGATTAGGCAGTAGAGAGAATAAAAACCCATTCAGTTCATTAGTGTGGTTAAATAATTATAAGTCAAAACTAGGTCCAGCTAATCCCCTTAATAAGAAGAAACAAAAAGAAAAACTAAGATCATATGAAAGGAAAATAAAGTCAATTACAACATTTCAGTACAAGGAGCCTGAAATTGATTTCCACCTATTAGTGAATTCATGATGAATGTGGTCACTCATAAATTCTACAGCATCAAATTATTATTACAAAAAAACTCACCTCCATTACTTTAAACTCGACTGATATCCTGTTCTAACGCATAGGACACAAAACTGAAAGTAAATGAGTTTATTAAATTGCAAGTTCATCTACCTGACGGTTTAATGTCACCAGGGCTTGCAAATCCTGGGAATTCCTCATGTGGTGAAGAACTGACTTGTGCCCTGTTAGAACAATTCATTTGAGCATCATTGTGGAGGCTTGGAAGAGTATTTTTCTCACAGGCAGCCGGAGAATTGCTTTTACCTATGACATGATAATTTTATAGTCAATAAAATGAGAATGGAAAGCTTAAGTATCCTAAGTTACTCTCAGAACTGAAAACATTCAAACCATTTGCCATTTGAACATGGTTTCCTTCACCCTTCCACGCTGCATCACACCCCCTTGCAGCATCAGTTGTCAAACGTAACTCCTGGGGATAATTCACTGATTGATAAATACTTGCATAACTCTATGATAACAAATTTGAAAAGAATAAAATTTTAATGTCTTTATATGCAAATATTGAGATGCACAGTCCCTTGGTAAACACATAAATATATTATAAACATCATAACTTTACCCTAGCTTCTACTTCATCTGATGTTTCTCTAACGAATGGATGTTCAAGAAGAGCAGGCCATGTCAACCGGTTTTGTGGCACCTGTTTCACATTATATCAGACTCTCAATAAGATTTTCTTGCCAAACTATAGAATTTAAAAGCAGTCATCAACATGAGATATGTGTTAACCACAAAAACACCTTATTAAGCAGTCCCTTCAGAAAGCTTTTAAAATTTGGACTCATATCATCTGGATACTTGACTGGATCCTGGAATGTTGCTGATAAAATTAGCTAATAGGTTCATACAAATATTTGTGAGTTCAACTGAGAAAAGTTATAAAATATCTTAGCAATATTACCTTAACAATGTGCCTAATGAGTGCATAGACTGAATTTGTATAAAATGGAGGTTGGCCAACAAATAACTCATACCTAGTGGATCCATAGTAAAATAAAATCAATTCAAAATGAACAATAATTAAAAATAAGACAGAAAAATAAATGCAAGTTATGCAGCATTCATTACAAAATACTGTTAATTATTTCTTTCCGTTGTTTCCTGAAACTGCAATTTGAACATCTATAGAACTTCTCTTTCTTAACCAAATGAACTGTGATTAATTTTAACAAAAAAAAAAAAAATGAACAGCAAAGCATATGATGATTAAATCAAAATGAGAATTTTCCTCCTCTATTTTTCAGGTCATCCAACAATTTATAGACAGATATCTCACTTTTGGTAAAAAATAATGATGACAAAACATGCCAAAACATAAAATTAAAGGAACTTGTATTTGCTTTTAAAAATAAATAAATAAATAAAGAGATTTCTTCTAGGAGCCGCCATGCATACAAAAAAACTCAGCTTGGGTTTCATTACACTACTCTACCATAGACTTTGTGTAGACATCAGCGATAACAGAATGAAAGTGACAACTTTATCATTAAAGAGTGGTCCAAACCAATCAACTAATGACATCCCATATTCAACATCACTTCCACTTTTACATAATCATAACAGAATGAAAGTTGAATAAACTAAAGCAAAACAGTAGGTATCATGGAACAATTAATTAAATTTGAGTACTCCTTAAACATGTTACATCATAAACAAATAGCAATGACATACAATATAACGCCGAGTGACCATAAATCAGCAGTGTGGTTGTAAGGTTGTTCCCGTACCAGCTCTGGAGCCATGTATAGAGGAGTTCCTGAGATAAATTAATAAAAGTTGTGCTAAATAGGTGAAACACAACGATAAAATTTGTTAACACAATCTAAGGAATAGTTCGGTGACAGTTCCAATCTAGACACATAAACTTCAAGTAATATATTGAGATCATCCAAACCTTTTATAGATCGCAAAACAACTGTATTTGTAGACATTGCTCGTGCAAACCCAAAATCGCAAAGCTGAGATGAGGAAAAACAATACAAAAGTTAGAAAGCAACTTAGCACCTCTTTGAAGAATAAAAACACAAGCTTATTAAGAAAATGACAAGAGAACAAGCATCAATATGATTGCAATATATGTTATTAAATTGAGAGCACATGACATGGTAACAGATCTTGATAAAGCAAACCTGAAAAATAAACAAGTGGCATGCAGTATGCGCATGAACCTTCTTCGTGTCCATCAAACAAAGCAGTTGGGACATCTTACAATTATTTGAATTTTTGTGTACATTCTTAAATATATGTATACTGCACCTAGACAAGATTCTAGCACTGGCAGAACTGAAATAGTACTTTCAAACAGATACAAAATATGGAATTGCATAAAAAATAGATAATTTGACTCGTAAACCTATACATGTAAGTATTATATCTGAATTAAATCGGTTTTCAAATAGATCTATAACAGTTGCCTGCCCCCATTATATTACTTCACACTGAAAAAGGGTATGATAACTAAATTAACACAAAGGAAAAATATGCTATGCCAGACTATTTGACCAACCATAAGTAAGAGCTTTAAGCTAGCATTCTTCCCCAAAAACCTGGAAAGCAACTAGGTTCAACTAGAGCGCAAGAGTACTGACAATGATGGTTTAAATAACAAACTTTCAAGTCAGTGTATCCGCAAGATCTCAATACTAAAGACCAAGCAAATAAGGGAGGAAAAGTTTTAGCTGTGGAGAAGAGCTAAAGTTAAGGAACATGTAAGCAGGAATATCCATGGTTGGGCATTGAACATGGTGGGTAGAGTGAGAGAAACATTCTACAGTTGAGAAGAGGCAGGCACTCCTATCCTTTCATTGCCATCTAGGTTGCTCGCGTTGCAAGAGCAAGGAAGCATTCCTTATATTAGATTTCAACTTCAAGACTCACAATAAGAAAGCAAATTAGAGTCAAAATCTATATCCCATTACAAAATGTTGAGTTTTATGAATCTTGGTTTTGTAACCTCTTGAAAATTTCAGAAAAATAAGTACACCCATTGTTTTAAAAATGTTCTAAAGTGCACCTCAGAGGCGCTTTTAACAAAAATGCATTGAGGAGTAAGAGGCGCCTCAAAGGCATATTGTGCTCGACCCCTGAGTGCGGTTACCGTAGCACAACAAAACTAATTCATTCTTCACAACCCAACATGAAGATGCATTGATGATGTTATGAAGTTGGTTTTGTTTGAGTTGTAGCTAGAGCCTAGAAAGTAAATTGAACTTTTGTTGTTGTTAGTATGATGATTGCATGTTAATTATTTTAATATTTCATGAATTATGTCATGTTATTGATTGTTTGTAAAGTTCTAAGCTTTACATTTAGCCTTGTAACTTGATATTTATAAGTTAAAATAGGTTGTTAATGATTATTAATGTGATTATTGACTGTTTTATGAAATTTTATGTGCTTTTTATATATATTTTTATGTGCTTTATCTATCTTTTGTGAGGCTTACGCCTTGCCTCGTCGAAAGAAAACGCCTCGATACTAAAAACGTATTTTAAGACATTGAGTACACCTAATGTCCAAGATCAACCTATACATCATGAAATGGATCTTCCTAACATTATATAGACGTTGGAAGTTATAAATATTCTAAAAGAAATCGATATCACTTGGCTCTACAAACAAGTAATAAGCAAAAACACAGATATAAATAAATTTAAAATTTTAAAAGAAAGCAAAGACTTGGTTCTCCATTTTAGCGCCTACAACGGCAGCTTGATCTGATGAGCACTTACAAATTACAAATTCTTAACTATGACAAGCCAAAATTTCACACAAGAATGCAAAATAGAAGTTAAACCGATATAGATGAACTGCTAACATACATAAAGAAAAATTAAAATGTGTGTTCTATCAAACCATTCAACCTTGACTATAGACCCAGCACCAATAAGAATGTTTTGTGGTTTCATGTCACGATGGATGATGCGGTTTGAATGCAAGTAATGCAATGCTCGCACCTGCAATTTGTAAGGCAGGATTTAGTAAAGAGAATTTCAAAACAAATAGAACAGTAACCTTAAAGTCGATATCAACTATGATCAATAATAATGAATATGGTACGTCTCAAGAGGGGAATACCAACTGCTTTGCAATTGCTTGAACTTGTTCTTCTGGAAGGCATTTATCATCCTCAAGAATCTCAAATAGTTCACCCTGCATATCAACAGACATAAACAATCGCTCATCCATCAGAACATGTTCACAACAAACTTGTGTGGGTATCTTTAGTAATTCCTAGAAAAGGTACATTGAGTGTATATGAAAAATAATTAAGAAAATTACCTGTGCAAATTCTGTCACAACACAAAACTCCTGAGGGCTTTCAAAGGAATCCAACATTTCAATTATATTTTCATGCTTTAGCTTTCGTAGAATCTGCAACATTTTAAGAAAGTCAAACATCAAAGCAGCCAAAATATTTCTGTCAAACATTAAACAAAGAGTCGGAATTTCAAACTTGATAAATCTTGGAAACGTTAAACACAACATTTTTTGCTGGATGTTGAAAGAAATAGTCTGGGAATTCTTGTTCATTCTCTCCTGTGAGTTAGTTCCCAACCCCAGTCTATTGTGAACTTATGTTAATATGGTAGTTAAATGTTGTTAATTTGAAGAACTTCAAAAAGTGGAAAACCCACTAAATTTTTTACTATATCATAAATTCATAAGCAGCCATATATAGAAGTGATGAAATAAAATCAAATCATGGGACGTTTAGCTCTTCAAAAATATACCATCACTAGAAAACAAATCATACAAGAAGAAAAGTGAAATCAATACCTCGATTTCCTGCCTTAAATTCTGTATATCTTTATCACTTTTACCATGCTTCATAATAAATTTCATTGCAACTGTCTGAAACAACAAAATGACAAACATTTAAATTCAAAGAAACTAATTAAACACTTGATGAGAGTATATAATCAAAACAAGTACCTGGCCAGTGTATTTCCGCCGGCCCTTGTACACCTTCCCGAAAGACCCTTCACCGACAAGTTCAATTACATGATAGTTCTCTACACCCATCCTTAATATTCAAATTATTCACTGCAAAATAAGGGATATTAATAACATTAAAATAAATAAATAAATAAAACTTTGTTTACATTCCCCTAAACCGCGAAGAACAAATTCTAAAACCTAGCAAAAAAATAATAAAATAAACTCAGATTCCACAATTTTACTAACGATTGCTGTTCAACTACTACTATACGGGTTTCAAAAGAGTGGCTTTAAGTCAAAATCACAACCTTGTATTCAAATTTGAAAGGGTTAATGCAAATCGCATAGGTTGATCCATGAATCACTATCAAAGACGGATAATTCAAAGAAGAAGGTAACAAAAAGCAATTACATTAACAAGACGAATAAAAATGTGACCTGAGGGAGTTTGTCGATGCAACGATGCAGTAGCCGAGGACCTTGGAAATGACAAATGAGTGGCAGCAGACAAATTTGTTATTCAATTTGGTCAGTTAGAAATCTATAGAGAAAAGATAAATAGCTTTAGAGAGAGAAACGATTAAGGAATTTGAAATGTTAGAGATAAAGAGAGAAAAGTTAAATTCCCGCCCAACAAAATGACATATTTTCAAGCAGATCTTCGCTATGCTTTTCACGGCCGGATCCGCACGTGCCAAACCTATTTGAGGACTGATGTTTGCACTTCAACATTTAAAAAAAAACAATTTGACTTTTGATGCCCTTAATCAATTTTGAGTAATGTTAAACATCTCACCAACGATCCCATCATTTTTATCCCAATACATGTGGTAGTTGATGTGTCATTTGATGAGTAGATTCACATGAATTGTAATTTATCTTACTTACCCATATATCCGCACAACAATTAATGTGTATCTACTCATCAAGTGACACATCAGTTGCCACATGTGTTAGGATGAAAATAGTGGGATTGTAGGTGAGATGTGTAGCATTACTCATTTGGTCATTAACTAGTCAAAGTTAATGGTTGGACAAGTTTAATATTTGATTAGACCTGATAAAATTTTACACGACCTAAATTCATTCGAAAATAGCGGTTGGTGGGTCTAGTTTATCGGATCGGGTTATTAATTAATCAACTCATTAAAACATGAAATATAATGAGTTGGTTTTGAGTTCATCCTAAAACAACCATTAATAGTGTGTTTGGAATGACTTTTCAATTTGAGTTTTTAGAGTATATCTTTTTGTTAGTAGAGCTTATAATGAGTATGGCTTCTAACAAAAAAAACTTTTGGTTGTGTAAATTACAAAAAATGTGTTGACAATATAATTTTAGAAATAGCTTTTAGTTGAGTGAATTACAAATAAGGAGTTGAGAATGTATTTATAATGGAAGAGTTATGGTGGAATATCTAAATTTTATAAAGGGTAGTTGAGACAATTCATATGTTTTAAAAAAACTAAAAAAAAAAAAGCTTTTTGGATTTTGGGCTTCTCCAAATAGATATAAAATGTCTTTTTAAAATGGTAATTAAGACAATTCATATATTAAAAAAGTTGTTTTGAGTTTTACCAAACAACTAAGAAAAACTTCAAAATAGATTCTGGTATTAAAAAGGTGATTTTGATCCTTTTGAAAGCTATACCAAACATACACTAATTCAATAACTTGTTAGGCCGTTAATATAAAGATTTTTTTAATGTGTTTATGAAAGTTATTAATAAAATCTTTGTATAGTCAAGTTATGGAATCTCCAAATAGACGCATCTTCTTTGCTAAACCATACTAGACAACCATGATCATCATTATCCCAATGCCACCAAGTCCTCCATACGATCTCCCGTAAAGACTTGTCACCGCTATCGCCAAACCATATGGCTCTGATACCAATTGTTGGGGATAATCCTCTATTATAATAAACCCGATGAACGCGGAATCGTCGTGCCTAATATACGCCCATAACTCATAGCAAATAATAACGTCAATAAGCAGAAAAATAGATGAGAGAGAATAAAACAATCACAACACAAGATATACGTGAAAAACCCAAAACGGGTAAAAAACCACGGGCCGTCAGGACGACAGAGAAAATTCCACTATATGATAAATTGTTACAACCATATACTCCAGGATTCTCTCTCACACCAAACCCAAACTCCACTCACAAGATCCTCACCAAGAACCCCACAATATCCCCTAGGTCTCCCCTAAATATCACCCATGGATCTCTAACTAGATCCACCGATATTTCCTTGGATCCCTCTTCGGATATTCCCATGGGTCTCCCCGGATCTCACTCACACTCTCTCTGATGTTACATGATGTTCTTTTTGCTCCACATCCTTAAAACTAATAACATAAATATTAGGACTATTTATACTAGTTACAGGGAGTTTAAGATAAAAGGAAATCCTACTCCTAAACATACAAGACTTACTTGTGTCACATAAATACTATTTCCTTTTATGACAAGTCTTCTTGTAGGGAGTAAATCCTTTTCCTTCAAGCACAAGAACTTCCAGAAACAAACTACTTCCTTTTCCGCTGAAGATTTCCCGTTTTATGTATGCTTATGATTGACTACAATTGGGGTCATGGTTGTACACCCGCTTCCTAAACCGTTACAAGTCACCTTAAATTATATCGCTCAGAAAACCGCGATCCATACGCTGAAACAAATTTGGCCGCTGTCCTACCGCTGCCGAAACCCATAGCGTTCTTCACTGGACAAGGAACCGCTGCCTGACCGCTGCCAAAGCCACAGCGGTAGTGGCAGCGGTTTGAGCTGTTCTTTGTTTCTTCCGTTCTTCATCCTCCCTCAAACACCGCTTTCAACTCCCAAACGTTATCCCACGTCTTCCAGGAAGTACCACATCAGTTGAGTCTTGTTTGGTTCACATTAGTTCATTTGAGAATACGGGCCAAACCTAACAGTGTTTGATATTATTTAACAAGTTACAAGTAAAAATTAATCACGTCCCCAAATAAACACTATTGAATACCCCATAATAAAAAAACCCTAATAGAAAGACAAATTGATCTTTAAAATGTTAAAACCCGATAACAAATATGTTGTTGAAGTCAATATTTCTCCTTTGAATGACCTTCTAGAATAGAAGACCTAAACTTTATAGTAATTTCCACTCACGTAGATTATTATATGGTTGAAATAGTTGTCTAAAGACTCAAGTCTTTCATCATGTACTCCATTTCCTCCACCAGTTCCAGATCGTTCAGAAACCTCTGGTCGTACGAGAACCCAAAATGGAACCCGACGGCTCTGTACTCTTTAGCAAGTATGTTCAAAGCAATAGAAAATTCAAACGAATCAGCAGCCTTATCAATCAAATTGTGCCTAAATATATGATTAAATTGGACCATCCATTGGCAGTCTAGCCGAACTATAACACCACAGGTCAGATAGGCAATGCATACACCTGACTGTGTCTTTCCGATATCGACCCCTATATTAGGCAATCCAGCTGTTTTTGCATAATCGTAAAGTGACAACGCCTTCATAAATCTCATATTTCGAATCTGATAACAAAAGAAAATAACATATTAAGCACGAAAATTAAGTTGGATAAACTATAAAATATAGATGAACATATATACCAACTACAAAATATAGATCTAACTAAAACATGCAAGATCTAACATAAAACAGAACAAGAAAGTAAAGAAAACAACACATGGTTTTATGATGAGCTTGATTGTTGATCTAAGAACTAGAATTTGTGATTGCAATATTGATTTTTCTAATCTAGTTCTTATTGATTCACATGCTTGGATTTCTAGATAACTTTGTGATTATTAGCGAACAAACCGTCACTATACGCGTGGAAGCGTTGCCGGATAGAACACAAACAAACACAATAACAAAGAAAAGATAGATGAAGAGAAGTAATCTAAATCCAAGCACACACAACACAAGAATTTACGTAGAAACCCAAATTAGGGAAAAAACCACGGCTGTCAGAACGACAAGAAAAAGTTCCAATGAGCTTGATTGTTGATCTAAGAACTAGAATTTGTGATTGCAATATTGATTATTCTAATCTAGTTCTTATTGATTCACATGCTTGGATTTCTAGATAACTTTGTGATTGTTAGCGAACAAACCGTCACTATACGCGTGGAAGCGTTGCCGGATAGAACACAAACAAACACAATAACAAAGAAAAGATAGATGAAGAGAAGTAATCTAAATCCAAGCACACACAACACAAGAATTAACGTAGAAACTCAAATCAGGGAAAAAACCACAGCTGTCAGAACGACAAGAAAAAGTTCCAATATGTAGTAAATTGTTACAACCACACACTCAGGATCTCTCTCTAAACAATACCCCAAACCCAATTACACCCAATGCTCACTTTGAGATCTCTCTAGTATTTGCTATTTTGCTCCACCACTAATAACCTAGTTATTATGGTTTATTTATATGAATTACAGGGAGTTTAAACTAACAAGGAAATCTATCTCCTAATCATACAAGATTTACTTGTTCCACATAAATACTATTTCCTATTTATGACAAGTCTTACTTCAAGGAGAAATCCTTTTCTTATTAGAACTCTAGAAGTAACATATTTCCTCTTACATGCATATTTCCTGATTCAACGCATGCTTGTGATTAACTACGACTCAAGTTGCAGTTGGCCACATGCTTCCTAAACAGTGTTAAACTTGACTATTCAGAAAACCGTGATCAACGCGCCAAAACATTGTTGACTGCCGCCGGACCGCTGTGAAAGCCACAATGCTTTCCACAGCGTGAAGCACTGGAAATGGAACCGCTCTTCATGCGTTGCCAAAAAATGGCAGCGGTGTCAAACCGCTGCGGACAGCTACCGGACCGTTGCCGGACCGCTGCCACTACCACTGCCAAAGTGGCAGCTGCGCGGCAGCGGTTTGAGCTGTCCGTCGCTTCTCTTGTTCGTCATGTCTTTTCCCAAAAACTCCCAAACGCTCTCACGTCTCTAGGAAGTCTCCGCATTGGTAAATCGTGTTTGGTAACCATTGGAAATACGAGCCATATCAAGAATTCCCAAAACTTGTCCTCAGCTACGATCCTCATCACCAAGAATCAAACATACCCACCACTAGGTATAACCACTTAGGAAACAACCATCCCAAGATTTCACCGGCACATGTCGAAATTTACCTTGCTGAAAATTGTGGTGCAACTCTTCACGTTAGGTTCCCAGGGAGTTCGCTCAGCCATCGATATCCTTGTCCACCACACACCTTGCATCACCTCCTAACCAATGCCCATGTGCAATTGTGGACCCGCTATCAGCTACATCCTATTCACGGCAACTAGCAGTCATGCCATGAGGATGTTTATGCCCCTTTAAAGGGCATCGCTGTAGTCGTCATACTCAAGAGAGGCGATTGCTGAATCACCCTCTTTGGAGCCCTTAGCCGCACTTGTCTTCTTATTTTTGCAATAGTTCCTGATGTGTCCAGACTGTCCACATTCCCAACAAGTGACTTTCCCTTTAGAGTTTCCCTTTTTCCTGTCAACCAAAAGAACAGAGTTATCAGAAGATTTACCTTCATTCTTTAGCCTTCGTTCCTCAAAGATAAGTTTGTTCGCTACATCTCCAAAACATATGGTTGAACTCCCATGCATCAAGATTGGCTTCATGTGCGCATAGGACGATGGAAGGGACCAGATTAGTCTAAGACCTTTGTCTTCTTCATCAATCTTTACTCCAATCGACTTTAATTCTAAAACTATCCCATTAAGCACTCCCAGATGATCAGAAATTTTCATACCTTCAGTCATCTGCAGCATGTGAAACTGCTCCTTTAGGTAGAACCGGTTGCAGACGCTATTCGCTTGATACAATTCTTCAAGCCTCTCCTAAAGTTCTTTCGCTGAATATGTTCCATGAATATTTGCAAGAACATTCTTGGCTAGGCACAATCATATCGCACTCGCAGCTCTCTCATCCAAATCCTCCCAATCATCATCGCTCATCTTTTGTTTTTCAGAACTAGTACCAACCGTTTCTTTACTAGATCTCTAGAGCCTTCAGGGTTCGCAGGGGTTGACTTGCCCTTCAACGCCTTGTGTAAACCATATTGGATTAATATATTTTTAACTTGAACTTGCCACAAGCCAAAGTTCATCTTTCCGTCGAACTTCTCAATATCGAATCTCATTATCCTTGCCATAAAGTTTGTTAAGAACACTATCAAGCAACCGGGGCTCTGATACCAATTGTTAGCGAATAAACCGTCACTATACAGGCGGAAGCGTTGCTGGATAGAATACAAATAAACACAATGACAAAGAAAAGATAGATGAAGAGAAGTAATCTAAAACCAAGCACACACAACACAAGAATTTACGTGGAAACCCAAATCAGGGAAAAAAACCACGGTTGTCAGGACGACAAGAGAAAGTTCCAATATGTAGTAAATTGTTACAACCACACACTCAGGATCTCACTCAGGATCTCTCTCTAAATAATTCCCCAAACCCAATTACACCCAATGCTCACTTTGAGATCTCTCTAGTATTTGCTATTTTGCTCCACCACTAATAACCTAGTTATTATGGTTTATTTATATGAATTACAGGGAGTTTAAACTAACAAGGAAATCTATCTCCTAGTCATACAAGATTTACTTGTTCCACATAAATACTATTTCCTATTTATGACAAGTCTTACTTCAAGGAGAAATCCTTTTCTTATTAGAACTCTAGAAGTAACATATTTCCTCTTCCATGCATATTTCCTAATTCAACGCATGCTTGTGATTAACTACGACTCAAGTTGCAGTTGGCCACCTGCTTTCTAAACCGTGTTAAACTTGACCACTCAGAAAAATGTGATCCACGCGCCAAAACATTGTTGACCATTGCCGGACCGCTGTGAAAGCCACAGCGCTTTCCACAGCGTGAAGCACTTGAATTGAAACCGCTCTTCATGCGCTGCCAAAAAATGGCAGCGGTGTCAAACCGCTGCGGACAGCTGCCGGACCGCTGCCACTACCACTGCCAAAGTGGCAGCTATGCGGCAGCGGTTTGAGCTGTCCGTCGCTTCTCTTGTTCATCATGTCTTTTCCAAGCTTCCCTCAAACATAACCTCATACTCCCAAACGCTCCCACGTCTCTAGGAAGTTTCCACATTGGTAAATTGTGTTTAGTAACCATTGGAAATACGAGCCATATCCAACAGTGATTGAGTGTTGAAAGCATATTCTAGTTATCTCTTGCATGTTCATAGAGTTTGTGTGATCAACTTTCTCTATTTGATCGTGTTTGCATCATTTGCATTACTTAGATCATTTGTCTTGTAAAATGTTTGAAGTTTCTTATTGTTGAGTGATTCTTCAACATAGAGCAAATGAAGTTTTGGCAAAGAGTGTGCGACTCTAAGTAAGTCCGAACAAAAAGTCTTGGTAAAGAGTGTGAGGCTCTAGGTAATTTCAAGCAATGAAGTCTTAGTTAAGGGCAAAGGGCTCGTAATAACTAAGCAAGGAAGTCTTGGCAAGAAGCTAGGCTTCAAGTAAGTCTGAGCAAGGAAATCTTTCTAGAGACTTGAGGATAGTCTCGGTTAGGAAGTGGCTTTCTAGAGGCAAGTGATTTGTCTCAGTTAGAAAGTTGTGGCAAAGTGACTCACTAGGCCTGATGGTAGATTAAGAGTTGATAGCTTGAGGAGTGTATCATGTGTTGATTGCCTTTGTGTGTGTATCTCTTTTTGTCATAGTGAATTTCGGTAAGTTTTTATAGTGTATTGTATTTATTATAAAATAAAATAATTTATTTAATTAACTATTTTAATATTAAAAAATATTATTAAAATTAAAAATTTTGAAATAATAAAATATTTCACAGGATTCTACACTTAATAATACATAAAATAAATAAATAAATAAATGCCAAGTTATTGGTTCACACATGTCAGTAACAGGAAGTGGATTTGACGCATGAAGCAGAAAACCGGTGGTAATGACTCAGTATGAACAATCTCCCACGTGCAAAACAGTGGTTGTGTGAAGGAAGCAGGAATGGATTTACGATTATGCAATTGCGGTGGGATCGGCGACGGAAACACATGTAAGATAACAACTTCCAAACCTAGCACAGTGTTAATTGACTGTTCCACAAAATTAAACTTAAATTATTGTTTGTGAAGCTAGATGGAGATAAATCATCAATCATGGAAGCAACTTGTTTGCAGCCTGTTTGGTGGGACCTAAACACCAAAAGAAAATATATATGATATTGTTTGTACAAATCTTTTCTTTGCGCCAAACTAGTTGATTCATCATGAGCTCCACTCAACTTTGCAAACCAGCTACGTTTAAATCTCTTTGTCCTTCAATAAATCTGATGCTAATCAATTCTACTTGATGCATACCATTTTTGTTTTTTTCTTTCTTTTTCTTTTCTTGATTTGCATTTCCAATCAGTGGGAATTACTTATTAACGATGGTTATTTAATTCTACTACATATTACCATAATTAGAATCTCTGAAACATTTTTTATATGAACAGAATTCTTAATCAGTACCAATGTAAAATGTAAATTTTTATATTTTACACCGGTGTTAATCGAGATTATTATTATATCATCTTATTGGGATTTGTATGCATGTTAATTATATATTATGTTGTATCATTTGATTTTTTTTTTTTTTTGGATTGAGTATTGTTATCCATGGCAATTAGTTTTGATTACTTGTGGGTTCAAAAAATTTGACATAGTTTGTAATCAAAATTATATTTAGACAATGAAAGTTTCGGTGTTTATTATAATTTTTTTTAAAAAAATAAATAAATTATTTGTTAGAAACTTTTCATAAAACCTTTTAAAATGTGTTAAAAATCATTTTTAGGGGGGATGTTTAATAAAAGAAACTATAAAATGACAAATGAGTTGATATATTTGTCATTATTCAGTATAACTTTTAAGGTGTTTAATGAAATTTATCATTCAAGATTATATTTATTTGATCTTAATTAATTAAATTTAATTAGTTCCCATCAAAGAATTTAAATAAATAGAATAATAGATAGGTCCCAACCTTTTTGGATTTATGTGTTCCAGGTTCACAACTGTGTTCTTTTTTTCCTCTCTTGAATTATGTATTTATTTTTTTAAATTTTTATTATTAGAGCATCCCCAAAAGACTCTTCTATTTCTACTCTTCAAATGTCTATTTGCTTACCTATGTGGCAATTTGAGGAGTGAAAAAAGAAAAACTCTTCCAAAAGACTCTTCAATTAGAAATAAGTTTATATTATTTTAATGAAAGTGCTCAAATTCCCCCCTCCCCACTAAAAAATCTAATTGCCCTAATAACTTTTCATGTTATTTATATGTTATTATTAAATATTCAATATTAGTCTTGTTTTAAAGATCTACATGAGATCTTTCTAGTGGTATAATTTTTATGATGATATAATTTTTATGATGATATAATTTATAAATTAAAACTTATTATATATTAATTGAATTTAATTAAAAAGATAAAAGATATAAATGTTAAATATTAATGATGATGTGATATAAGAAATAATATAATAATAATTGAAGAGGGAGAAGTTGCTCTTCAATATTGAAGAGTGAGAAGTAAAATCTCATTTGAAGAATCTCATTTGAAGAGTCTGTTGGAGGCATATATGCTGACGTGACTCGTTTAATTTTTTGATATATCTTATTTGAAGAGTCTTTTGGGGATACTCTTATTATTATTATTATTATTATTGCTTTGATGGAACATATAGTCCATTCTTACAAATTATTGATTAGAAAAAAAGAATAAACAAAGAGGGTTGTTGGATACTTGGATCACCACTTGTATAAAAAGTGCCTCTTTCTCCCAATCAAAAAGATAACCACCAATTATTTCCGTGTTGTGTTGAGTCGGATGCGGAAGTTTTTATAGGTTGGATCAATAGTAATAAGCCTTTGTTCTCGGAGATCGGGATTGTTATTTCTGATATTAGGAGGTTATGTGGTCAGGCGCGTTGTGGTTCATTTATGTTTGTTCCTAGAAAGGCTAATCGAATAGCCCATGTATTAGATAAAAACAGCCTCTTTTGTGATAAGGATATGTTTTGGCGGGAGGAGTTTCCTCCCTGTGTTGGGTCTCTTGTTGCGGCTGAATGCCGTGTTGTGTTGTAATGTGTCTGGTTTATTCCAAAAATAAAATAAAATAGTATCATCGTCAAAGGATATAAACCAAAAATAAATTTATTGTACAATTACATTTCTCTTTGAGAATTTACTCTATCAACACAAATAAAAAATTAAAAAACTTAAATTTAGGTTCTCTTTTGTTGATGATCAAGAAATTTCTAACAAATTTTAAAATATTTTAAAATGATATTTAATATATATATATATTAAGTTCAACAAATTTTGGAAACTTATATATAAGTTCTTACAACATATTTAAAAAAAAAAAAAAAAAAAAAAAAAAAAAAAAAAAAAACCTATCACAAATTTAAAACCAGTGGAAGAGAATACGATTCGAACTCACAAATATCATTGACTTAGTTACGTAGGTGTGAGAGATTTACTATTGTACCGCCTCAATCAACTTTTGTTAAAATTATTATATCACAATGTAGGTGTGGAAAACGTACCTTATTTTGTTCTTATAATAATTTTAGTTTATTAAGCTATCATTAGATTCATCTGATTTGATTTCATCAAATACTGAGGTTACTATACATTTGTACATTTATATTGCCTATTTGCATGCACTTGCTTTACTATGTGTCATTGGTATACGTGCTCTGGGTACTGGGTAGTATATATTAGGGGTGGGTAAAAAAGTCCAAAACCTCTTAACCGGATCAAATCTTTTTACTTATAAAAAAAACCATACGGTTGTTTTTATAATAAAACTGTATGGTCCGGTCCGGTCTATGGTCCAAACTTATAAAAACCGGACCGAATAGTAAACCGAATACTTTCAGCACACATTTTTATTCTATTACATATCACTCCAAAAACTTTAAAACTAAAACGTTAAAAGTGAAAAACCCTAATTTATTATTTAATATTTGTTTTATTCAACCACCAATAGTCTATTATTTAGCTTTCATTTTATTACTTTATTAGGTCTGAAAAGATATTTGAATTTGAATTTTATATTTGAATATATTTTATTTAGTTTATATTTTATATATGAATTAGTCAATAACTTATCATGTCATATATTTCTTTTAAATGATGGACCAATTGATATAAATTTTAAATTGCATAAAAATTAAAAAAGAAAATATTAAGTTGAGAACCGTTAGATTGAACCAGACCGAACCGAATCAATATGATTTGGTCTGGTCTAGTTTGAAAAGAAAATTGGTCCAAACTGATCCTGTTTTCTAAAAAACCAAAATTTTAGGTTTGGTCCGGTTTTGATCGAAACCAGACAAAACCAGACCGTGCCCAGCCTAGTATATATATTGGGCAAAGACAGGACACGTGCAATGGGAGCATGGGAGTCCGATCAACCTCATTATTACTGTGTTTGTAGGGGCCAAATTAAAAGTGAGGTGAGAAAAAAAAATGTACAAAACAAATAGTGACCTAGAAAATATATATAGCAACTTAGCAAGTGGTGGGTTTTTAATACCAACAGAAAACAGAAGAGATATATATTGAGATTTGAAAAGTTGATAGTAGATGGATGACTTTCTCTCCCTTTTGAGTTTTCTCTCACTTTTGTAGCCTTGTCCATGGATCCTTCAAAAGTATGTCCATGGAATTTCCTTGCCCCTCTCTCAAAACCAATGAAGTACATGTTCAACAAAATCTTCTCCCGGTGCTAGTTATGAAATGGGACATCACGTGTGTTCACATCAGCTAAAAATATGTCCAAGAAAGATTGAAACACTGTCAGAAAAATCTTTTCAGACGTCTACTTTTAAGAAAAGGTTATGTATCTCTAAAGCCTGTTGAGTTAAAATCTATATTGCAATCGATTTGGCAACTCAGAAATCCTTGGAAGCTTACTCTGTTTCCAAAAGGATATTTTGATATTCATTTTTCTAGTGAAGAAGATTTAAAAAGGGTTTGGAGTGGAGGTTCTTGCTCAATTTCAAACGGTATTTTTCGTATTTTTCAATGGCAACCGGATTTTAATCCATATAATCAACAATTATCACATGCTCAAGTTTGGGTGAGGTTTTATGGTCTATGCTCAGAATACTGGCATCCAACTACAATCATGGAGATTGCAAAAGGAGTTGGCATCCCTCTGCAACTAGATCAAGCTACAAGGGATCAAGCATATGGGTTTTATGCCCGAGTTCTTGTGGACATTGATTTAACTTCGAATTAACCGTCATTTTTGACTTTCCTTGTCAATGTTATATATGAAAATCTTCCAAAGATGTGCACGAAGTGTAAAGCTTTTGGTCATGACTTTACTAGATGCCACCAAAATAAGGAGATTAATTCTAACAGAGGTCGATCGCAATCAAGAAATCCAAGGCAAACCTACCGGCCTACCAATGGCCACCATAATGGGCAGGTTGTCGTGGAGGAATGCAAAACAGTCCCACAAAATCAGGAAACGATAGAGGAAGAGGAAATTGTATAGATTCAAAATTTTAAAAATCCCGTAATTAATGTGGAAGAGAAAAATGGCAGCATCCAATTATCTCCACCTTTATTTGAATTAAATGTGATTGATACTCATGAAGTGAATCGAGAAACAACATCCAATTTTGAAGTTGACAAATTTGGGTCTCAAGAAGTTGACCCAATATGTGAACTGTAGTTTTCAGTTACAACCGACACATCTAATGCACCTGCAAAAGATCGGGATCTAATTGAGAGTTTTTCTCCAATTCAAATTCAAGCAGCTGAACAATTTCCTAATCAAGATGTGGGAATTAATGTTAATATCTTCAATGATTTGAATACCAAATATTTAAATCTGGAAGATAATAATGAGAATCCTCATCGTTCTCTATAGAATATTTGCATTAATAACAGAGTGATTCTTGACAATTCAAAGATTTCAAACTTCCAGAATTTTGATCAACAAGTTTTGGATGAAGTTTTAGGAGATAAAAGAGGAAAGATTAATTTGGAGCATATATCAGAATATCAAAATATTAATACTTCAAATTCTAATCATGGTCTAGTAGATCCCATGTTTGACAATAATTGGATTCCCGTGTTGACCAAATCAAAAAGAAAAGTGAAGCCAACTTTTAAGATTTTATCTAGTTCCAAGTCTCAAGTGAGTAAGAAAAGTTCTGCAGCTTCACGCATTGTCGCTAATTGGGGCGCACATGATGAGGCATAAGTAAATGATTTCGCTAATCTGCTTAATTAAGTTCATGTTTTTATTTTTTTAAGGCCTCCATGCGTGCCTTTTAAGATTAGCGTGTTTTAGGGCACGAGTGCTTTTTTTTTTTCCTTCTCTTTTTTTTCGTCTTTTTTATTTTATTTTATTAATAAAAAAGCTCTATAGAGCTTGTTGTTTTTTAAAAAAAAAGATATATATTGAGATTTTTAGATCATGATGATCATGATTCATGATAATTAAGAGGCAGAGACAGCATCTTTGTCCAAAACATAAACCCAAAAAATCTTACAAATTTATTAAACTTTTTTATAAATTCTAAAATAAATTTAATTAGCTTGCAAAACAAGCATTCAGGCAACAACAACAAAATAATGTCCCCATCTTTTAACAAAGTTGCTTACCAGGGGAACACAAATTCCTCTCTCTCTCTCTAAATTGGAAATTAGAATCTCTATCTCTCTCTAGTTGGTGGGTTGTCTTATAGATATTTGGGTAACACATAACATTATTGTATAGGTATATGTTGTGATCTTGATCTCTTTTATTCTGCATATGGTTGAGCTGATTTTTTGTCGGTTAAGTTAATTTTTACTAGAGTGTCCAATTATACATTAGAAATGTGGTGGCTAGATGAAAAGGCTAGATAGGTTTGGAATTGAAAATAATGACATTGCCTTTACCAAGTATTTGGTATAGCCTAGGAAAAATTACCACATTCCCTTTTTTTTTTTTTTTTTCTCCCAATTAATTTTAACTTTTGAGACTTGTTTACTAATTTTGTAAATGAAAATGAAATAAAATCAAATTTATTGGAAACATAATCAAAAAAGGAATTTTAATTACTGATTTATGTAGGGTCAATGTAACTTGATTCCAAACATTTTTTTTTTTTTTTTATAAATTTTTATAAATACTGCAATCACAAATAAAGAATTAAGTTTCATTTTCTAATTTATACTAGGATTCTCAATTAGTACAAAAAAAAAAAAAAAGGAAATTATTATTCTCCCCCTGTAGTTTGTTGTATTCTCCAGTCTCTCCCCTCTAGTTTCAAAATTCTCCAATTTCCTCTCTCCCATGCAGAAATACAACCAATCTCACTATATAAAAAATTAAAAATAGACATGGGAGGGGGGAAATTGGAGAAATTTAAATCTAGAGGGGGGAGACTGGAGAATATGGAAAACTACAGGGGGAGAATAATAATTTCCCAAAAAAAAAAAATCACTAATTGATCATCAACTTAGATATCCAACCAATTATGATAGATTTTTCATGGAAAGTGACAGATTGCAAATAATACAGATATATCAACTACATTCTAAAAGAAGATATAAAAATTAAAAACTAAAAGCTTCAAATAAGCTTTGATTGCTTTTGCCACCACTTTAGATTAGCCATACAAAGAGATGTGTTTAAAGAAAGTGTTGATAGAGAAAGAGGAACAACTTGATAATTGCATATGTTATCCAGTCTTCCCAGCAAAGAGATATGTACAATTTTGAGACACAATGCTAAAACACCAACAAAAGGGAGCAAATAAAGATTATTTAGAGTACGTTTGGGAGAGCTTCTTAAGTAGATCTTTTTGCAGTAGATCTTTTAGAAGTAGATCTTTTAGAGGTAGAGCTTTTAAATGAATGTCGTTGATCGTTTGGTTGTCAATTAAAAAAGAGCTTTTTTAATGAGAGAATTACCAAAATACTCTAACAAATATTAAATTATAGGGTTATATTGGAGATTTTAATGTTTTTAAAAAAAGCTCAAAAAGTCTACTTGGAAAAACCTAAAATTTGAGCTTCTCCAAGTAGACGTAAAACAGCTTTTTTAATCGTCGAAAGCTTTACTGGAGTGTCAACCAAACGACACAAAAAAATTTGAAAAGAGCTTTTTTAATTAAAAAAGCTCTTTTAGCCAGTAGACAAGCCCCCCCAAACGGACACTTATATGCCTGCCCCGGGATTAGTTGGTTAAACTTAAATCTGTTTAATAATTTATAATTTGGAGAGTGATTTAACAGTCAATTTAGAGTTCTATATTAGTGGGCGGTTTTCTACTATACTTAGGAAACAGAAACGTCATTCATATATAATTGTTTTTTGTTTTTGCTTTTGTCAAATATGACACCAAATAATGCTACGAAAAAAAAAATTATATATGGGGTTTGGATTACAGATGCAAATTTTCCTCTAAATCCCCAAATCCTTACGTCCCCATCCCCATTTAGAGAATTTTTTTTTTTTTTTTTTTTTTGGGGAAAATAGGGAAATAGGTGGGGATAGGGATGATTTTCATCCCCAAATTGAAATAGGGATGAGGATGGCCATTTCCCCATTTTCCCCACAAATATATTGAAATGGGGATGGGGAGAGTTCATTTCCCCATTTTCCCCAAAACATATAAAATATAATTATATATATTAATATATATTTTTAATTTTATTTATTCTTTGAAAACCCTAACTATATAAACTTATTTACTCTTTTAACTTCAAAACCTAAAACCTAAATCTAATGTTTGTGTTACTTCATATGTGAAACTTTGAATTATTTGAAACACTTTATTTTGTAATGGATTTTATTTTGTATTTGTAATGGAATGCTTTTTTTAAAATTTTTTTTTTTTTTTTTAAATTTGTAACTTTTAAGCAAACAAATAAATGGGGAAACGGGGGAATGGGGGAAATGGGATACCTCCCCCCAAAATTCCCTATCCCTATTTTTCCCTAATGGGGAAATGGGTGGGGATGGGGGAAGGGTCTGGGAAGTGGGGATGGGGATGGGGATGGAGTGACCTATATCCATCACCATTTCCCCAATGTGTATCTCTAGTTTGGATATCTACTTAAAATATAAGGAATCTCCTCACACTTTACGGTTTTATGAACAAATATAAGACTATATACAATGCTATATTTTCATATATATATATATATATACGGTCCCGTTCACATAAGTATGCACTGATGTAACTACATTAGTACCAATGCATGTGGACCACTAATTATGGAGAAGTTTTGACTAGTGCATATACTTTGAGTCAAAGTATGTAAATCTAATGGTCCATATCCAACGCATTGATACCAGTGTGCACTGATATCAGTGCGCACTGACTTGAATATTTATATATATATAATGCTGATGGTTTAAACTCCATTAATGGAGCTTCATTTTGAAAATTTCAACTACCAAAGCAAAAGACGCCCTTAACCTTTCGTATATTCCTTTTTTGTTTTGTTTTATAAGGGTGTTTGGGTCAGCTTTCGCGCACCTCACCTCGACTAATCCCTTGGGTCGGTCCAGGGTAGCTTACATGCTGAGCTTAGCGAACTCACAAAGGAATTATCTTTGCTACCTGGCCCCCAAGAATTTGACTCTAGAGAGAATCGAACCTATAACTGTGCGCCTAACCACACATCACACACTTGCCCTTACCGCTAGGCCAACCCGTTGAGGTTTTGTATATTTGTTTTTGGTTAGAAGAAAAGTTCATAACAATTATTATGAAGGGTTTGTAGTATATCCATTAATGGTTGACTGGTTGTGAAACTCTCCCTTTATATTAATTATGATGACTAGTTTAGTTTGAATCCATCTTACTTATAAAATAGTAAGTCTAAAGAGCTATAAATAACTATATATATATATATATTGAATTATAACTACTATCGGGACCTGGTAAGATTAACCCTACGAATACGGTCTGAAATACTACTTCTACTATTGTGGAAATGTTATATATGGACTACAACTCTCACATCTAAAGAGACACTGTCTCTCACTTTTATTTGAGTCAGGGCTCACGCTAATGAACTAATATGAGTAGACCTGTTACCCAATCTAATAATGCTTTTTAACTAATGACCAATTTTCTTTTTTACATAAATACAGATACTTAATTTTTATTTTACCTTTCTGAGGAAAGGTGGAGGAAAACTTATTAACCCAATAAAATCACGTTGTGATCCTATTTTTATTTTTATATACATTATATGATTTTGATACAGTGCATGCAATGTAAAACAAATATTGCAATAATAGGGGGAATTAATTTACTTTTTATCCTCATAAAGTACATCGATCAATGTAGCTTAATTATTTATGGGTATCTTATCTAGTCCTAGCATTGCTTGAAAGAGAAAAAAAGAAAAAAGAAAAAAAAAAAAGGTCTTGCATGAAGGTTCACTAAATCACACCCTATGTGGGAAACCCGATAGTTTTTTCTTCCTCTCATGAAAGCGAACACTTTTAAAGCTCATGACTTTCTTCTTTCTTGGTCATGCATCTACAATTCACCCAAGCTAGTGCTCCTCTCTATATATATATACATGAAAAAGTTGGGAGAAAAAAAAAAGGGGTGCAATTTAATCATCTTGCAGATGTACTGAAATTATTATAAAGTTTAGTTGGGTTTTTCTTTTTAAGAAAGTAATTGAGTATTGAGAAAGAGAGAGAGAGATTGAGCTATCATTTATTTGATGTGGGGGCTCAAGAAAAAAAAAAGGGCTCAAGAAAAAAAGAAGAAGACAAATAACGATAAAAGGATGTGTGTTAGTGTGTACATACAACAACTAAATTTCCTCATACAAATCCTAACATCTTTTGTTATTTTCTACCATGAAAAGAACAACCCCAAAGGTTTCTTTTTCTTTCTTTTGCATAATTAGAGACACGAATTATACTATTATATATATATATATAATATAGAACAAATTACACCAAATTCCCTTGAGGTTTGATCTTTTACATGCGAAAACAACTTTATCGTTAATTGACACTCACCTTCCCTGCCGTTAGTCAAAGTTGGTAAAATTAAATTGTAGACCAATTTTGACTATCAAAACTAATGATAGTCTAGTCATTTGAAGAATTATATATATATATAATTGAATAAATATTTTAAAATGAAGATTTTTTTTAAGGTATTTTAAAATGAAGATTATGTGGAAAAAAAAACTGTTTCTAAATTTAAGATTTTTTTTTTTTTTTTTTTTGGAAAGAAGATTAAGATTTATTGAAAATTAAGAAAAAAAAAACGGGACTTTTCATTGAAAAATCGGACAGTCCAATATAATTTAAATGAAATTCAAATTTAAAAAATTCTTAATGCCTTTAACAGTTCGACAGTTCCACCAACAACACAAATCAGAATCCTTTCCTAATTTGTTCGATCTCCTCCATGAGAGATTGAGCCAGTTCGCCAATTCCACAAACAACACAAATCACAATTCCTATCTAACTTGTTTTTAATTTTTTTTTCTATTTATTAAAAAACTTAAAAATTTTAATTCTATTTCTTTAGAATTTTTTTTTTGTTATTTATAAATAGATTTTGAGCTTTTTTCCTTTTAAGTTGAACAAATTGCATCATATTATGAAGGGATTGTGATTTGTGTTGTTAGTGGAACTGGCGAACTGGCTCCATTTTGGGAAGAAATCTGGCTCAATCTTTCATGGAGGAGATCGAACAAATTAGAAGGGATTGTGATTTGTGTTGTTGGTGGAACTACGAACGGTTAAAGGTATTAAGATTTTTTTAAATTCTTTTTTTTTTTTTTTTCAATTTGAATTTCTTTTAAATTAGATTGGACTGTCCATTTTTTAATGAAAAATTCCTTTTTTGTTTTTTTTTTTTTTTAAATTCTTAATTTTCAATTAATCTTATTTTTCTTTTCAAAAAAAAAAAAAAATCTTAATTTAAAAAACAATTTTTTTTTGTTCACTTAATCTTCATTTTAAAATACCTTAAAAAAAATCTTCATTTAAAAATATTTATTCAATTTTTTAAATAAATATATATATATATATATATGTGTGTGTGTGTGTGTGTGTGTTTCAAATGACTAAACTATCCTTAGTTTTAATAATTAAAATTGGTCTATGGTTTAATTTGACCAACTTTAACTAATAACAAGGGAGGTGAGTGTCATTTATCAATAAAGTTGTTTCTGTGTGTAAAAGAGCAAACCTCAGGAGAGTTTGGTGTAATTAGTTATTTTAGATTTTTGGTGAATCAAGGGTATTTATGTCTTTTATCATTATTAATGGTCTAACGGCAAGGGAGATAAGTTGTCAATTAACAGTAAAATTGTTTCCGCGTGTAAACGAGCAAACCTCATAAGAATTTGGTGTAACTTGTCCTAAAATATATAATCATTTCGCTATCCTAATAAATTTTAGGGAATAGGCAAGAGCCTTTTGTAGAGGAGAGAGAGGTGTGAGCATATAATGGTGGGACATCATAAGAATTGACACAAATATATAATTAGTACAAATAGACTTGTTTTGAAAACTATTTTATTTATTTTTTTAAAAAAAATTCAAAATTACTTTTTAGAATAATTTTGTTGACATGTTTTCGATTATTAAAACTAGAGATGCACATTTTTCCCCGGGGCCTCAATTCCCCGTGTCCCCATCCCTATTTGGGGATTTTTTTTGGGGAAAAATGGGGAAATGGGGAGGGATGGGGATGAAAATCATCCCCAAATTGAAATGGGGATGGGCCATTTCCCCATTTCCCCCACAATTATATTGAAATGGAGATGGGGATTGGGGGTGAGGGGTGGATGTTTCCCCAAACATATATAAATATAAATAATATATATATATATATATATTTTATTCTTTGAAAACCCTAACTCCCTAAGTATATATACACATTTTTATATAAAATGCACTAATGAATTTTATTTTGTATTTGTAATGGAATATTTGTTTTTTTAGTTTAATTTGTAGTTTTTAGTCAAATGGGGAAATGGGGGAATGGAGGAAATGGGGGAAACAGGAAAAAAGGGAAATAGGGAAAAACAGGAAAAAACGGGGAAAATAGGGAATTGGGGATGGGGATGGGGATGGATATAGGTCCCCTCAAAATTCCCCATCCCCATTTTCCCCAAATGGGGAAATAGGAGGGTATGGGGGAAGGGTCTAGGAAGTGGGGATGGGGACAGGGGGACCTATATCCATTCCCATTCCCAAAATGTGCATCTCTAATGTGTATATTCATCATAGTTTATGTCATGGGTTCAAATTTTTTTCTTCTCTCCCAACTCTAAATTATTTGTAATTTTTCAACAAAAAAACTAAATTTTTAAATGGGGAATAAATTTTCATCAAAGGGAATACGGAAATTGAACTTAATTATGGAAAGTATTTAATTTTAGATTTACATATGGGATTCACATAATCTTATTCAAATTTTCAACCATTTTTAGTAAATAATTAAGGCTATGTTTGGAATTGTTTTGCTTAACAAATAATCAGCTTATAGCTTAACTTAACAAATAATCGGCTTACAATATAAGTTCATAGGTGTTCGGTAAATTGACTTTATAAATAATCAACTTAAGAAAAAAACAAGGAAAAAGTGTTTGATAAACTTCAATTGATTATGAAAAATGACTAAAATGGATATGATTGTTAAAATGTAATATATTTAAAGTTTTTTTTTTCCAGCTTTGTTTATATTATTTTTTTTTCCTTTTTCTCTTTTGTCTAGCTTTATATATATATACACACACATAAATGTTCAAGTCATCTGATATAACTTCGTCAGTGCGTACTAATATAACTTCATCAGTGCGTACTAATATAACTTCATCAGTGCATTGGATGTGCACCATTAGATTTACATACTTTGACTCAAAGTGTATGCACTTGTAATTACATTAGTGTGCACTGATGTGAACGAGACCATATATATATATATTCTATTTTATCAAATGGTTATTAATTTATTTTAAATTCATAAAAAATTTTAAAAATCACATTCAAATTAAAAAAAAAGAACTGAGTCGACTCGTTCTGAGTCAACTCGTTCATTATTGTCTCAATAGCTCCAGATCTGCCTAAACCTTCTACTTTCAAAATTGTTTCTCCTCCTTCTCTTAGTTTGGAAACAAAGGTTGATCATTTGATAGCTCCTTCGGGTGGATGGAATGTCCCTATCATTATGAGCTCCTTTGATGTACGTGGAAGATGGTAGAGCCATTCTTCAAATTCCTTTGGGAAATGTTAGGACAGCTGATAAGGTTATTTGGCACTATGATGACAGTGGGCTATATTCTGTTAAAAGTGGTTATAGGGTTGGAAGATCTTCAGAGAACAAGGCCAGTTCTTCGAATAACTCTCAACTGTAGGGATGGTGGTCTGCTCTGTTGAATATGAAATCCCATTGAAAGTCAAGATTTTCATTTGGAAAACTTGCTTTGAGTGGATTTCGACTATGTCCAACCTTGCTCGTCGAAAAATGGATGTGATGGATAGATTCCCTCTTTGCGTTGGCCCTGGGGAAATGACAATACATGCCTTGTGGAGTTGCCGTAGGTGGAATGATGCTCGTAAAGAATGGCAAGCTTTTGATGTAAAGGTTAGAAGCTTAAATGCTAACTTTTTTTTTTTTTTTTTTTTTTTTTAATTTTATTGGATTGATATTCTTTGTTGAAGTTGGAGGATTTGGGGTTGTTTTGTATTTTTGTTTGGAGAATCTGGTGTTTACGGAATCTTGTAGTGCATGGGGAACCTATTCAGGATTTGGTGGAAGTGTTTAACTGGTGCAAAATTTTTCTGTCTGATTTCCAAAGTTGTGAGGAGAGATGTTCGGTGACTCCTTCTGTGTCTGGTAATATTAGGAATTCTTGGAGACCGTCGGACCAGGATAGTTTTAAAATTAATTGTGATGTGGTGGTGGACATTGCGGGTGGATGCATTGGGCTAGGTGTTGTGATTAGGGATCAAACGGGTTTTGTGATTGCCTCTTGCTCTCAGGTGATGACAGCTAGCTTTGATGCTAATCTGGCAGAAACAATGGCCTTTTTCAAAGGGTTGATTTTTAGTAGGGATTGCGGTATTGGCCCTTGCTGTCTGGAATCGGATGCAGCAGTGGTAGTGAAAAGGATAAATATTGGCAATCACCATGATTCGGTTAGTGGTTAAATTCTCTTTGAGATTTCTAACCTTGTTGCTACTCTCAAAGTGATCTCAGTTAGGCATGTTCCTAGAGTGGCCAACTATGTTGCTCATGGCCCTGCGAAGTTCGCTCTTAAGGGGGTTGAAGACCTCTTCTGGATGGAGGATTTTCCTCCTTGTGTTAGGAAAGCTGTCCTATTAGATATGCCTGTATAGGCTCCAATTGTTGGGCTTGTCTTTCTTGCTGTTTTAGTTTGTTTCTATTATCAAAAAAAAAAAAAAAAAATCATCTTCCTCCATCCACCTCTTCGATTCCGCTTTGTCTACCGATCCACCAGATTCTCCACCTTAAGCACGTCCCCGGCCTTCGTCGCATGAATGACGAACTCTTCTCTTGCTGTCGAGTTTTCGCGATTGAAATCGTGACATTCCTCTTGAGACCAGTCGAAAAAATAGAGGAGGCTTCCTACTCCATCCATCATCAGAGAAGAACCGACCTTTGCGTCTAAAACGCAATTGGATTCGCAATGGAGTCGTGGATTGTAAAGAGCAGATGGGTGGAAAATCGTGACGGAATCGCATTGTAATCTACAGAATCAGCCTTTGCCTCCTCCACTTCCGGAGGACCGTCTTCCTTCTACGACTTCGACGTCGTTGGATGTACACGACCGTCCTCCGACCTCCATTGTCGGTGGTGGCACCACCAGTGAGCGGTGGTGGCACCACCTACAGTCTTCAAACAAATTATTTTCTAATTTTTTAATTTTTTAGTTTTTTAAATTATTATTAATTCAAAAAATTATCACTATTAAATAAAAGGGTATTATTGTCTTTAAATTAAAATGGTAAGGGTATTATAGACATTCCAATTATAAGAAGCCAGCTTCTCCCATAATCAACTTCAAAAGATACCCTCGACTTTCTATTAAAAGCTGATTATTGGAGGAGCAAATTATGAAATAAGTTGATTATGGAGTGTTTACCAAACACTTCATGGGCAGATGGGCTATAGATTATGATATAAGTGATTTTTTCTCAAGTTTAAGCAATCCTAAACAATCAAACATTGCCTAAGTTCTATTTCTCTTGTTAGAATTCCTTATTAGTAAACACAATCCGTCAATATGTTTTAACTTTATAAAATGAGATTTGTTTTTTCTTAAAAATAAAATATAAATTAAATTTTTGAGCGAAGATCATGAAGGGTCGAATGGAGTTGGCTTATCAAAGAAAAAATTGATTGGAGTCTGGAGAGGGGCATTGACTGGCCTCTAAAAGCCACATAATGGAATCAAACCAAAACCCAAATCACAAGCACGTGTAACCACCGATCCAATCATCACTCTTTTTACACTATCAATCTGGACCACCTAGTACAACACTAATATCCCAGTGGTTCGTGCAACTCACCGAATAAACCAACGCGTGGAATTAAGTACCAAAAAAAAAAAAAAAAAAAAAAAAAAAAACCAGTTGTAAATACTTTTGTCAGAAAGGTTGCAGTATTTGAATGGACATAGATCTGGATCCACCCAAAAAGCACCCAACTCTATATTTCTATCTCTTGCTTTTAAAAATTAAATTGTTTCTTTTTATGCTAATTATACAGTTGTTTAATTATATAAACCCAGTTTTTATTTATTTATTGGGAGTATGTTTATTTCAAAAAAAAAAAAAATAGGGTTAATATTAAAAACCACGCCTCACCTTTGAACTATTATTGGATGTATAATTACAAATGATTTTATTTTAAAAACCTCCCCTACAAACTAAAACTGTTAGCATTCCATTTGTGTTGATTGAGTTTGACTATTAAAAAGTATAAAATGTCTATATTTAAACTTCAATTGTATGAATTGATCATCACACCTTTATACTTTTATCAAATAAATTAATAAAATAATACAATTGAAGCTTAAATTAATAATACCCTAATTTCGTTATTTTGTTATTTTTAGGGATAAAATTGTCTACAAAATAACTTCTCCTTTACAATTTAACATTCTCATATTTTATTTCAGTTTATTAATTTATTTGATAAAAGCATGTAGGTATAATGACCAATTCATACAATTGAAGCTTAAATAAAGATATTTTTGGAGTTTTTAATGGTCAAACTCAGTCAACACAAATGGAATGCTAACGGTATTAGTCCATAGGGGAGGTTTCTAAAATAAAAACATTTATAACTATACATCCAATAATAGTTTGAAGGTGGGGGGAGGTTTATAATATTAACCCAAAAAAATATTATAGGGAAGTTTTTATTTGCTTTGTTTGATAAAAAAAAAGAAAAGAAAAAGTGTTTAACTAGGGAAGTAAAATATTTGGCTTTTATCAGTCCACTTAGGCCCAATTTGGCATTGCTTTCCCAGCTGCTTTTGGGGCCAAAAGTGATTCCGAACCAAAGACAGGGTGTTTTGTAAAATCATGGGGAAGTGATTTTGGTCACTTTTAGGTTCTCCCAATTGAGTTTTTGAGAAGCTACAAATACATGCTTTTGGATTTCGGCTTCTGCTTCTCAAAAACGTGCTACAGTGATATTAAATGAAATTTTACAAACTTTCCATTTTACCCTTGCCTTTCACCAAAATCATTCGATACTCAACGTTCATCTTCAAACAACAGACTCTTCTCCTTTGATTTCTCTTCTCTCTCGCTTAGATCAGAAAGTAGCCCTTCTCATTTGATTTATCTCACTTTCAGGTTCAATTTCTCTCCTTCTCCTTCGTTATTGCAGCCTTCTCCTTCGTTCATGTTTTAGGGTTTGATTTTGAATTGGATTTTCAGGGATTTTTATCTAATTTTAGGATTCTAATTTTTGGGGGTTTTGCTGGGCTGTATTTTCATTTTGGTTTTGATTTTCTGATTGTTTGGGTCGTTTCGAATCCCACCTGGTTTGTACTGGATGTTGGTTTTGTTTGGTGTTGGTGGGTTTTAAGGTCCTACAAGCTGACAAGTCTTTTTTCAGTTGTTGATAATTGATTGCACATTCTTTTTGCAAAAATGATTAATTAGTGTAAAAAAGATTAATGAAAAACTAACTAGAAATTAACATGAAAAAATGAACTAGAGGATATTATTAGGTCAGCTTTGCGCAAATGTAGAACATGTTTCTGTTGTTGAAGTTGGGAGTGTGGTCTGATCTGGGATTTTATCAAAACTTTGCCAGCAGTTCAGGCAAGATCCATAAATAACTTGTGTGTTCGAGGCCAAATTGATAGATGTGTGCTTGTTCATTCTTAGAGAGTGTAAGTGGGAGAGTTGTGTTGGTTTCTAAGGAGGCTACAAGGTTTAAGTAAGTGATAACATTCATAGATTATCAAATTGGCGGTGTAAATGACACCTAAATTCATTTATAATTATAGAGCATCTTATTTTGCTAAATTGATTTGTTAACTATTGACATTGACAATTAATCAGTTATGTTGGGAACTGTAGTTGTGTACTTTGATTCTGTTTCTTTATATGCAACTCGAATTGCAAGAGCATTTAATGTAATATTAGAATTACTATAACAAGAAATCACATATTTAAACACCACCCTTTTAGGATTATATTGTTTGTTGGAATACTCATTCAATGTCTTTGAATTTGATGTTGTGCTTGTCTGATCATGATTTCTATTGTAAAACTGATATTTTAACTTTGTTTCTTTTGTCTTGATATTGGTGGTATGCAATTAGAGATACAATTAGTTGAACCATTGTAGCAAATTTGTAACTTTGAATGGGCAGAGTTCAAAAAATGGAAAAAACGATGCTTAGCTTGTTGAACTTGCTTTGATTTTGGGATAGAGTAGGAAAATCAACAAAGATACAGAAGTTTACTATGACTTCCATTTGAGAGCTTTGATGTTTTGAGAGTGTGTAATCGTTTTCATTTTTGTATCAATGCAGTGTCCTATAGTAGTTATCACTTTAAATTTGGGTGATTATCATTTGGGTCCCTAACTTTTTCTGAATGATCAATTTTTTAAACAAGTTTGATTTTTTATCAAAACTTTCCCTGAGTTTTGAAAAGTATAACAAATATGTCCTGCCGTCTGTCAATGGTTAGTCAACATTAACGACCAGGGGGTTATTTTTTTCATTTCATTTAAGAAGTGTTAAATTGCACACGTGTCAATGAGTCCTTTATTATTATAATATGTTATCTGAAATCTTTTGGAAGGAAAGTTCCTTCTTAACCTTAAATCCCTAGAAAGCAAAAACAAAACTTGCATCTTGTCCCCACTAGCCATATACATGCGTTCGTGTTTACCAGTTGGAAGTGAAGAAGGGTTTGCGCCAACAATCTTACACCAAAGACGACGCTTTCACTCACCTACAACGAAGAACGAAAGAAAACCTGTAAGTGTTGTTTGTGAACAACAATCTGCGAACAAAAATTGCACTAAATGAATTTTTCTTTTTGTTTTTTGGGGAAATTTTTTTAGGGCTTTTTCATGATATCTAAATAATAGTAAGCAAATTTTGTTTTTGCGAAAAAAAATTAACGATTTGAGTTTTTTTTTGTTTTGTTTGTGAACACCAATCTGCGAACAATAATATATGTCGTGAATGTTTTGTTTTGTTTTTGGGGAAAAGTTTTTGGGGTTTTTTCATGATATATATGTAATAGTAAGAAAATTTTGATTTTGTGAAAAAATATTAACGATTTGTGTTGTTTTTGTTGATGTGTATTACCGATTTAGGGTTTATTCAAAAAAAAAAAATTAAATGTCTTCATGTCTTTTACTTTTTCAGTAGTTTTATAGTTTAATCAGTAGGTTTATACAGTGGGTTTTGCATGGGTGTTCTTGCATGGGTGTTCTTGTTGGTTTTCGAAATTTTTTGTTCATTTTTGTTCATTTTATGTTGTTTATTTAGTTTAAACTTTCTGAAATGAAAGGATTTATTCTGATTCTAACATGGGTGTTGTTGTTATGCTCTTTCATTAGGTTTGTGTATGATGTTGCCGTTTCAAATTTACGTGAAGTACGCCGATGAGGTTTTTGACCTACGACTCTATGAACCTAAGGACGGTAGTGTTATTAGCATCATAAATGATGTTAAGAAGGAGATTACTGGGCATGACGTTCAAAAGGGAGAAACCTAGGAGTTGTCGATCACATTTCCCTGGAATAATAACAGTCACGTGATTTCATCAGATGAAGGGTTGATGATCGTATTTGAAGAGTTTGACCGCTGATCGAAGCTGATCATTGAGTTTGATCTAAATTTATTTCCTCTTGCTGTTGAAATCCCTGAGGATGATGTTCAGTTGATACCACCAATGCTTGAGAGTAGTGGACAACCTGGTATCCCAAATAGTGGACCACCTGTAGCAAGTGTTTTAGAGCCTGATATCCCAATTAGTGGACAACCTGCAGTAAATGATGAAGAGTCAGACAGTGATGTAGACAACGATTATGATGTTAATGAAGAGTCAGATGAGGATACAGATTCAGATGTCAGTTTAGATGATGATTGTGGCGAACCAGATAATGACAGGCATGACTATTATGATCCAGATGGTGACGATACTTGGCTACTTTCGTCTTCCGACGTAGAAACTGGACTTATCAAGATGGCAAAATATTGCAGACAACATCAATGGGCACCTAATCCAGATGGGTCCATTGAAATCAGTGAAGGGCAGATATTAGGGAATGCAAAAGTAGCAAGAGATGTCCTTAAGAGGTACGCAATCCAAGAGGGATTTGCATTGAATAAGATTAAAAATGATAAGTGCAGATATACGGTGTCGTGCAAGAATAAAACATGTGACTGGAGAGTGCACGTTTATCTCTCCCTGATGGGGTCACATTCATGGTAAGGACTGTTACTGGTGGCCACATTTTATATCCGAGGATGACAGCAAACAAAGAAGCTAATGCTAAGTGGGTTGCTTCTGTTCTTCAATCCACCATTCTTGCAGACCCAAAGCTTACTCCAAAATCATTGAAGAGGACATTGCTGGAAAATTATTCAGTTACTTGTTCAAGCCTAACTATTTATAGGGCGAAGAAGATTGTGTTGAATAACTTGAAGACTGACCATATAGCTGCATATGCAAAGATGAAGAAGTATGAAAATGCAATTATTGTTATGAACCCAAGTACTTGTGTTAAAGTATCGTTGACTGAAGTACCTGGGACCAACCCAAGGTTCGAAAGATTTTTTCTCAGTTTTAAAGCCTCGCAGACTGGTTTCAAGAAGGGTGTTAGGCCTTAATAGGTATTGATGGCTGCCATTTGAGTGGGCAGTTTGGGGGTGTTATGTTTTCAGCAAATGCTTTGGATGGGACAGTGGTATTTTTCCAATAGCATTTTATGTATGTGAGTATGAGACATTGGAAAGTTGGACCTGGTTTCTAAAGTTACTGTCAGAGTGTTTGGGTTGGAATGATAGAAAACCCATTTCTTCATGAGTGATCGATAAAAAGACGAGTTAAAAGCCTTGGATAATGAGCGGCCATTTGTAGGGAAAAGGTACTACTTTAGGCATATGTTGGGAAACTTCAAGTCAACATTTAAGGACAATAAGATGAATGGGAAGTTGTGGAGTATAGCAAGAGCTGGTAGTAAAGCTAAATTCATGGAGCGTATGAAATCACTTGGAGAATATTTGATGGAAGCTGTTTCATGGTTGATGAAGGAGTCGTGTGAAAAATGGGCAAGACATGCATTTGATTGTGACATTAAGTCAGATCATATCACAAACAACATGTCAGAGTGTTTTAACAACTGGATCAAAGACGAAAGGGATAAACCAATTTTGACTTTGTTGGAGCATTTGAGGAGGAAAGTTATGGTGAGGTTTTCAGAAAAAAAAATGATGAAATGGAGAAGCTCAAGGATTCCATCACTCCATATGCAAGGCAAACATTGACCAGAAATGAGAAAAAGGGAAGTCAGTTGCAAGTATATCATGGTATGGGAGATTGGTATGAGACTGTAAACAAAAAAGGCCGAAAAATTCTTTTGAACATCGGTGAAGTCACTTGTGATTGTGGGATGTGGCAGATCAGTGGGCTGCCTTGTAAGCATGCTGTTGCTGTCTTCATGTATAATCGAGTGTTTCCACATGATCATGTTCACTGGTATTATACCAAGGAAGCTGTGAAGTTGACATACAGTGGTGTTATCAACCCTACTCCAGAAGAATCTAGGTGGCCTGAATACCATTCTCAACACATCGATCCACCTGTGAAACGTACAAAAGTGGGCAGACCTAAGAAGATTAGAAAAAGGGCGCCTGATGAACCACGAGCACCGTCGAAAATATTCTCCAATCGATGTCAGACATGTAAAACTATTGGGCATAACAGTTGCACATGTAAAGATAAGGTATTGGTATTTCATGTCAACTTTATTTAGTTTTTTTTTTTTTTGGGTGCAATTGCAGGTTTTCCCTTCCCCTTCCTTTAATGTCACATTGTATACATATAGGGAAAATGAGTTGGTTCAAGTTCAAAAAAGAAAAAAAACAAAGACATCTAAAAGGAGTGCTACTGAACCAACTTTCGGGTATGCATTTTTTGCTTATTATAACTGCAAGTGTTTTATTTTTTATTTTTTATTTTTTATTTAAATACAACTGCAAGATTTGCTGATTAGGTAATGATTTATTTTCCTAGGACACAAAAAGCGCATCAAACAGGTAATGGAGGTAGCACAAACACCACATTTCAACACTCCATGACTCCAACCAATTCATCTCAACAATATTCAACCGCTTTAGGGTAATATACATGTTTCTTCATATAGATTTTTTTATTACAAAATATAACTACAACTCAGTTTTTGAATACCCATAAATTTATTATTGTAGTGTTCGAAACCAAGAAGGCACAAGCACTGCATCTCAACAACATAGGGCAGCACCAAGACAAGTGCCTGATGGTTGCTCACAGATAGGTTCACTTTCCCAACCTTGAAGAATTTCTGGTAATATATTTTGTATCAGATTTGGTAAACACAAAAAACTCTTACAACAGTTTTTGTGATGCTTAAATCTGATTTTTTTTTTTTTTTAATTTGTGATGTTTAAATCTGATTTGGCAGTTAGTACTAGTTGTTAGTTGGACCAAATTCAGTTGCATTTGACAATTGTGTTGGTTGGATGTTTAATGACCTTTTAAGGGCTGTTTTTGTGCTCGTATTTTGTGCCTAAATTAGGGTAGTTTATTGGATGCTTAATATATGTAAATTTGCTATCAAATCAGACATATTTGATGCATTATTCTACAACTTCATTCTCAACAGCATATTACTTGCATGAAACTCATTTCTTACAGTTCAAGGTCATACCAATGCATATGCCTAATAACACCTTGTGCACTAGAACAATAACTTTCAACCAATCTAAAGTTGCTTGAACCTTCTCATACTTGGCAGTGATTGTATGAAATTGTGTTGTGTCATATGTTTTAGATGATTCTTCATATGTTGACTCTGCACATGTTTTAGGAATACCATAGGATGCAATTTGTTGTATACTTTCCCATTCCTCATTATCAGGAGACCACCACTTGAAATATCTGCATGCTTCGCAACCGAAAAATAACCTCTTTGGGTTGTTACTCGTCTCCGAGACACGTAATGCTGCCTTCTTACCATTCCCGCATCTACATAGCCTATTCTTCACCTTGATCCAGCCAGCATTTGAACTTGTAGAGTTTGATGATGCCATCAGCTATTGAAGAAATCTAAAACAAAGAATTTTGCTGGAAAATAATCACTGCAATAACAATTGTGTAATAGAAAATAAATGTGAGAGTAGAATGGTGTCTGATTTGGTGAGGTTGGAGAAGAGAGAGCAATACAACTTTGAATATAAAGGGAAATTGTTGACCGTTGTTCAATGGTAACAACAAAACTATTAATTTTTTTTGAAAAACAAAGAAAGGGGTAAAAACGTAATTTCACGTTTTATTTAAAAAATTTGGACTAGTAAGGGTATTTTTGTCTTAACAAATCTAGGCAAAATTGTGATTCTAGAAATTTTAAAGGGTAAAATAGTCCTTTCAGCCATTAATAGGTATAAAGGGCAAAAGAGACATTATACATTTTCTATGACTTTTCCGTGACGTTTGACCGTTTAAAAAAGTCAAATGGACCTATTTGATATACTTTTCAAAACTCAGGGAAAGTTTTGATAAAAAATCAAACTTGTTTAAAAAATTGATCATTCAGAAAAAGTTAGGGACCCAAATGATAATCACAAATAGTTGAACCATTGTAGCAAATTTGTAACTTTGAATGGGCAGAGTTCAAAAAATGGAAAAAATGATGCTTAGCTTGTTGAACTTGCTTTGATTTTGGGATAGAGTAGGAAAATCAACAAAGATACAGAAGTTTACTATGACTTCCATTTGAGAGCTTTGATGTTTTGAGAGTGTGTAATCGTTTTCATTTTTCAGTGTATCAATGCAGTGTCCTATAGTGTAGGCTATCACTTTAAATTTTCTCATTCATTATTTACTCATGTGCACCTATTAGATTTGTTTATTTTATATGTAAATTGTGGTCAAGCAGTGCGAATGACATTAAGTGCTTGAGTGCTAAATCTGATACAATAATAATAATATATATAAATATAAATGCTGCTTGAGTGCTTTGGGAAGGCCAACAATGATAATTGATACATGCAAATATAATTTAATGTAAAGCATAGATTATGGAAACTTGCTAATCAAGTTTAGCAAGTGGCTGCTAAAACAAAGGGATTAGTAACAGTAACTGCTGCTGTGAATAATTAGTGCTTTGTAGTTAGTAAACATTAGGTTTGATATATATTTATGATGAGAATTTTGTGGCTAACAGATGGGAAAGAAGAATATAATTATTTAACTGTAGAGGTTAATGGAGAAATGGAGGTCAATGCACATGAAGAAGATGGTTCGGGAAGACGAGAAATGGAAATGTTAAGAAATGTAATTGCACAAAGGTTAATGAGTGCACGCACTTAGCTATTATTTACAATTATTCGTACGAAAAAACTCATGTAATATGTTCCATAACGTTATGTTTGATAGTTTTCGTTTATATAATATATCTTTTTGGGTTTGCATAATTTATATAAATTTTTCAATGATATTTGTTTGGTTTATTGTACAAAATTATACCATAACTGCACAATGTATAAACGAAATTATACCATAACTGTACCATAATTATACCATAAAAAATTACACCATAACTATACAAAATTGTTTGGGCTTACATTGCTGTACAAAAAAATTGTTGCCATAACTTGTAAAAAAAATGGGGCTAATTAATTTAATAAAGTAGAATAAAAAAGAAATAAAGAAATAAAGTAGAATAAAAAAAGAAATAAAGAAATAAGGAAATGGGGCTAATTAATTCAATAAAGTACCATAATTATATAACACTTAACACTAAACACAAATAAACAAGAAAAATGAAAAGTATATCACCATTTAGATGTCTGTGTCCTTTTAGTAATTTTACACACTTACAACACTTTTTATTTTAGTTTACCAAACACATTGAAATTACTTTTGGTTCTCACAACACTTTTGAAAATCAGTTTACCAAATACTCAACTGATTCTTCCCACAGCAATTTCAAAAGCACTTCCCCCTCATAGAACATCAATGCCAAACTGGGCCTTAATTAATTTTGCGTATTGAGATTGGCTTTTACCTTAACCTAGAGCTTTATCTATCATACTTTTTAAAAACTTGGACTAATTGAACAAACTTCCCCTAAATTTAGGCAAAATTGCAAGCACATGGAACTTTTTTCCATAATTACAAAAACGTCCCCTGCCGTTAGTTAACTTCCGTTAACTCTAACCATTAACTACAATTTTAACCCACAATGACTAAAGTGCCCCTAGTCACCTATTTTATTATTTAAATTAATAATTAAAAAATGAAACAGAAAAGACAAAGAAAAAAAAAAAATCAATCATTTTTTTCCTCTTTCATTTTCTCAACCCCTAAACACAACCAAAAAATAAACTTAATAAACATAAACAAAAACCAAAACTCAATCTCAAACAACTACTGTTATAGGTAAAATTCACCATAGATGACACATCAGCAGACAGCGTGGATATGGACAAATCACACGAGCAAGGAGACTGATTGGGAGGAGAAAGTGGATTTCCTTAGACTGAATCAGAAGATAGAGCCAGAACAGTGAATAATGCCGAGTACGCCGAGTATAGAAAAACACCTGACTGCATGTATTCGGCACAAAGGAAAGGATCGTCCTTGGAAGTCCATCTGCCACCTGTACACAATACAATTGATAAAGATCGTTCACAAATCTACTACTAAGAAGCAGAGTCCAGTAAGGAAACAATACAATTTCCTTGACAGCTCACTAGAGTCCAATACGGATTCAGAATCCATAATAATAAAAGAGGGATCAGCGTGAAATAACGAAAGAATCCTGAAATAAACTCGACACTCCTCTACTTGTATATCACGACATTAAACCCTAGCAGGACCCCAAAAACCCTAGGGGAATCATGTATAAATACCCTTACAAAATATAAGTAAGAGAGACAGAAAAAAGAGAAACAAAAGAGAGAGGAGAGCAGAGTGTGTAATTACAAAGATTATCATAGTGAATTTGGCTAAGTTGCTTAGGCAACCACCCGTGGATGTTTCTCTGATCACCGGAGTTTTACAACGTAATATCCTTATACTTTCTTTTTCTAGTACTTTATCATACGTCTAAACTATTTTTGCAAACCAGAAATCGTTGACTGGTCAATCGACAAAAACCACCGTCAACAATTGGCGCTAGAAGGAGGGGCTCACCGATAATTATTGACAGAATCAAAAACCTCGAGATCCCTTGTGAAACAATGGTTGGTGAAGGAGATGGCAGCAATTCCAGGCACAACCAAGATTTACCAGATGATAGATTGGAAGCGGACGCCTCCCTTGATGCCGCGCTGATTGCAAAAAATCAATCAGCAACTGTCGCGGGCATCCAGTGCTTTCCTCCAACCAGTGATGAAATCGCACAACATTTCCGGGTATCTTTACAACAGCTCATATCCGATGCAGCCTGGCAAGGAATCAGCCTTTCCACTATGGAGGGATTAACTTCGCCGCATCAAACGGACATCCCGAACCAACAGCAGGGCAGGTTATATTCCGTAGTGGTCCGTCCAACACCAGATGCACTTTTGAAAAATAGTCGAACCTCAACGGAACGGTCAGAGGTATTAGAGGAACAGGCCCAAGATGAAAGAGAACCCAGGGAAGACAGATACCCATGTAGGAAATATCACTCCGGGCAAGCAGAGCAAAATACGGGCCGATTTGGGCGAGAGGTCCACCGGAGGGATCGATCCCCGTCCTCTGGGGACAACAATCAGTACGCTCATCGGAAGCGTCAAAGATGCACCATCCGGTTGCATGGTCTGAACCCTAAACCTCAAAAGCAGAAACTTGACAATCAAGGACAAGGGCTGGTCGTCAGTCAAAGTTTCGACGCTATGGGAGAACCAGAAGGTGACAGGGACATACTCATACAAAGCTTGACCCGGGAAGTCTAAAACAACCGTCGATAAATGGATGCACTAGTTAGACGTTATGGGCGGAATGAATTATCAGATGATGAATTGGGCAGTCCTTTCACCAATGGAATCCTTCAAATGCCATTCCCGGAGAGGTTTAGAATGCCGCACGTGGAGCAGTTCAAGAAAGACACAGATCCAAATGAGCATGTCAGAAGGTACAAAAGTGCTATGGCCTAGTATGTCAACAACGATGCGTTGTTATGTTTTTATTTCCCACAAACGCTTGGAGATTTGGGTTCCACATGGTTCGGCAGATTGCCAGCAACAAGCATAAGCAGTTTCAAATAACTAAGTAAAGCATTCTCTCGACAATTCCTTGGAAACGTGCACAGAAAGAAATCGGTGGCTCACCTATCCCAACTTAAACAAGGGAAAGATGAGTCGCTCAAGAAATATGTAGGAAGATTTGGTCAGGCAGTATCAGAGATCGAGAGTGCTAATGATGAAGCCATAGTGGCAGCATTTATTAACAATTTGTAGAATGGACAGCTCTCTTTGGATTTAAGAAGAGCACGGTTGACTAGCTATGCGGACAAGATGGACATGGCCAGGAGTTACGCCTTAGCTGAAGAGGAGGAAATTGCAACGGGCGGTTATTTTATGCATGGAGGGCGGCTAAAAGTTTCAAAAACCAAAGATAGCGCGTCCAAAGCCCCCAACCAAAAGGGAGACAAGCAAAAGAACAAAATCCCGGATGGTCGGGAGGGGCGTAAGCATAATGACTCAAAGGCTGACAAGCCGTACCACAGGTTTTGAGGTGACTACATAAATTACACCCCATTAAAGAAAACTCAGGAAGAAGTGCTCGCAATCTTGGAAGAAAAGAACATGTCAAAGGAACCACCTAGGTAATTATTCTATGCTCGGAAAGACACGACCAAATATTGCCGATTCCACAAAGAGAACGGACATGAAACTTCCAAATGTTTTCAACTCATGGATCATATCGAAACCCTTATTCAGTAGGGACAATTAAAAGATATTGTCCAGAAAAAGACAGAGAAGGTGGACGGGCAGCAGGACAGCCGTCAAAACAGTCGGGGAAGAAAATTAAGCCCGAAGAAGCTTGAAGATAAGGAGCGATAAACACCATCTTTGGAGGTCCAGCAACTGGAAAGAGCAATAGGGAAAGAACTCTGGAAATTAGTGAAGCAATGGAAGCACGAAGAGACCTGAATGTCAATTCTGTCGAACCCAACCAGAAGAGAATTAAGGAGGGTTGGGACCAGATAATTTCTACAGAAGCTGACTCGCATGGCATAGATGTTAGACCAAACGACGCTTTGGTCATCAGCACCAGGATTGGTCATAGGGAAGTCCATCGAATTCTGATCGATAATGGGAGTTCGGCGGACATACTGAGTGCCGAAGTTTACGACTAGTTAAGACTGGACTGAAAGGATTTACAGCCCTTTCATACTCCACTCCGAGGTTTCGACGGGGTAGAGGTAAGATCTTTGGGCACTGTAAAACTACCGGTCAAAGTTAGAAGCGCCCCTTATCAGAAAACAGTGCTACTCGATTTTGTGGTTGTAGATATAGAAAGCTGGCCTTACAACGCTTTATTAGGCCGACCATTCTTGAATAAAGCCAAGGCGGTAACAGCTACCTATGCCCTCATGATGAAGTTCCCTACAGAATATGGTGTAGGTTTGGTAAAAGGGTCATAAGAGATGGCATAAAGAGCAAACCTCTCAGTTTACAGAGATAGAAAGAATAAAGAAGGGCACCAAGTGTGTGCAATCTTGCCGAGTGGACGTGACATGAGAAGATCGGATGATCAAGCAGAAGTACCAGAAGAATTTGAATTGGACCCAAGGAAAGGACCTAAAGATAAGAAGGATGAAACAACTGAAGATATAGTCTTGGATGATAATGAACCGACCAGAGTCGTCAAGATAGGCACTAACTTGCAAGAAACAGTCAAAGCTAGTATAACCAGGTTGTTAAGAGAATACAAGGATGTATTCACTTGGAGCCACAAAGATATGCCAGGAATAGATGCAAAAGTAATATCCCATTACTTGGCCGTCAGTCCCAAATCCCGACCGGTTATACAAAAAAGAAGACTATTCAACCCGGACAAAAGCGTGGCCATCAAGAAAGAAGTAGAGAAGCTCCTTATTGCAGGGTCAATAAGAGAAGTCCAGTATCCACAATGGGTAACTAATGTGGTACTGGTGAAAAAGAAAAACAATCAGTGGAGAATGTGTATGGACTTTACGGATTTGAACAAAGCTTGTTCGAAGGACAGTTTTCCTCTCCCAAGAATAGATCAATTGGTGGATGCTACCGTAGGACATGAGTTACTGAGTTTCATGGATGCTTACTCGGGATATAACCAGATCCGAATGAACAAAGCAGACGAAGAAAGAAAAACTTTTACAACAGATCAAGGACTGTACTGCTACACAGTAATGCCTTTTGGTTTGAAGAATGCGGGAGCAACATATCAAAGATTGGTAAACAGAATATTCGCTTGGCAGATTGGAAGAAATATGGAAGTCTATGTAGACGACATGCTGACCAAAAGTGTCACGGTAAATGAGCACTCAGCCGATCTAAGGGAAACATTCAATGTCCTGAGAAAGTACCAGATGAAGCTCAACCCGAACAAATGTGTGTTCGGCGTACCATCAGGAAGATTCTTAGGTTTTCAGGTCCATCAAAGAGGAATCGAAGTAAATCCCGAGAAGATCAGAGCGCTCGAGGACATGGTTTCCCCAAAAACGCTGAAAGATGTACAAAAGTTGACAGGGTGTCTCGCATCACTCAATCTGCTTATAGCGAAATCCACAGACAAGTGCGCTCCATTCTTCAAAGCAATAAAAAAGGGGAAAGGACTCGAATGGAATGAAGAATGCAAAACGGCTTTTCAGAATATAAAATAATACTTGGGACGAGCGCCGATACTTTCTAAACCCTCGGTCAAGGAGACCCTATACATGTATCTATCCCTCACCGAAGTAGCTACCAACTCTGTCCTGATACGGTTGGAGGAGGGGGTACAAAAACTGGTGTATTACACAAGCAAGGCGTTGCTCCCAGTCGAAACCTGATACTCGCCAGGTGAGAAAATAACCTTAGCACTAGTCACGGCAGCAAGAAAGTTGAGACCATATTTTCAAACACATACGATCATAGTATACACAGACTACCCGCTCAAACTAATCCTCTAGAGGCCAGAATTGTCAGGACGATTGACTAAATGGGCTATAGAGCTGAGTGAATTCGATATCCAATACATGGAGAAGGCAGCACATAAGGGCCAAGCAGCAGTAGATTTTGTGGCAAAATTCACAGAGCTTGGCGATGAAGTGCGTAGAATGATGGGAAGAGACCAAGTAAAAAGTTATCACTGGAAGTTGCATGTGGACGGATCATCTAATACTCATGGCAGTGGGGCTAGGATAGTAATATTAACACCAGAAGGAGATGCTATAGAGTGTGCCATGAGATTTGATTTCAAAGAAACTAATAATCAGGCCGAATATGAAGCTCTTCTGGCTGGCTGAGGGTATGCGTAGCATTGGGAGCAGATGAAATAGAAATTTTCAGCGACTCGCAAGTAGTGGTTAACCAAGTGCTGGACGAATACCAAGCAAGAGACGGGTGCATGATGACCTACTTAGAAATAGCAAAGAGGCTGCTTAGAAAGTTTAAAGAATATAAGATTACCCAGATCCCCTAAGAATAGAATGAAAGAGCGGACGCCTTATCCAAGTTAGCTTCAGCAACAAGTTGTGTCAGATCAAAGACAGTTTCGGTTGCCCATCTGGCTATGCCAAGCACAGCAGAACCTGAAGAATTTTTAATAGTAGAGATCCGACCACAATCAGATAACTGGACAACCCAGCTCAAGAGGTACTTGGAGGAAAACATTCTACCCGAAGACACCCCAGAAGCAAAGCATATCAGGTATAGGTCGACCCGATACACAATCATAAACAGTGAGTTATATAGAAAAAGGTTCTCAAAGACACTATAAAGGTGTGTGACAGGGGAAGAAGCAGAGCAAATCCTGAGAGACGTCCATAGCGGCATATATGGAAACCACACGGGAGGGAAAAGCTTGGCACACAAAATACTAAGGCAGGGATTCTACTGGTCGACTCTATTTGCTGAAGCTCGATGATTTGCAGAAGGTTGCGAGACCTGTCAGCGGATCGCCAATGACATACGACAACCACCAGAGCTACTCAGAAGCTTGACATCCCCTTGGCCATTTTCCATGTGGGGCCTTGATCTTATAGGACCAATGCCTACGGGGGTAAAGGGAGGAGAAAAACATGCTATTGTGGCAGTGGATTACTTCAACAAGTGGGCAGAAGCAGAAGCACTTTTACATATCATCGAGCCGAACACCACCAGGTTCGTCAAAAAGAACATACTCTACAGGTTTGGAGTCCCAAGCACTATCATTACTGATAATGGGACACAGTTTGACAATAGGAAATTCAAGGACATGTGTGAAAAATATAAAATCGCAAACTACTATGCCTCACCTGCTCATCCTCAGACCAACGGTCAGACCGAGCCTGTAAACAAAGTAATCAAGCACACCTTGAAAGCAAAACTGGATGCAAAGAAAGGGAACTGGGCAGACAAGCTTAACGAAGTTCTCTAGGAGTACAGAACGACTGCTAGGACCTCTACTGGGGAAACCCCATTTTCTTTGGCATTCGGAACTGAAGCTGTTATTCCAACAAAGGTATCATTCGTCTCCCCAAGAGTCTGGCTATATCACCCAGAACATAATGTCAATATGTTGATGCAGAATCTAGATTGTAAGGATTCCCGGTTTTTGATTGGCTTATTTCGTGGGCAAACCACATATTGGGGTATTATGTAAAGGGTAGCTTAGGTGATAGGTGATCATGCTCAATGGCCCTACTCAAGACCTCAAGGATGATAAGCATTCCAAAGCTATATCTCTAGTGCTTATTTTCTTATTGAAGAGATTTAGTTGCACACACTCACTAGTAATGTTTGCATATGTATGCTTCACTTTTGTGTGAATTCTCTTCAAATGTCACATTTACACACTTGCACTTTGTGATGTATCTTGTTGTGTGTTTTTTGTGTCTTGTAATTCTTTTCTAGACATTGTTCAGAAATGTCCGCGCATGCACGAAAGTGTGCTTGGTTTAGCGCGAAGATCACTTTCGGAGAATACCCTTGGCTTCTCCTTTGGTTTCACCATCTGTGGTGAAACAATGGTTTAATTGGTGACCATGACTGTCGAATGGAAACCACCATTTGATTCCAGAGAGCTCTGGATTGGATCTACGGTTACGATCGATGGCCAAGCCAACGAATCGAAACCGCCAAATAGACCTGATGCATTTATTATCTCGGTCTCAATTCAGCGGTTTGATTGGCGGTTTCTAAACCGTCGAATGAAACCACCGTTTTAGATATTTTTAGGTCGGTTTCTTTTTGGGTTTTGATCGGCGGTTTTGTTGACCGCCGAATCTGGTCGCCGATTGATCCCCTGCTTCTCGGGTTCAATTCTCCAAAAGAACCCTAACCTCATTTGAGAGATTTTGGAGAGAAATTTAATAGAGAACTCATTTTCTAAACACTCAAACCATATACATGTGCATCAAAGATCGTCTAAGCATTTTCTAGCATAGTTAGTTTGCTTATTTGAATGGGTCTTGGTCATCACACTTCCCTTGGTATGTTCTTCACTTTTATCCATTGATATTTAGTGTTTTATTTATCAAGGCATCTATTTTATTATTTGAATGTTCGTAGATTAATATCTTATATTCAAAATAGAGATTGTTTGTGATGACATGATTGAGTGTTGTATTGTGATAGCTATCTAGGTTTTTATAATCTATTTTTAGCTAAGCTATTTGACATGTCATTTAGCTATTGATATCTAGGATTGTTTTTATTGACATATTATCATCCTAGATAAGCATATAGGGTTGCCTAGCTCTTATTGCATGTATTGAGTATTTTTATATATTCACACATAGGTTGTATTGTCTCTTCAATGAGAATTTAAGTCTTGTTGGCTAAGGTTGCTTAGGCCATAAACAAAATAGACTAGAGCCACTTTTAAAGGCCCACGTGGTAGAAGTGGGGGGTTATAGACCGGAGTGTTAGATGAGGTTTACATAGGTTGTAAACTCCATTTCAATTAGTGGATTTCGAGGTTCGAGTGTGGCGTACTATACAGCCCGTGGTTTTTGTTCCCAGTGGTTGGGTTTTCCACGTATACATCAAGTGCTATTTAATTTCCGCACCATATTACACTTGTTGTATTTATATTGACTATTAGGGGTATTTTCATAATATTGACCTTAAACGAAAATTGGGTGAAAATTAGTTAAAATCTATTCACTCCCCCTCTAGATTAATATATTGAACACACCCGAGTTTATTGTATTTGCACTTTCAATTGGTATCAGAGCGGGTTCCTAGATATACTTAGGTGATCCTTGCTCACTTTTGGTGTGTTTTGCATTGTGTGTGATTTCTTGATTTATTCATACATTTTGCATTCATCTCATTTGCATTTATCCAAACATTATGAGTGATTCTGGGATGAGCAAAGAGGGAGCGTCGAGCGTGAGGCCACCGTTGCTCACCGACGTGAATTATGCCTCATGGAAAGGCAAGATGGAGGCATACGTGTGTCAAATCCATGATAGGGCATGGATGGCAACTGAGGATGGGTATGCACCTCCTACAATGACTCCCACAGGTGGAGGAGAAGATGTTCTCAAACCTAAGGCGCAATGGAATGCACAAGAGTTTGAGACTTCAAAGTGGAATAGGAAGATATGGCACGCCCTTCTATGTACAGTGGATGAAAATCAGTACAAACTGATTCAGAACACTAGGATAGCCAATGAGGCATGGGATATCTTAGAAGTTGCACATGAAGGAACCGATGTCGTCAAGGATTCCAAGCTACAAGTCCTTTAAACGCAATTTGAGTTGTTTAAGATGAGGAGGACGAGTGCTTCAATGACTTTGAAGTCAAGTTGATGGATATTGTCAATCAAAGCTATCAACTAGGTGATCCATATTCGAATAGGAGAGTTAAGCAGAAAATCATGAGGTCTCTCCCTGCTAGGTTTGAATCAAAAGTTATGGTTTTAGAAGAAAATTATGGTTATAAGGACATGAAGTCGAGCGAGGTAATTGGAAGACTCCTCGCCTATGAGTCTAGGAAGGGTCCTAGTACTTCATCTCCTAAAAAGCAAAAAGGGATTGCTTTGAAAGCCTCTAAGATTGAGAAGGAGGAAAAAGAAGACTCGGATGAAGACACAACTTTGTTGCTTAGAAGATTCAAAAAGTTTGTCAAGTTCGAGAAGAATGGTTTTGGATCTAAAGGCCTATAAAAAGGCTCCCTTCAAGAGATTTGAGCCTAGGCAAGAAAACAGTGAGAAGAAAGGGATCCAATGCTATGAATGTGGCGGTATAAGACACATCTCTCCCGATTGTGGGAATTTGAAGAACAAGATGGGAAGAGTGATGGCCGCCACATGGAGTGAAAGTGATGAAGAACTTACCATTAACTATACGGCATTTGGAGCCTCGTATTTAAAAAATGAAGTTGTTGGTAAGAATAACTTGACTAGTGATCCCATAGAAGAAAGAGATAAAGAAGTAGCTCTAAAGGAGATAGGTGTAGCTACTCATTGGGACACGGCTCTCATTAACTCAAGAGACCAAGGTGAAGGTCTTAGTGAGAGAAATGACTCCATAAGTGAGAGGGAAAGTGTAGGAGATAACTCAAGTGAGGATGATTTTTCCCCTAACTCTACAAAAGGAAATGTAGAGAAAATGGATGTTCATGACTTTATAGTCAAGTGTGAAAGTTCAATGATGAATAATAGAAGAAAACTAAAGATTTTAGAGGAAGAAAATCTAGAACTTTCATCACACAATGACCACTTAAGTAAGCAAGTGGAGATGATGGGTCTTAAAGACAACGTTGAAGGATTTGAAAGCTCTAGGTTAGAGAATGAAAAAGAGATTCAAAGTTTAAAGGAAGAGAACCTTAGGCTTTTAACACATGTTGACCACTTGAGTAGTGAAGTGGTAAGATCCATGAAGGATGAAGACAAGCTAAGAGATGAGCTAGCTTTGTCTAAGAGGAATGAAGAAGGTTTGAAAAGAGAGCTTAGAGATGCTAGAGATTTGATCACTAAGTTGACCTCAAGCACGGAAAAACTCAACCACTTGTTGAGTGTTGGAAAAGGCCCTTGTGACAAAAGAGGTCTTGGCTTTGAAGATGACAAGGAGATTCTCACTCCTAACAAGACCATATTTGTTAAGAGCTTAGGCAAGAAAGAGGCTTCACCGGTGCAAACTCTTAGGAAGAAGATTGATCTAGGACAATGCTCTCATAGTGCACAAGTGAAGGTAGCTTCAAGGATACAACCTCAAGCTCAAAGAGTTCCTCATGTTAACTTCCCTCAACCTAAGATCCACAAAGGGAAGACACCTATCATGCAAGCTTAATTGAATGAGCAACATTGTCTTGGTTATCAACAACGATGGAGAGATCCAATTCAACAACCAAGACAACCACAACGACAATGGAATGCACCAAAGCATGCACACGGGAATGATATGATTCCTAACTTTATTCCCATTTGTCATTTTTGTGGTATTGATGGTCACATTAGACCAAGTTGCTTTTATTACATTAATATGTGTAGAGTTAAAAGCATGATAGAAAAGAGAAAGGCTAGAGCTAGAATGCATGTTCACATAAAGGAAGAAACTCATTTGCATGATCCTTTATCTTTTAAAGCTCTAGAACCTTTGTCCACTAGGAAGAAATCTATATCACCTAAGTGGATAAGAAAAAATAATGAACCCGTTTGCTACGAGACTAACAAGTCTTATATAAGTTCAACCAAGTCCAATGAACTTGGAAGGTCCATAGGACCTCATGACCTTTATTGATGAAGGGTGGTTTTTGACCCTATATGGGGAACTCAAGCAAAGAGAGTTTTTGTATACTTGATGCATGCAAAATATTTTAAAGATCTTATGCTTCTTTGTTGATTGCTTGAGTAAGCTTGGTTGCACATTTGTGTATATGTTTTCTATTCAAATAAGTGTGAACCATGCTTGTATTACAATCCATGTCATATTTATGTTCAAGCATGCATTTTTGGACTAGGAGATGTGCTTAGGAAGTATGATTTGAATGACCTAGTTATCTCCATGACATGATGATTCTTTTATAACATGCCAAATGTCTTATGAAAAGCATGAAATTCAAATGACATGCTAAAATGAAAAAGCATGAATTGATGATTGCATAATTCTTAAATGCAAAACTTGTGTGAAAAAGCTTATGAGACTCAAATGATTAAAGGATCTTGTATCCGGTCAAAGGATTTTACAATCCAAATGTCTCTATTTCTTTATTTGTTGAACATGGTTACAATCATATGGGTTTCATATCCGGAAAAATCAAATAGGGTGCAAAGTTGCTCATGCCATGTTTCGCTTATAAAGTTGGATATAGTGCCTCTAAAAATTGAATTCAATGAAATATCTATAACCTTGCTTCTCTAATGACAAATGGTGAAATTGGTTTGAATTCTTTTTAGAAACCTTTGTCATTTGCTTTGCCAAATACTATTATATTTTGGACTTGAATGCAACATGTCTTGTATGCAAAGCATTTTTATTTCACACATTTTTTTTTTAAATAACTCTCCATGTTTCTCTCCAATTAATTGAGTAGCATAAGTGACTTATATAAATATGCAAATATCTTGTATGCTACAATCTCTCTTTGTTATGAGTGACCTTGTTGGGGACTACTCCTTTGCCTATATCATGACAAAAAGGGGGAGTAACCCATTGAGGAGATGCTAAATTGTTGTGGCAATTTGTGCATATTGGGGAGATTACATATTGAGGGGGAGCATTGAATTCACATACATTGCATGATGTTGTGCTTAACTTACTTAAATGCAAATGCTTGTTTATTTCACTTGATTAATCTCACATTTATGTGTATTGGAAAATATAGAAACCTTGTTTTCAAGGATTGATTGTTCTACAAGAGATTGAAGACTTCAAGATTTTATTTATTATATCTCTTTGTAATGTAGAAAATCATTGTTGACCCGTAGTTTCTATTTTTGTTGTGAGGAATCAATGTGAGTGGTGGTTTTGTCACGAAATAGCCAAAGGGGGAGATTGTAAGGATTTCCGGTTTTTGATTGGCTTATTTCATGGGCAAACCACATATTGGGGTTGTATGTAAAGGGTAGCTTAGGTGATAGGTGATCATGATGACAAGCACTCCAAAGGTATATATCTTTAGTGCTTATTTTCTTATTGAAGAGATTTAGTTGCACACACTCACTAGTAATGTTTGCATATGTATGCTTCACTTTTTTGTGCATTCTCTTCAAATGTCACATTTATACACTTGCACTTTGTGATGTATCTTGTTATGTGTTTGAAAGTTCACAAATTAACACGGTGTGTTTAACAAAAATTAATCTAGGGGGGAGGGGTTGAATAGATTTTAACTAATTTTCACCCAATTTTCGTTTAAGGTCAATATTACGAAAATGCCCCTAATAGTCAATATAAAAACAACAAGTGTAATATGGTGCGGAAATTAAATAACACTTGATGTATACGTGGAAAACCCAACCACTGGGAAAAAACCACGGGCTGTTTAGTGCGCCACACTAGAACCTCGAAATCCAATAATTGAAATGGAGTTTACAACCTATGTAGACCTCGTCTAACACACGGTCTATAACCCCCCACTTCTACCCCGCGGGCCTTTAAAAATAGCTCTAGTCCATCTTGCTTGTGGCCTAAGCAACCTTAGTCAACAAGACTTAAATTCTCAATGAAGAGATAATACAACCTATGTGTGAATATATAAAAATACTCAATACATGCAATAAGAGCTAGGCAACCCTATATGCTTATCTAGGATGATAATATGTCAATAAAAACAATCCTAGATATCAATAGCTAAATGACATGTCAAATAACTTAGCTAACAATAGATTATAAAAACCTCGATAGCTATCACAATACAACACTTAATCATGTCATCACAAACAATCTCTATTTTGAATATAAGATATTAATCTAAGATAATTCAAATAATAAAAGAAATGTCTTGATAAATAAAACACTAAATATCAATGGATAAAAGTGAAGAACATACCAAGGGAAGTGTGATGACCAATACCCACTCAAACAAGCAAACTATCTATGTTAGAAGATGCTTAGATGATCTTTGATGCATATGTGTATGATTTGAGTGTATAAAAATGAGTTCTTGATTTGATTTTCTCTCAAAAAATCTCTCTTTTAAGTTTAGGGTTCTTTAGAGTCAGAGAACTGAGTTAGAGAAATGAGAAAGTGTGATATTCATAGACATCAAGAACAGGGCAAGTGAAAAGACAAGTTTGCCCTTGAAATCACCGATCGGCGGTTTCATTCTGCGGTCGTGGCCGCAGAATTGAACCAGAGAAGCAGGGGATCATTCGGAGACCAAATTCAACGGTCAACGAAACCGCCGATCAAAACCCAAAAAGAAACCGATCTAAAATATCTAATTCGACGGTTTCAAAACCGTCGAACAGAGACCGAGAATAATAAATGCATCATGTCAATTCGGCGATTTCGATTCGGCGGCCTGGCCGCCGATTGTAACTGTAGATCCAATCCAGAGCTCTCTGGAATCAAACGGCGATTTCCATTCGGCTGTCATGGCCTCCGATTAAAACGCTGTTTCACCACTGAAGGTGAAACCAAAGGAGAAGCCAAGGGCATTCTCCGAAGGCGATCTTCGCGTAAAACCAAGCACATAATCGTGCAAGTGCAGACGTTTCCAAACATATTCGGGAAACGAATTACAAGACATTAAAACACACTCCAAGAAATAACAAACAAAGTGCTAGTGTGAAAAGTGACATTTGAAGAGAATGCACACAAAAGTAAAACATACATATGCAAACATTACAAGTGAGTGTGTTCAACTAAATCTCTTCAATAAGAAAATAAGCACATAAGATATACCTTTTGAGTGCTTGTCCACCTTGAGGTCTTGAGAAGGGTCATTGAGCATGATCACCTATCACCTAAGCTACCATTTACAAACAACCCCAATATGTGGTTTGCTCACGAAATAAGCCAATAAAAAACCGGGAATCCTTACAGTGTTTTTTGTGTCTTGTAATTCGTTTCCACACATCGTTCGGAAACATCCGCGCATGCAAGAAAGTGTGCTTGGTTTAGCGCGAAGATCACTTTCGAAGAATGCCCTTGGCTTCTTCTTTGGTTTCACCATCTGTGGTGAAACGGCGGTTTAATCGGCGGCCATGACCGTCGAATGGAAACCGCCGTTTGATTCTAGAGAGCTCTGGATTGGATCTACGGTTATGATCGGTGGCCAGGCTGCCGAATCGAAACCGCCGAATAGACCTGATGCATTTATTATCTCGGTCTCAATTTGACGGTTTGATCGGCGGTTTCTAAACCGCCGTTTTAGATATTTTTAGGTCGGTTTCTTTTTGGGTTTTGATCGGCGATTTTATTGACCATCGAATCTGGTCACCGATTGATCCCTTGCTTCTCGGGTTCAATTCGGCGATTCAATTCTGCGGCCACGACTACAGAATGAAACCGTCGAACGGTGATTTCAAGGGCAGTTTCGTCTTTTCACATGCCATGTTCTCTTTGTCTATAAATATCACACTTTCTCATTTCTCTGACCAAGTTCTTGACTCCAAAAGAACCCTAAACTCATTTGAGGGATTTTTGAGAGATATTTAATAGAGAACTCATTTTCTAAACACTCAAACCATATACATGTGCATCAAAGATCGTCTAAGCATTTTCTAGCATAGTTAATTTGCTTATTTGAATGGGTCTTGGTCATCACACTTCCCTTGGTATATTCTTCACTTTTATCCATTGATATTTAGTGTTTTATTTATCAAGACATCTCTTTTATTATTTGAATGTTCTTAGATTAATATCTTATATTCAAAATAGAGATTGTTTGTGATGACATGATTGAGTGTTGTATTGTGATAGCTATCTAGGTTTTTATAATCTATTTTTAGCTAAGCTATTTGACATGTCATTTAGCTATTGATATCAAGGATTGTTTTTATTGACATATTATCATCCTAGATAAGCATATAGGGTTGCCTAGCTCTTATTGCATGTATTGAGTATTTTTATATATTCACACATAGGTTGTATTGTCTCTTCATTGAGAATTTAAGTCTTGTTGGCTAAGGTTGCTTAGGCCATAAGCAAAATAAACTAGAGCCACTTTTAAAGGCCCGCGTGGTAGAAGTGGGGGGTTATAGACCGGAGTGTTAGACGAGGTCTATATAGGTTGTAAACTCCATTTCAATTAGTGGATTTCGAGGTTTGAGTGTGGCGCACTATGCAGCCCGTGGTTTTTTTTCCCAGTGGTTGGGTTTTCCACGTATACATCAAATGCTATTTAATTTTCGCACCATATTACACTTGTTGTATTTATATTGACTATTATGGGGTATTTTCGTAATATTGACCTTAAACGAAAATTAGGTAAAAATTAGTTAAAATCTATTCACTACACCCCCCCCCCCCCCTCCAGATTAATATATTGAACACACCCGAGTTTATTGTATTTGCACTTTCATAGATGAGTTAGAAGAAGCCAGAGACAGATCCCAGATAAGAAATACGGCATACCAATAAAGAGCAGCGAGATACTACAATTCTCATGTTTGAATACGAAGATTCCAAGCCGGGGATTTAGTGTTAAGAGGAGTATCCCCAAACACAAAAGACAGGGAATCAGGGTCCCTTGCAGACAAATGGGAATGGCCGTACATTATTAACAGTGTCGTCGGGCATGGAGCCTACCTGATTGCTTGACCCCACAGTGGGCTAGTTCCCCGACCATGCAATGCCCAATACTTGAAGATATTCTACCCATAAAAAGGCTCCTCGGTTCCTCAGCATTCAAATTAGTCTAATTTAGATTCTCATTTTACTTTCTTTTCTTGGTTTAGAGTTTCAGATATTTGACTAGCAATAAAAAGGGCAATCTGTTTTTTTTTTTTTTTTTTTTTTTTTTTTTTTTTTTTTTTTTACAATTCCGCAGAATCAATAGATATCTTGTGAAAGGAAAATCCCTTGGGAAATACGAGCAGACTCGCAAACAAAAAGGAAACGGAAGGAAACGGAAGAAAAATAAAACAACTCTCTAAAATAGAGGATGGGGCTTAGCCTCCATAGGTGCTCGGACGCCACGAAACCGTAAAGAGCGAGTGGACAGTGCTCGAGGGGCGGAGAAGCTAAAGTAGCATGCCCACCTAATTGGGGTGATGCAAACGCACCACCCAATAAAAGGCAAGCCCGTGGCACCAGAATACCCAAATCGGGAGGCCTGGCAAACTGGTCGGGGCGCTGCTGGAATAAATCTGGTGAGAAGCGTAGCTGTGTTGGCCGGTATACACTACCCCAACGATTCGGTAAAACCCTATTGCAGACAAAACCGGGAGACATCCTAGGTGACTTGCACAAGGAACTAAGTGTATGGTTGGGGTGAGCCTCGACGTAACACATAGTTTAATAAAAGAACGCCAGTTAAATAAGATACTTGGCATAATAAAAGAAAGCCAGTTAAATAAGACACTCGGCATAATAGAATAACGCCAGTTAAATAAGATACTCGGCACATTGAAAAACGCCAGTCTATAAACTACGTGGCTAAGAAGATAAATCCCGGTTCATAAAAATACGAGCCTTTAGGGGAGATTCCAGTAAAAGTTAAGTAAGAAAGATAGCCCAGTCGTCATTAACTTACGAAATTTGCACTTATTTCTTTTTTTGGGTTATATTACTATTCCTTTTCAGGTATCATGCTCAACGTAATCAAGGTACGAAAGAATGAAGCATAACATAAACAATGAAAAGAAACCACAAAGAATTATCTAATTATCGATTAATAGAAGGAAAAAATGTACATCAAAATTGAAAGACTACGCAACAAAAAAGAGACATTCAAATAGGTGCCGGGGGTGGGGGACTGCTGTCGGGATGAGAACTACTACTCGGCCAAGGACCACCATTAGGACGAGAACTGTTGCCTACAAGGCTTGGCTTGGCTCGGCTTGGCTCGGCTCAGGGAACATGTCATACTCGCTCAAAAGACCCTCATCAGAAGGCCAAACGATCACATCTTCAACGTCATCCATCCAAGAACTATAATCGTTGCCAGGTACAGGCCCGACATCTAGTTCTTCGCCATCTATCCTAGCCTTCTGACAAGCATGAAAAGTGGAAAAAGCACTTTCAGTGGGCATCTCCAAATGCATGGGATGCGGAGCTTTACCTTTACTACTACAGTAGGCGCGCCACACCTTCATTTGAGCATGAAGGGAATCCAGAGATGTCTCAACGTGATTTGCGACTGAGCAGTTCCAGTTGGCTTTTGCCCGAACAGTCGCCTTGTTCTTGATTTTGAAGAATTCTCGAGCTAAAACCATCCCTCGGAGAAATTCTCAGAGGAGCAAGGCATCATAAGCTAGAGACCTCTTCAAACGATCAACCCCCTGGATCTCCAGCTCCAGCCGAGCCTCCTTGGATAAAGATTTGACAGTCAGTGCCTGGTTCTTCAGATCTTCTATCTAGCGTTCATAGCCCAGCTTAGCCTCTTCAGCTTTCTGCTTCGCCTGAAGCGTCGCCTCCTAAGTGGAAGATAGCAAGCCTTGAAGGTGTTTTACTTCATCGGCAGCTGAAGACACCCTCTGCTCAGCATCCAGCTGACTTGCCAAGCACTGATCCATAAACTCTTGATGTTACCTAATCTTCTCTTGGCAGGCCGATTTGACCCGAGCACGGTTATCTTTGCTCACTTTCAGCTGGGCTTCCAGACGTCTTATTCTATTTATTTGGGCTTGGCTGGCCAGGCAAGCTTCCGACATCTCAACGACCATCTACACCGCAAACATACATAAGTAAAATACTAACAAAATACTACAAGAAAAGAAGCGAAAAACTCACATAAGAGGCGCTGTCGAAAAAATTCTGAAGCCGTTCCGATGGGGGGCCAACCTTGAGATGACTCCAATGATCCTTACCAAAAAATGCCCAGCCTGAGGACATAGCCCTTAGCATTGCTTAAGGAGAGGGATCCTCCGACTGGCCAGGCGTCCTCGAGCCACTAACATCCATCCTAGGCAAAAAGGGTGGGTCTGGAACACAAGTGTCATTTGCGGGATCACCCTTGCAAGGGATATCGGGTAAAACCTTAGACAACTTCTCCATTTGGGTTTCTGGTTGGACTTCAGGAGAAGCCAGTGTCTTTGCCCGAGCAACCCTAGCACTAGTCCCCTTATCACCCGAAGTGGAATCGAAGTACACCACCACTCGTGGGACTTTTGGAGCTGGCCGACAGGAGAAAAAGAAGCTCTCCTCTTCCTAGACGGCCTCCCGCGAGTATCAAGGTCAGCATGATGATCCTCGACCTCAGCTTCACCACTGACAGTTGACGGAGTAGAAAAAGAAGCGGTGGCAACCGAGGGTTCCGTAGGGACGTCGACTTCGGAAGACTCCCCAACCTTTTGTTTACCCCTAGTGATGCTAGGATTTGACTCGGGCGCTCCAACAACCGCCTCGTCCGCAGTATGAACTGGTTGATTGCTTTCATCAATTGCCTTGTCTATGGCCCGGGTCGGTTCGTCTCCCACAACAACTGCTTCATCTACAGCATCACCTCGGTGATCAATCGGGGAACGCTCCCATTCACCAGTGTTGAAAACAAAATCACCCGATTCATACAGGTCCACACACTCACTCGTCCAAGTCTCACGAACGTGAGGAACCTCCCGGGGAGTATACTCAGGAACACCCCCGACATCCTCCTCTGTATATCTTTCGACAGAGGCCCCCTCTCTTGACTCATCAGGAGCATCCAACTCGAACTGCTGGTTGGTAGCCTCCCTGCGGCTAGCCTCCAAAACAACTTTCCATCTGCGGTCCTGAGCCTCGCAGACAACATCCGAATAATTCACTGCACAAAACAAAAGAAAAACACTTGGAGTCAGACATCAGGAATCAACCAAAAAAAAGAACACAAGATGAAATGATAAAGAAAAAAGTCGTAAAGTTACGTCGTTTATGAGCTGCCGACAAGCGGGAAAAGAGACCAGCTTTTATCATCTTCTCCTCATCAAGGAGATAAGGATCTCCCCTCTTTTTCGATGCACGAACGATTGCCCATACCAAAGGAAACCCCCAAACAAAACCCTTGGCTTTATCGTCTTTGGTCAAGTCGACCTTCCCGACAACCTCGACGCTCTTCGGGATCCAATGGTTGGGTTTACTCGACAAAAGAAAATACGTCCCCGACCGGCCCGATTGTCTAAGTGTATAGAAATGCCTGATCTCACTAGGAGTCGGGGGTGGTAGCTTCATTCGGTACCACATGTGCCACAAGCACATCAGAATACTATAACTGTTCAGAGCAAGCTGGGCTGGGGAAATCTGGGCCTCAACCAGGAACCAAGTAATAAATGGCTGAAGAGGGAGAGTGACGCCACAGCTGAGCATAGCCCCGTAGATCGGTGCCATCCTGGGTGGAGGGTTCCATGCGGCCCTATCTCCGGCTGGTTCAAGCCGAATACAGTCTATGTCCAAATCAAACCTGCCCATATATTGGCGAGTCTCCTTTCAGCTGACTACATTAGGTTTGATGTCGTAAGCACAGACCCGCTCAGGCGAGAACAAAATCCGGGCTGCCCGATGCTCCAACTCCACGTCATCTTCATTTACTCTCTGAGGCCCAATAGTATGAAGGCCGTTAACGCTCTTATGGATTGTACGCGGACTGCAATTGTTGGATCTCGTCATCGGGGGATGAACGTCACTGCAAGTAGAAGAACAAGGGTCAGATTGAGGGACCCTAGCAGAATCATCCCCAAGGGGAGCTCCACGAACAAACTCCGAAACATTAACATCCAGAAAATAGAGCTGATCTGGGGGTGGTCTACCCAACAGATTTTGAAGACACTCAACCAAGCGAGTGTCATGACGCTCGATAGCAACCATGGAAGCAACGAAAAGACTGTGTCTAACTGAACGATCCATAAAAAAGAAAAAAAAAAGGAGACTAACCTTAATGAAGCTCACGAAAGAGAAGGAAACCGCAGAAACAACGCAGGGTAATTAGAGAAAAAGAGGTTTCGAACCTGTGAAAAGAGAACGAGAACCACTTGGAAACCAGTGGGAGAAAAGTAAGCTGAAGAAGAAGTAGATCGCAGTGATGATCAAAGAGGGTGTAGGAAAAAGAAAATCAGAGTTTCGGGAAAAAGAAAATCAGAGGTTTAAAAAGAAAAACAAAGTGAAGGGAGTATATAAAAAGAAGGAAACCCTAAAATAGAGAAAGCAGAAGGCGGGAAACGTGCGAAAGGACGCGTGGATCAGAGTAAGAGTCATATCTCATAAATGCAGCCTGACGCACCAAACCCCGAAAGAACAAGTGGTAACCTCAGAAGGAACTTTGGCAGTCATAAACCGTCAGAAACCTTTAACGTCGCCATCAGAAATTTTTTTGGCAGAAGGCAAATCGAATGTATGAGGATGTAATTAAGACACGTCATTAATGCCTCAAATTAATAAAGGATGCTAATCATAAGTATTTGCAACGCATTAATGGAGAACATTTATGGGGGAAACGACAAAGAACTTGCCCGATCAGAAGAAGGACCGAATGGGATTTAAATACTTTTGCCGAATAAACAGACTCGCCTTCAAAGCAAGCAAGTCTATTCGGCTCAAATATTTAAGGGGGTATTGTTATAGGTAAAATTCACCACAGAAAACACATCAGTAGACAGTGTGGATAGGAACAAATCACAGGAGCGAAGAGACTGATTGGGAGGAGAAAGTGGATTTCCTTGGACTGAATCAGAAAATAGAGCCAGAACAGTGAATAATGCCAACTACGCCGAGTATAGAAAAACGCCCGATTGCATGTATTCGGCACAAAGGAAAGGATCGTCCTTGGAAGTCCATCTGCCACCTGTACACAATAAATCTACTACTAAGAAGCAGAGTCCAGTAAGGAAACAAGACGATTTCCTTGACAGCTCACTAGAGTCCAATACGGATTCAAAATCCATAATAATAACGGAGGGATCAGCGAGGAATAAGGAAATAATCCCAAAATAAACTCAACACTCCTCTACTTGTATATCACGACATTAAACCCTAGCAGGACCCCAAAAACCCTAGGGAATCATGTATAAATACCCTTACAAAATATAAGTAAGAGAGACAGAAAAAAGAGAAACAAAAGAGAGAGGAGAGCAGAGTGTGTAATTACAAAGATTATCATAGTGAATTTGGTTGAGTTGCTTAGGCAACCACCCGTGGATGTTTCTCCGATCACCGGAGTTTTACCACGTAATATCCTTCTACTTTCTTTTCCTAGTACTTTATCATACGTCTAAACTATTTTTGCAAACCAGAAATCGTTGACTGGTCAATCGACAAAAACCACCGTCAACAACTACCGAAAATCAAATCCATAAATAAAAACTCAAATACATAAATTCTACAACCAGTTAACAATATCCATTAAAAAATAAATAAAAAAATTAGAACTTCAGCGATGGATTTTTAACTTTCTAGGTTGAAGTTCTATTTTTTTATTTATTTTTTTTTTTAAATGGATATAGTAAACTAATTGTTGAAATTCATTTTTTAATTATTAATTTAAATAATAAAATAGGTAACTAGGGGCACTTTAGTCATTGTGGTCAACGGTTAGAGTTAATGGAAGTCAACTAATAGCAGGGGATGTTTGTGTAATTATGGGTACTAGTTTTATATGCATCCAATTATACCTAAACTTAGGGTCGTTTGTGCAATTAGTCCTAAAAACTTTGAAAAATAGGCTAGATTTTGTGCAGTGTGATGGATTATGGATAGGATGTATGTTGAAAGAAAACGTGTGGAGAAGATAAAAAATATTCAATCATGACTTCTTAAAACCTTTTCACACAAACCAATCATGATGCAGATTGAGTTAGTTTTTTTCTTTTTAAACAAATATTTAATTTGCTACTAATATAAACACAACAAATAAAACTAGATGAGATCGAGCCGTACACATGGCAAACAATAGATGCATAACCAAATAATCAAATACCTTTAAAATTTTACTCTTGGTCTTGGATTTCTATCGGACGGTTGGAGATTAAAAGTTATTTTTTAAAAAAAATTCAAAAAAATAATTGTTGTAGTGATCCAATCTCTAATTTTCAGATTGGATAACCACCTCATGATGGATGGTGGAGATCCACCACAATTTTTTTTTTTTCAACTTTTTAGAAAACAACTTTAATCTCTAACCGGATGATTGGGGTTTTAAAAAGTTCTAAAAGATTTTGGGTTAATAGAACCAATACCCTTTGAACATAGGGTGCGGCTGTATAGTGCCCCATATATTTTTTTTTCCTGGCATCAAACCCTTCGAACTTCCATAAATTTGTAAAAACCGACAGAAGAAGGACGGACGTCAAAAGCAAATTATACTTACATAGCCTGATAATATGTGTAATTGCATTAAAATTAGAAAAATATAATAATATCATACAAACATCCTTTGACTTGTTTGACTAATATCTAAAAAAATAAAAAATTATAATATTAATAAATTTTAAAAACATTATATTATAAAAAACTAATTATTAAATAAATAACTAATTATTAAAAAAAATAAAAACTAAAATGAAAAGAAAAATAAAAATAAAATACTCTAAAAAATACAAGTGGAGATCAAAACTTTTTTTTTTTTTTTTGTTGAAATACTAGAGTAATTTTTATTCTTTTTTATTTTAAAAACAAATTTAAAAGTTTTGATGAGATATGGAAATCTAGATCTCTTAAAAAAAAAAAAAAAAAAGAGATCAAATTCAATGGATTAATTTCTTCAATTAAATTCTAGAAAAAAAAAAAAAAAACCATCGTCATCATCCAGATTCATCTTCATCAAACCCAAAATTTATTTAAAAAATTACTTAAAAAATTATTTAAAAAATTTTGAAAATATAAAATTTCTATCATTTTCTCACCTAATCTCCAAATTATTTCTATCATCAACACCACCAAACCAAATCAAAAAAAATTCATCATCAAAAAATGAAAAAAAAAAAAACCAATTAAATTTAAAAATAAAACTAATTAAATTTATAATTAGTGAACTAATTAACCCTAAATTTAAAGGAATTTTTTTTTGATTAGGTGGAGATCCAGATTGGATCTCTACCGTCCATCACATGATACTCAACTCCTGCATCATTAGCCTTCTCAACTACATCATTATTCATCGCAATCCATTTTCAATCAGAAACAAAATCTATTGCTAGATTTTTTCTCTCACAAAAATCAATTCCACAAACCAAAATGAATTTGTTTATCTTTCAAATTAAAAAAATGAATTTGTTTCATCTGAAACAATCATCAAAACACTTATCAACAGATTATCAACTGCCTTTTGATGAATCAATGCTAAGTGCCTAGATGATCTTTCATCTGAGGTCACTCTCAAATCTAGGTCGCTGCGAAGAGGAAGACCACAACGCCGTGAAGAGGAGGGTCATGTCGGCTCAAAATGGGAGAGTCGAAGAAACCGACGGCCAAGAGACGGGAACCGCCACCTAGAAGACCACCACCAACGCGACAAAGAGGGAGAGTCGAAGACGCCGGTGGCCAAGAGACGAGAACCACCACCTAGAAGACCACCGCTAATGCCGGCGAAGTGGGAGAGTTGAAGATGTCGGAGGCCAAGAGACAAGAACCACCCTATTCCGACGGCCAAACAAAGCCCGATATGATATTGGGTTTGATAGATGAGGAGAGGGAGAGAGAGAGAGGAAGGGGTGTTTTTTTTTTTTTTTTTGTTTGATCTGGTATTGGGTTTGAAATCTGAAAAGTTGAGAAGAAGATTTGGATGAAGTTGAGATTGGATGATGGTGATGGGTTAATTTTTTAAATATATTTTTTAAACTTTTGTGTTATTGATCGCCAGATTGCTAGACGAAGAGAAGATGATAATTTATTTATTTGTTTTTTTATTTTATTTTAATTTTTGTATTGTTGATGGTTGCCAGATTGTTTGTGATTTTTAGTTGGTTTGGTGGTTGGAGATCTCCAATGAGATTTTGAGTTTTTGTTTGAGAATGGAGAAGTTGTTGATGATGATTGAAGAAGAAAACAGAGATTTAGATTTTATGGAATTTTATTGATGAAGATGATGATGTTTGGAGGGGATAAAAAATTTCCTTTAAATTTAGGGTTAATTATAAATTTAATTAGTTTTATTTTTAAATTTAATTAATTATAAATTTAATATTAGTTTTGTTTATTTATTTTTTATTTTTTGTTGATGAATTTTTTGATTTGGTTTGGTGGTGTTGATGATAGAAAGAATTTGGAGATATTAAATAAATGCTAAAAATATAAAATACACTCCCTTAATTGGTATTATTATTATTATTATTTAAAAAATTATTAGTCAAACAAGTCAAAGGGTGTTTATGTGATATTATTATATTTTTCTTGTTTTAATGCAATTATACATATAATTAGGGTGTGTAAGTGTAATTTGCTTTTGATGACGATCACTCTTCTGTCAGGTTTAACAAATTTATGGAAGTTTGAGGGGTTTAATGCTAGGAAAAAAAGTGTAGGGGGCAATATGCAACTGTGCTATAAGTTCAAGGGGTGCTAGTGCCATTAACCAAAAGTTTTTAAGCTTACTTTATTTAATTACATGTGTCTGACTATAAATCAATCTCTCAACGAAAAAAAATCTAGAAACTTATATCCACTATTCATCAAATCAATCATGATGGACGGCCATCACAATTTTTATTAACTCTTTTCTATCGGTAGGATTCGAGCCGTTTACTTGAGAGCTATTTACTCAACCCTCAAACTTATCCATCTACCAGCGGAACTATACCCTTAGAGGCTTTTATTAATTTTTTATTTTTTAAAAATTGATAATACCTCAAATATTAAATGGTAACTACTAACTAGTTGGCATCTTTGTTACTGTGTTATGATTTGAGTGGGTTAGTTATTATTATTATTATTAGGCTTAACCGTACGAATACCCCATAAACTATACGCGTGTTGCTCATTTGCCCCTAGAATTCTTAAAATGGTCACTAATCCCCCTAAACTCTCCTTAATGTCCAAAATTCTAATGCCATCCCTTTTTCTGTCGTGGTAAATTGCAATAAGTTCCCCTAATTTTATAGATAATTGCATCAAACCAGAAACAGTATAATAATATGACTTAAATATCCCTCTGACCAAATTTTAAAAATAAAATTTAGAAATTTAAAATTGAAATAATGGTTAAATAATAGTAAAATTCTAAATTTAATTTTCTGAATATTAAATTATCTTTTTTATTTAAATATCACTAAATATTTAATAATAATAATAATAATAATAATAATAATATTTTTATTTTATTTTTTTAAGCCCAAAACACATGTACTGACTAATGGGATGGAATAATAATATATATGACATAATAATAATTATTATATTATTAACAACAACAACAACAACAACAACAACAACAACAACAATAATAATAATAATAATAATATAAATATAAATATTTGAAAGTCATGGTTATTAAGTCATAACTATTCCAATTTCATCCCATTAGTCAGTACGTGTGTTTTGGGCTTAAAAAACAAAAAAAAAACAAAAAAATTATTATTATTACTACATCACATTAGTCAGTATGTGTGTTTTGGGCTTAAAAAACGAAAAAAACAAAAAAAACAAAAAACAAAAAACAAAAAACAAAAAAAAAACAAAAAAAAAAATTATTATTTCATCCCATTAGTCAGTATGTGTGTTTTGGGCTTAAAAAAAATTAAATTATTATTATTATTATTATTAAATATATAGTGATATTTAAATAAAAAGATAATTTAATTATTCAGAAAATTAAATTCAGAATTTTATTATTATTTAACCATTATTTCAATTTTAAATTACCAAATTTTATTTTTAAAATTTGGTCAGAGGGATATTTAGGTCATATTATTATATTGTTTCTAGTTTGATGCAATTATCTATATAATTAGGGGAACTTATTGCAATTTACCATGACAAAAAAATGGATGGCGTATTGGCGTTAGGATTTAGGACATTAAGGAGAGTTCATGGGGTTTAGTGACCACTTTAAGAATTCAAGAGACAAATGAGCAAACCACGTATAATTTAGGGGTATCCGTACCATTAAGCCTTATTATTATAAAATTTTTTAAATTGTTTCATTATCTTTTTAAGTGATGCGATTAAAAGTGGAGTCATTAGCATGGGAGACATGAATTTTTGGCGATTTGAGTGCCCTACTTGTACATTGTTACGCATGCTTTGGCCTTTGGCCATTAATAACCCTTGTTGAAAACAACTTTCTTTTAATTTAATTACTTTTTGAAAAACGATGGCACTGTTGTAAATAATTGAGATAATAAAATAAATAAAAGAAATGATATGAAATAAAAGAAGTGAAATGAGAGAGATGAACAACAAACAAAGAAACATAGACAAAAGTTGAGAGACGAGAAAGATATGAGAGATCATTTGCCTTTCCTTTTTGATTTCAAGTGAATCAGGTGGGTAACAACAACCACCAAAATTTACAATACAAGCCATATATATAGGCAATATCATGAGGGGTGCTTATTGCAATTCCCCATCTAAATTGACACATGACAAAGCAAAGGAAGACATGCCTCCACGTGTATTGGTGTGTCCAAGAAGTCAAGAAAGTGAGAAGTGAAGGTGGTGGAATGCCATACACACATGTGTTGTAACACTCCCCCTTGGATTTCCACGATTTGTATTTTAATTTGCTAGGAAAAACCCAGTGGGATAAAGACCTCAGCAAAATATATACAATGATTTTCTGGATTAAGTGGTGTGGATGTGTTCAGAACTGCTTTATTAAAACCTTTCCGATAAAATCCAGTTGGATAAAATCCGGTAAAAGGAAAAAGAGTACAGTAAACATATGTCTATTCAAAATTTTGCTCTCCTTGATTGAACGCCCCCCTGAATGAAACTTCAATATCAATCTTGTAATTTACAAAGACGACGCATGCCAATTCCATATACCAGTTTCTCAAAAGTTGATGTAGACAATACTTTGGTAAACAGATCTGCCAGATTATCTGTATTTGTTTAACATCAATTTATCGGCTCTGTTGAAGTTCATGAGTATAGAAGAATTTAGGAGAAATATGTTTGGTTCTCCTTTGATATAGCCTCCTCTAATTTGAGCAATACAAGCCGCGGTATCTTCAAATATTAGTGTCGACATTCTTGTAGATAATGAAAATCCATATGTATTTTGAATATGATAAATAACTGACCTTAGCCACATGCATTCTCGGCTTGCTTCATGAAGTGCAAGGATCTTAGAATGATTAAAGGAAGTAGCAAAAATAGTTTACTTTGTGTAGTGCTAGGAGATTGTTGTGCCACTATTGGTAAAAATATATCCCGTTTGTGAACGAGCTTTATGGGGATCAGATAGATACCCGAACCAAGTAAACCTGAAAAATTGTTAGATTTTGAAAAATATAACCCTAAATCTTTCGTTCCATGAAGATAATGAAAAAATGTTTAATCTCATTCCAATGTCTTCGAGTTGGTGCTGAATTGAATCTAGCAAGTAAATTTACTGAAAATGCAATATCTGGTCTAATACATTGTGCCAGATATAATAAAACACCAATTGCATTAAAATATGGTACTTCAGGACCAAGTATCTTTTCACCATCTTCAAGTGGTCGGAATGGATATTTCTTTAGATCAAGGGTTCTAATAAACATAGGGGTACTTAATGGGTGAACATTGTCTATATGGAATCTTTTCAGAATCTTTTCAACATATGCTGATTGATGGATAAACATTCCGTTTGATTTATGCTCAATCTCCAGACCGAGACAATATTTTGTCTTTCCTAGGTCTTTCATTTCAAATTCCCTTTTCAAATATTCAGCAGTTTTCAGGAGCTCTCTAGGAGTTCCAATCAAATTCATATCATCAACATAAACCGCTATAATAGCAAATCCAGATTCTGATATCTTTATGAAGAACACATGGGTGTATAATATAATTATTATACCCTTATTTTATCAGATATTTACTGAGACGGTTACACCACATCAATCCAGATTGTTTTTAATCCATATAAGATTTTTGTAGGTTCATCAAATACAAATGACGAGATCTCGGTTTACATGCTTCTGGTATTTTAAATCCTTCCGGGATTATAAATATCTGCATTGAGTGAATCATATAGATAAATGATTACCAAGTTTGGAAGACGCATTTCAAGCCTTATAAAAGCAGCCAAATTTATCAAAATTCGAAATGTAATTGTATTCATCACTATTGAATACCAAGTTTCTGTGAGAAATCTTGTACTACAAGTCGTGCCTCATATCTTACGATCTCATTTTTCTCATTATGTTTCCGTATAAAGATCTTTTAGTATCCAACTAGTTTGACATTTTCAGGTGTCTGGAGAACTATTGGTCTAAATACTTTATGTTTGGCTTATGAAGTCAATTCTTCTTGAATTACTTCTTTTCATTTAGGCCAATCATGCCTTTGTCTACAATCATTGATACTATAAGTTTCATAATTATTATTTCAGTAGCTACTATATTTGAAAATGTATCACTGATGATTGTTCCTTCACTATTCCACATTTCTCATGTATGATTTATAGAAATTTTCTCAATTTCAATATACTTGAATCTTTGTTAAGATTTCTTCCATTTCAATGGATTTAGTCACTTCAGGGACTTTGTGTCTCTTTAGATATATCTAACTCTTATAGAGTTGATTTAGAGAAAGTGGATTTATTCATAACTCGAGCTTTGTTTTCATTAGGATCCTGATAATTTATTTTCTTCTTCTGGGAACAATACATTTCGAAATAAAAGGTTTACAAACCTATGATATGCATTAGATGATTTATTTGTTGCATTTTACTCAGATCGTTCTTCAGGAACAATCACCCGGCCGGGGTTTATGAGATAGCAACTTATAAAATTTTGTCACTTTTAATATATCAAGTAACTGATTAATAATTATCTGATGATCAATTATCTTAAAAATGAGCATGTCCATAACCAATTACAAGTTGTAATGGTAAGTAATAATGATAAGCAGTGGGTCAGAGATGAATAGAATGTCTCCATATAGAAATTGGTAATTGTATCAAAATAATAAAGTTCTCGCAAGTACCTGGAGATGCTTGATAAGTGACTCTGCTAATCCATTATGAGTATGAACATGTGGAATTAGATGTTCAACATCAATCCCAACTGATCTGCAATATTTATCAAATGTATTGGAAGTAAATTTACCAATATTATCAAGACGTATTGACTTAATTTGATGAACGGGAAAATGTGCCCAAAGCCTGATAATCTGTGTGAGTATTCTTACAAAAACAACATTTCATGTTGATAATAAGCAAACTGTGACCATCTACTGGATGCATCAACTAGGACCATAAAATAGCAAAATGGTCCACTTGGTGGATGAATAGGTCCACATATGTCCCCTTGAATCCTTTGTAGAAATGACAGGGATTCAAAACTAACTTTAGAATGGGATGGTTTTATCACTAACTTCCCTTGTGAACATACACTACATAAATTTTCATGGGATAAAAGAATCTTCTGGTTCTTTAATGAATGCCTATGATAATTTTCAATGATTCTACGCATCATTGTAGATCCCGGGTGACCAAGACGGTCATGTCAAAGCATAAATATTTTTGGATCTGGAAACTTCTGGTTTATAACTGCATAAATTTCTACACCTCTTATAAGAGTATAATATAATCTAGATGATAAAACCCGCAGCTTTTCCATAATGAGCTTCTGGCCTGAATCATGAGAAGTAATGCACAAATACTCAATATTCTCATCACTTATAGTTTCTATGTGATATCCATTACACCATATATCTTTAAAACTAAGTAGATTTCTTCTGGATCTATTTGAATATAAAGCATCACTGATACATATTTTAGTATCGTTTGGTAACAATATCATGGCTCTATTAGAGCCTTCTATCAGATCTGCTGGACCCGATATTGTATTAACATTTTCCTTGAGCCTTGAACAAGGTTAAATTCAGAAATTATTTTTGATTCCACAGAATCGTATGTGTCATTGCACTTTTAGCTGGACATATATTTCTTGTATCTTACTTTTCAATATCAATCAATTTATCGTTTAAAGACATATCTATTCACAATGAAAAATAAAGTGCATATTAGACAAAGTGATCAAAAGTATAAACATATAGATATGAAAATATATCACTTCATAAAAAAAAAATAAAAATTCATGAACCATATTGATTTTTCGAACTTCCAGTTCGACCATGAACCGCAGGTTCATAAAATTCTGAAAACTTCAGGTTCATAAAATTCAGAAAACTTCAGGTTCTAAATAGAAATTACAAATTGACTTTCTAGATGAAAGAATCATAACTTGATTCAATTTAGAATTTCTGGTTCTAATAAACTTTGACATAAAAATTTTAATATCACAATTTAAATTAAATTCACAGCTTTAAGTCTGATTAGAACTTCATGTTCAGAACTTAAGAATTTCAAGTTCAGATTCAATACTTCGTATTTAAAATTAGAACTTCAGGTTCTATATAGAATTCGAATTTTGAAATTTCAGGTCCCAAGTATGACATTCATGTACATATTAATGAATCTAGAACTCCATATTTTTACTGAAATTTAAAATTTAGAACTTCAGATTCTGATCGGTTTGTAAAACCGCGCCAACTTAAATATTATAATGATAAATCCAGAAACTTCAGATTCTAGTTAGTCGGTCTAGCCGAGCTTGGTTTAAATTCCAGAAACTTAGCGATTGACCTAGTTAGGTTCAATACATAATTTATACAAATCCATAAACTTCAGTTTCTGGTTAGTTGGCATACTCAGATATATAAATTGCATAAAATTAAATAGATGCGTAAAATTAAAATAACAGATAATATAACATAAATATGATGAAGAAGAATGAAAGAATAACAGTATGAGATAAAGTGAATAGGGGAGAAAATTTACTATTTGCTTTTATTGATGATTTCAAATTACATTTTGACCTCACAATTTCAGCTGTGTAGTGATTTTGAATAAAACAGTATTATACTTAGAGACTGATCCAAAGCCTTGAAAACATAAATGTTGCCACTGATACCTAGCATTTGGTAATGCAACATCGGGTTGGTTATCAAATCGGTCTTTTAGTTCTTGTCATAGAACTTCTGGTTCTGTGACCGTTAGGTATTAGGCTTTCAGATCGTAGTTGTCCCCAAACACTTTTAGTGCAGTAACTTTCAAATTTGCAAGTTTTGATATTATTACAACTTTTGGTTATCCGAAAATCACAATCGGAGTCAGAACTTCTAGTCTGACAAAAATCCGAGGAATTTAAATCTTCAGATGTGTAAAGAAATATTTGTAAATAAATAAATCCAGAAGCTTCAGGTTCCGGTAATGATAAATAAATCCATAAACTTCAGGTTCGTGATGGGTAACCAAATTGTTTAAATAAAAATTGCGTAAAGTAAAATGCGTAATAATAAATGCGAAAAAAGTAAATCCAGAACTGTAGGTTCTGATAGGTTGGCATAGCCAATCTCATAAAAGCATAAAAATAAATAAATGCGAGAAAGTAAAACTCGTTGTTCTGGTAGGTTGGTATGGCCACTCACATAAAAGATTATAAATAAATTAATGTGAGAAAATAAATCGTATAAAAGTAAATAAAATGCAGGAAAGTAAATTGCGTAAAAATAAAATGCGAGAAAGTAAATTCAGAACTACAAGTTCTGGTATTAATAAATAAAAATCTGGAAGCTTCCGGCTTTAGTAATAATAAATTCAGAACTTCAGGTTTTGGTAATAAATCTAGGAACTTCAGGTTTTAGTAGTAATAAATTCAGAACTTCAGGTTCTGGAAATAACAGCATCGTGCTGATAACGTGTTGTAAATAATTGAGATAATAAAATAAATAAAAGAAATGAGATGAAATAAAAGAAGTGAAATGAGAGAGATGAACAACAAACAAAGAAACATAGACAAAAGTTGAGAGAAAAGATATGAGAGATCATTTGCCTTTCCTTTTTGATTTCAAGTGAATCAGGTGGGTAACAACAACCACCAAAATTTACAATACAAGCCATATATATATAGGCAATATCATGAGGGGTGCTTATTGCAATTCCCCATCTAAATTGACACATGACAAAGCAAAGGAAGACATGCCTCCACGTGTATTGGTGTGTCCAAGAAGTCAAGAAAGTGAGAAGTGAAGGTGGTGAAAAGCCATACACACGTGTTGTAACAGGCACACCATTTTAGAAAGGGTTAATTGCACAAATTTTCATTGTATTTTTCCTTTATAGCAAAATATTCAACAAATACCTTTAATTATAAGCAGACCCCCTTGCCATTAGTCAACATCAGATCGCTTTAACCGTTGACCAAGTATAAAGAGGGTAAAATGGTCATTTTGTGTTTAAAACAAATAACTTAGTAAAATAACAATGACTTGCCATATACATCACTTCCCTAGTCCAACTTCTTTGACCATTTTCATTATCAATATCTCTTTTCTTTTCAACTTTAATTGCTAAACACTCCTTTGAAAAATAGCAATAATATTACAAAGAACGTCCCTGAGGTTTGCCCCTTCACACAAAAAAAACAACTTTATCAAAAATTGACACTCAACTCCCTTGACGTTAGTGTTTGACCGTTAACTTAACGGTTGACCACATCAAAATGCCAAAATGACTTAAATCCCCTATTACCCTTTATTTAATTAAATTAAAATTTAAAAGAGTAAATTAAATAAAAAATAGATGATCTTCACAATTTTTTTTTTTAAAAATAAAATTTTTAAAATGGAAAAAATAAGAAAATAAAATTAAAACACGTTTTAAAACCAAAAAAAAAAAAAAAAACAGAAAAATAATGGAAAATAATCTAAATTTTAAAAAACAAAATAAAAAATGAATGTAATTTTAAATAGAAAGAAACAGAGACGGATGAGATCTGGTGGAAGAAAAAGGATCAACTTCATCGTACAAAACTCATAACCAACATCTCTCAATTCAACTTTATCTTTATCAACCAAACCTTCAATTTTCATCGACCAAACACACCATCTGCAAACATCAAATCAATTAAAAAAAAAATTCCTTTTAAAACCTAGAAACACAGCTCTGTTTTCTGTTCATCTAAACCCAACATAAACACAAAACATCTCCCAAACTCATTGTGAGCAACAATGGCAACAACAACAGATGAAAAAGAAACAAAATTGGATGAACTTTGGATGGAGACCTCCGTCTGAGATGTCGCGCTCCATCTCAGTTGGAGTCACACTCCATCTGAGATGTAGTCAACTTTTTTATTTTTTATTTTTATTTTGGGATGGAGAAGATCCTTTTTTTTTTTTGGGAATTTTTTTATTTATTGATTTGTGGTTTTTGTTCTTTGGATAGACTAAAGGTGAAGATCTTTTGTGATTGGATTCTTAAAATTTGTATTGACAAAAAAATGAAGTCAGATGATCTTCATGTTGTTGTTGTTTTTTTTTTTTTTTTTTTTTTTTTTTTTTTTTTTTTTTTAGGTAAAAGAAATGAAAAAACGAAGTGTTTTTGTTGTTACATTTTTGTTGATATGGAGATCCATTATTGAATTTTTTTTATCACTTTTATTTATTTATTTTTAATTTCATCTCAACCATCCATCTTCGTCAAAGATGGATGGTATAGATCTTGTTTATTTTTTAATTTTTCATTTTAAAATTTATGATTTTATTAAATTTAAGGTAAAATGATGATATTACCCTTGAATATGTTAGACTTAGCAGTCAACTCTAGTCAAACCCTAACAGTAGGGGAGTTAAGTGTCAATTTTCAATAAATTTGTTTTTGGATGTAAATGGGCAAACCTCAAGGAGGTTATGTGTAATTAGCTCTATTATGGTACTCCAAAAGCTTTGATCAGCCTCCTCTCCAATGACAGCATTTTTGTACCATTTTTTTTTTTTTTTCGGAGAGTGAATGGTAGGAACAAAAGAGGAATTGGATTTCGAGAAAATCAAGGAAAATAATAAAAAGATAAATATTTTTATATTTTTAATTATTTTAATTTAATTTATTCTGTTTATTTGCCATTTTTTTTGTTTTAAATTATTTTCATAAAAAAATATTTATTATTTTATTTAAATTAAATAATTTTCAATAAACTAATATTTATTTATTATTTACTTCAAATTCGAGTTATATATTCCATTTCATAAATATTACATGGCATTTTTAGGACCACAATAGATGGCTCATGGCTTCACTACATGTCTACATCCAATCAGATTTTTTTATTTTGTTTTATTAAATAATCATACTTACTTATTTAGTATTCATTATCATTTTAAAAAAGGGGGTATGGATGTCATTGCATATTGCTAATATTAAATAAAGAGTGCTTCTTTTGACAATCCAAAATTTTCTTTTTACACATTTTTTCTAAAGACATTATATTCTCAAAATTTAAATTTTAAAAAAAATTCTAAAGATATTTTCTGTTGTTCCAAGATTATCCATTTTTTATCTTTTGGCACTCCTATTTTAAACACACTCTAATTAAAAAAATAAATTTCTAAAGACACTCCATTTTATTTTAATAAAAGTTAGGACGAACCATCGTAATCTTCGGATTCATCCGAAAAGTAATCTTTTTTTAATTAAATTATTAAAAAAAGAAATTATCTCTCATAAATCATTAGATTAAATATTACATATTAAACACTCTCTCCTAAATTTTTGCCATATTAAATTCTCTCTCCTCCAACACATATCTCTAATTTTCTATCTCCGTTCTTTTATGTATATATTAAAAATAAAATAAAAAAGTACCCTACTTTTCAAAAAAAAAAAAAAAAAATTCAAAATTTGAAAATGTTTTTTGTTACTTTTGTAGGTATGTGATTGCTTAGATAACTTTAATTCTTGCATTATTCTTAGAAATTCTGAGTTTAATCGAATCTAGTTACAACAAATCAAGTTTTCATTTATCTTTTTTCATTCATAAGTTTTTTTTTTTTTTTCTTTAACTATTAATCAGAGATTGATTGAAAAAGTATGGAGATAAGATTATTTTTTTTGAAAAATTGAAAGAGAGAGAGAGAGAGAGAGAGAGAGTGTGTGTGTGTGTGTGTGTTTAATACATAATATTTAATCTAATGATTTAGGAGATAAAATTTATTTTTATAATAATTTAATTGGTTTGATGTGTCTTTAGAATTGTTTTGTCAGGTTAGTAATTTTAATTCAGGTTAAAATTGTCATTAATAAAAAAAAAATTAAATTGGAATGTAAATAGATAATTTGCGAATTAGAAGGAGAATCTCTCTTAAACAAAGGTGTTTCATATGTAAGGTCATATCAACAATAGTTCAAGTCAGGAGTATTTTAGAACTTTCAACAATTGAGCTCGGTCAACCGTTTAAAGTAACTAGTGTTGGCTATCAAGTATCAGCAAGGGTTTGCATCTAATTAAAGCCATTTGTTGAATATTTTGTTATAAAAAGAAAACACATGGAAAGTTTGTACAATTATATATGGGAAAAGATCATTTTGCCCTTTGACCTTTGCCCTATTAGAAGGGTGAGGACATAGTTTGCTCATATTGACCGGTCCCCCTTGAAATAAAACTAATGTAAAATCTCCCCGTTACCTTTTCCTTCCAAAAAAGGTTTGACCATAGTCAAATGACCATTTTATCCTTAAAAATAATCAGAAAATAACCATGGTACCCTTCAGCTATTTATTAAATGAAAAATATATTAAAAAAGAAAACAAAAATAAAAAAGAATTTAAAAACTAAAAAAAAAAGACGGATCTCTACTGTCCATCTCCATGAAGAACGGTGTAGATATTTTTTTATTTATTATTTAAATTTTAAAACAAAAATAAAAAATAAAAAAGAATTTTTAAAAAAAAATAATAAGATCTGGATCTCCACTATTCATCAACCATCCATCTCCATGATGAATGGTGGAGATATTTTTTTCCACCAGATTAAAAAAAAATTAAAAAAAAAAAAATCTTCAATCTGGATCTCCACTGGATCTTAGAAATATTCTTCAACTTTTCTAAAATTAATCACACAATCGTCAACAAAATCAAACCAAAAAGGGGAAAATCACACAATCTTTGGATCTCAAATTTTCAAACTAGATATCAGATTCAACCCCACCATCACCATTATTAGTACTATCATCAACACAAGATTTTGATAAACCAAACCTAGAATATTATCAACACCACCACCACTATTATCAGACCAGATTCAACATCACCATCAAAGGGATTATCATACCTAAACCCAAACCCTCCATCTCCATCAAACCCAGACCCAAACAAAAAATGTGAACCACCCATCACCAGCCCTAAAATCCAGCAACCACCATGAACCACCCATCACCACCACACAACAACCCATCCAAAATATATATTCAAAACCAAATTGAAACCTAATCGATTTTAAGCAAGTTGACAAAATGCCCAACTTACCACCAAAACCCCAAACATCCACTAATTTTCAATTTTTGAACGATGTCATCTGTACAACTCACAACTCCCAACCTCAACCTCTTTACAACTCTCTTGAGAACAAAACTCCAAAACCCATAGAAAAAGAAGAACCCAGTCACGTAAAGAAGAACCCTTAGATTTGCATCGTGTCGAACAACAATTGCATAAAGAAGAAGAAGAATTGCCTCGTCTTGCTGCCTAGAAGAATGGCGACTTGATTGAGAAGGAGAGGAGACGAAAACGGTTGTTAAGCCGAAGAAGACACCAATCGGTGTTGTTTACTGGTTCTCGCAAGTAGAGGTAGGCAATTTGTTCGAGCAAGTAGACTACTTTTCATATGATTTTTTTTTTCAGCATTGAATTTTGGTTTTTGGTTTTTTGTTTTTTTTTTTTGTTTTTTTGCTTTGCCTTATAGATTTTTGAATTAGGGTTTGTTTATAAGGTTTTTTACGACTTCATATGTTCCATGTTTGTTTGTCTGTGGATTGTATTTCCTGAGTCTGTTAGTGGTGGTGAACCCATGTGTTTTTGATTGCTCGTTTCTTGTAAAATTTTACTATATACAAGTATTGGTAGATATGGTGTAGTTGATAGATATAAAAACAATGGAATAAAACACACTGATGGTGTAGAATGTAGATACATAATGAAGTATAATGTGGTTGAAAACGGAGATGTTAGATGAGTAATTTGGACTAGAAATGATAAAATGATGCATATGATTGCATCATTGAAAATCAAGAACAATAATTGTGTGTTACGATTCTGAGAGCAAACATAAGACTTTGCCAAAACTGTGTGTATCTAGTCATATTGCTAATATGATGAATTGACAATGGTTTGTTTTGTGTTCTATATGTTAATTCTAGAGGAGGAGAAGAAAAATTAGTTGTGAATTGACAATGAGATTATAGACTAGTTTCAGTGTTTTTGACTACTTTAAAAGCTAAACAATTACCGTGTTAGTAAATTACAGTTTTCAAGCTTGAAATGTGTAAATTTCATAAATGTCTATCTGTTCTTCTATGTTATTGGTTTCATGTTTTTTTTCCCCTCTTCATTGTTATTGTGTTCCTCTTTTGTTTTTTTTTGGTGGAGATGAAGTCCTGTTGGTTTTGTCATTACGGTTCTTTTATGTGGGAAGGTTAATTTAGTCCATTAGAGGACATTACATGTAAAGTGAACTTCGATAAAAGACAGTTTTATAAATATATCAAGAAGAGGACATTTTTGCTGATTTAAACATGTTTAACCTCAAACCAGTTTGAGAAGTAAATATATCTAGTAGGTGGATTTATGTCAAAACACTACAAATAAAACCAGGGAGATTGAGCCAATAGGCCTCGTACTAAACCAATAAAGCAGAGAAGTTCTTAGGTGCAGTGAGATGCACTATGCATCTAGAGATGTCAAAATTACCCATTGGTCCAAGGATCTGTGGGGACCCATCCCGTTAGGGATGGGTTTAGTGCCTACCATTTATGTTGTGGTATGAGTTTGGTAATTTTTTTGATCCCCGATTTAATTTCGGGATGGTTTTGGAATTTTCAATCCCTGCCCTAATCCACTCTTGTACCCGTTGTATATATATATATATATATTTATATAACTACAATTTTTAGTGTAAATTTCTCTCTCTTTTTAGAGTTTGTTAATGAGTTGTGTTATGCTATAATTGATTTAGAGTTTGTTAATTGATACCGGTTTTGTATTATAATTTTTAAAATATTCAATAATTTTGATATGATCTCTTTTTTAATGATAAAATTGGATTGACCTAAGGGAAAAAAGCATTACAAGCGATCATATACTGAAAAACCCTTATGCACTATCCATATATATAAATGATAAAAGAAAAAAAGAACAACAACAACAACCAAATAAGCACAAAAAGTAGGGGGAATACATCCCCAAACAAAAAGTGGCACACATGCCATACCAAAAAAGAAACATGGGGGCAAAACAGGCTGGCCCGGCCTAGCTTGGCTCGACAAGGGCATGCCAAACTGCTTAGCAAACTGGGGCCGAAAATGCTTTTTGGGGTAACAGGTCGGGCCAAGGCTCGGCCCACCAAGCCAAGGTGTTTGTTGGCTTGGCCTAGCACGGAAGCATGACCATAATAGGCCGGGCCAGGCCGGCCTGCGGGCCTTAATAGACTACCTTTTTATTTATTTTTATTTTTTTTCAATTCTATTTAAATATAAAATAAATAAAAAATTAATCATTTTTTTTCTATTTTATTTTATTTTACTTAAAATTTTATTTATTTTTTAATATTTTAATTTAAAATTTTATTTATTATTTTAAATAATTTTAAAGTTTCAAATTTATTTCATGTTAAAAAAATATTTCTTATTTATTTAGTCTAATGAGTAATGCAATAAAATGTAAGAAATAGATTAAATTATATTTTATTTACTTACTAAAATTATTCAAAGAATAAATAAAGTCATAAAGATGTAAGAATTAAGAAAGAGCTGAATTTTATTTATTTATTCACATTTCAGTTTACATGCTTTATGATTGCCTCGTTAAAAACCTAACCAAGAAAAAACCCAATGGGATAAAAACTTGGTAAGGGAAAATGAGTGCAATTGAATTACAAAATTACAAATACATGTATAATTAAAAATTAAAAATTAAGTCTTCAGTTTTGCTGGTTACTGCCATAACCAAAAGTATCGTCGAAGTATATGTTGGAAAAACTTCGAATTAGTTCTTCATTCACCGATTGATGCTGCACCCTCATCTCTGCATGCTCCCAATCATTACAGCATGTTAATATCTCCACCATCTCATGGGTCAAACAAGATCTTCTAGGTTCGATTATACGTTCACTGGTGATGAATGCCTATTCTGAACAAATAGTTGACACAGGGATGATGAGTACGCTTCATGCTAGTTGGGATAATACTAGGTACGCTTCATGCTAGTTGGGATAATACTAGATAACTCTCGGTATGGTTCTTCCACCATAATAGCAAATCAAATTCTTGGAAGTCCTCTTGATGGGCTATGTCGAACTTAGTTTCAAAGAAAATGTTCAGTTCGCAATGTCAAGATGATGATGATGAATATGAAGACTCTTTGATGCCAGTTAGGATTCTCATACTTCTCTTCATCGGTCGGGTGTCCAATTGTTCCGACCATTGCATGTTTCTGCTACTTAACATGCGTTCATAAAGATGATAAACTTTGAACACATTGGATTGTAGGTTAGTAAAATGTTGAGTAAGATCTAAATCCAAGTAACCACCAATAAACCCAGTAAAAGTTTTAAACTATTTAATTTAGTCCTAGGATCTACTATACAACCTAAGGCATAGGGTAAAGGAATTTCATACCAACAATTTTGAAATTTTTTCACCATTGCCGCAACTGTAGTGCTTAAGATGGGATCCTCTCTATAAGAGTACAAAATTTCAGACATTTCTAAAATTTGATGCAACGCAATATGAGATATGGGGTAATAGACACCGAAAAGAAGTACAGTTGAATCGTAAAAAACCTTTAAAATTTTAATAAAACTATTTGCCACATACTAATCATCCTCGCTTAGGGTTGGACTAGCCACTAGAGCCATTTCCGTATTATGATAACATGTTATTTCAGTAGAATAATCAATACCACTTTGAAACATTAAATAAGTGGAGTTCCACCTTACTTGCATATCTGTTTGGAACCTCCTAGACTGTTTGTCATTAGCTGTACAATATTTGGAATAAAATTTCACTTTTTGATTAGAGCCGCTAATATAAGAAATGACATCTCTGATGCGATCTATATGACCACTTACAACCTTAAAACCTGATTTCATAACTAAATTTATGATGTGACATGCACACCGTTGGTAGAAGAGATGGCCCCCCAGCTTGAGGGACATTGTTGGCTAATAACAAGTTAATGGATGCCGTGTTTGATGATGCATTTATCTAACGTGAGCGAAATGATGTGTCCAGTTAGTCTAAATTCCTTTAAAACTTCAAAAATAACATCAAAAATATTTTGAGTGGCATGTTAGAAATCCATGGGATGAAAACCAAGAATTCTTTTTTGGATCTTCCAATCAAAATCTAAATAGTGTCCCGTGACACATAAATAGTCTTGTTTGGATCTTCCAATTTTATTTAAATATAAAATAAAGGGTGAAATCCATTTTAGTCGCTCTAGTTTGACCTATTACACAAACTGGTCCCCCAATTTTCAATATTATCCCGTTAAGTCCTTTTGTTAAGATTTCCGTTAGAAAAGTGGAATCTGATAGGGTCAGAGGGTCAAATGACCTTACTGCCTCTTATAACTGTTGAAATGAATTGAAAGACAAAAATGGCCCTTTATAATTAAATTAAATAATAAAAATTTAAGACAATTTAAGAATAACATAAATAATTAAAAATCGGAATAAAATTGAATTGTTTTGACATTTTTGAACACGTCTGCGCATGAATTCATTTGGCTAAAGCCCTAGCCCACGCACCCCTCTTTTCTTGATTCTTCTTCTTCTTTGTGGTTGATGGCCGATGTGTTTATGTTCTGAGCCCAGCCAGAAGTGGTTGAGAGGAAGAAGCCTCCTGACATCAGTGGAAGTGCAAAGCGCTCTCGATCTCAGAGCGATGGGGACAGCTTTAGGCCGACAAAACCGATGGGTGAAAGCTTCAAATCGAAGCTCCTTAGCTCATCTAATCCAGGTGTTTGGACCGGCTTTAGGGCAGGGAAGGAGAAACTAAAAATTTTGGAGGGAGATATTATGATTTCAGAAGGCCCTAATGGTCCTGCGATGAAACTCTCCTCTGATTTGAAAGAACAGCTCTGTAAGCCAAGGGCGAATGCTCTGCTTTTGAAGATCATGGGGAGACCCCACACCCTTAATTTTATGTTATCGAAATTGAACCAGAAGTGGCCACTCATTGGTCAATGGCAACTTACGAACCTGGAGGACGGGTATTTTGTCGCTAGATTTCAGATGTTGGAGGACTTGGATTTTGTTCTGACAGGAGGACCTTAGGTAATAGCTAATCAATACCTGGTAGTGCATAAGTGGAAACCCAACTTTGTTTTAGGAGAAGAAGATATTTAGAGAATGCTAGTTTTGGTACGTCTTCTGAAACTCCTTATGGAACGGCTTGATGTTGATCTACTAAAACGCATTGGGAGTATGTTGGGCAATACTTATAAAGTGGATCCTATAACTGAATCTCAGGCCAGAGGGAGATATGTGAGAATATATGTTGAGATTGACATTACAAAACCTCTGAAGAGTAGTTTGAATGTTGAGGAGAGAGCTATAAGAGTTGAATATGAGAACCTTGGTATGATATGCTTTAAATGTGGTAGAGTGGGGCATAACAAGGAAGTCTGTATGGAGGGTGTTGTAACCCAAACTGAGGTTACCAAACCAACTGAGATTGATATTGACTCTAATGGTAGAAATTCTAATTCATACGGAACATGGATGCAAGTTTCATATGGAAGAAATGGGAGAAACAACTCGGGTACTCAGTATGCTGGCAAGAGAAGTGGTAATATGTGGAGTGTTGGGAAAAATAATATTAGTGATAGAAAATATAACCCTCCTGAACATGGAGCTAGAAAATGTGGTAAGCTCTCTAGCATTGAAACTGGTATTAATCTGCCTGCCAAGGAGACTGTGAGTGTGTCGCCGTCTAGTTTGAAAGAAAGGAATCGTGTTCCGAACATGGGAGGTTCTAGGTTTGCAATCCTTTCTGAGGAAATGGATGAAGTGGTAGTGTTGAACAGATCATAGAATCGGGTTGGCAATCAGAACAAGGCAAGCAAATCCAAAGCGATAACTGAAATTTCAAACTAGGTGCTGCTAGCACAGATCATATAACCATTTCCCCGATTAAATATCTAATTGATTCTAACACTGCCTCAAGTAGTTTCAACAAACCCTTTAAAGAGAACAATAATAGGGTGTGGATTAAGGGGCATGGTAAGCTGTCAAAAAAGGATAAACAACATTCTGCCAACTCTCAGCAAGTCAATTTGGTTGAGGATATTGAAGATTCCAAAGTCTTAAAGAGTTTGCATAAGGAATTGTTGAATCTGAGGTTGTGTTGCCTCTACCCCATATGTCTGGTTTGATTAGTACTGATGCAAGTGATGTGGAAATTATAGGTCCTAGTAAAAGTGTGCAGCAGGTTGACGTATCTGGTGCTACAAGTTTTGAATTGGTTGCCTTTGAACATAAAGAGGCAATGAAGGTCACATTGGAGTAGAGCCTCCCTTGTTTGTCGGTCCCTCATTTTGTATTTTTTAATGATCTGTACGTGGAACGTTAGAGGTGCTGGAAAAAAGGGGTTTAGTAAGGTCATCTTCGACCTGAAAAAACTTTTTCGTTTTGAGGTCCTTACGATTTTGGAACCTAGGATAAGTGGTGCTAAGGCTTCCAAAGTTATTGACAATTTGGGATTCTCTAATAATTTTATGGTTGAGGCATCTGGATTTTTTGGAGGAACTTGGCTTCTTTGGAATGGTAGTAAAATTAAACTTCAAGTGGTTGCTAGTTCAAAACATACAATTACTGCATTAGTGGCTGAGGGTAGTAAGCTTTAGGTCCTCACCATTGTTTATGCCAATCCGAGTCCTACTACCAGGAGCTTTATATGGAATTATCTTATTGCTGTCTGGAATTGCTTCCAGGGTCCTTGGGTTGTCATGGGAGACTTCAATGAGATCACTTGTAGTGAAGAAAAAAGGGGTGGTAGGCCTAATGGTGAGCCGTCGTGCACTCATAAAAATGATGTAATTTGTTTGATCTTTGAAAACCTTTTTAAGCCACTTAAATCTTTTAAAGTGTGATTTTATAACAAATGGTAAGCAAGTTCGTTCCATAGGGATATGGAGTGCTAATTATATAGATTGACTAATCTTTAGACAAATAAAATAAATCATGATATGTGATAGATGTGTGGTTTCAAAAACCACCAATGTTAACTACTAAATTGAAAATACAAAAGTGATATGAAAAATAGAATACTCAACAACCTTGATAAGAATAATGATGTAAACAATTAATAGGATTGCTAGGGAATAGATTGATTAGCAATTGAGTGTGGGTAATGCCTTTCTAGCCACTTTAATGGATCAATCTCTCTATGTTAACCACTTAAGGCTTAGATTAGTGGGGTTGATATACCCACCACTAATCTATCCTATTCAATGAGTTCTTAATCACACAAGGGTGTCAATCCAAATATGATTGTATAACATATTATTCTAAACAAGATTGCAATTAACAAGTGGATATACAAGTCAATCACATAATGAATAGAATCTAATGATTGAATGAATAGAACACATAAAGAGATTCATTACAAAGATAAGGCTAATACCCAAAACCAAATGATCCTCAAATCTATCCCCTAGATTAGGGGTTTAGTTACACATATTAGCAATAAAATGGAAAGCAAGTAAATAATAAGGAAATCACCCTTGGGCCTCCTTCTTTATGCTTGATCCTTCCTTTCCTTTTATGCTCCTAATGCAAAGAGTGGAAGTAGAGGATGTATCTTGAGGTGTGGATGTTTAGTGGAAAGTGACAAAGGAATTTAGGTGTAGAAAATGGTAGGAGAGGAATGATTTAGGGAAGTAGTCAAGGTTTGGTGTTGAGATTTTGATGGAATTAGGTGAGTACAAGTATATAAATTGAGGATAAGAAGAGATGAGCCATGGATGAGAAATCTAGATCTCCATTGAGTGAATTTTGTGCTCTCTAAGGTGGTGTGTGTTCTAAAGACGAAGAGCCACTCTATATATATACTGTCACTTGGACATGTACTGATAACTGCTTGATTCGCTGATGTGGCGTAAAGTTCTCCATTTTGTCGCTATGTCGAACTTGGTGCGTAAAACAGTTAGACGCAAATGTCGCCACGAACATCATCTTTTTCGCCATATAGCAAATGGCGACCATGAGCAAATTCTGATGTGGTCGCCATTTGCAAGAGGTGCTCGCTATGGCGACCTCAAATGGCAACCATGAATAAAAATGTGAGGTCGCCATTTACAAGAGTGGGTCACTATGGCGACCCCAAATGGCGTCCCACCTGATTGATTTTGCAACTTTTCCGTCGCTAGTGACGACCTTCTGATGCTCTAAATAATTCCTTCGTCGCCATGCCGACCATGTGGCGACCTCTTATTGCATAAGTAGCGAGAATGCCCTGTTTCCTCTAATTGTAAGCCTTTTTGCACCCAAGTCATCATCTTCATCCCAAATACTCCTGAAACCTGATAAAACCTGAAACACTTGATTTTACATCATTAAACACGGGGAAATGCCCGAGAATCAAGTAAAAAGAGTCGGAAATGAGGGCCAAAATCATACCAATTTTGGCTTGATCAAATACCCCTAAACCTATCTTTTGCTAGTCCTCGAGCAAAACAATCACAAGCAAACCCCCAAAAACATGCATCAAGACATCTCAAAGGCTTTTTACTTTCTTATGGTCAATGTGCAAAACCAAAATAAAGAGATTGAAACAATTATGCAATAGTGAGGACTTCTACATGTAAGAAAGTGTCAAGTAAAGATTAAAAACATGCCACTCTAGATATGATTGTACGTAATGCGATCTTACATTCGAAATGCCAAAGCTTCAAAGCAAATGTGCTATTTGGTTTAGAATGTAATTCGCTTTGATACTAATCCTTACTGGATTCTCTCTTCTTTTCTCGAAGACTCCTAGGTTTTACTCAATAACATACATGTGCAATATGAATTCATGTTATGGGCATCTAATTGATTGCACATGATAATCATTAAAAACGCAATTTTCTGAAAAGTGGTCTCATGAATGGAATTGCAAGCCATGAATTAGAAAGAATATGTATCAACCAAATTGTACAAAATGGACAATCCCAAAGATCATGAAGGTCTTTCCTTTGGTTGTAATGGGGCCTTAGGTGATGGTGAAACAAAGAATGGGACAACGGATGTCAAGGAACCCGATGATTACACTAAGGCATACATTCTAATTATGAGTTCCACATGTTTCACACATATTGTTCACACTTCAAGGTGTCTAGGCTTTCAATTCTACATGTGCATTCTACTCTCATTTTCATATTGAGTAGTTCCTTTACTTTTCTTTCTCTTCTAGGCCAATTGTGCCTAATTTCTTGGTTCTATTTTTCTTTGCTTTGCCAATTCTTTTCTTTGCATACTTTTCATTTTCTTTTCTTTTCACATTCTTTTCAAGCTTTTATTTTCTTTTCAAACTTTTCAATTCTTTTCAAATATTCTTGCTTTGCAAGACTCTTTTGCACACATTTACATGCTTAGGTACACAACTTACATTTTAAAGTACAAGATTTTACATTGATTGCCTAAGCCTCAGCAAATCATTTGGTCAAGGTAGGTCAATATCTTAAGGCTTATAAGGTTCATGTAGATGTGGTTTATGAATGAAAAGCCTAAAATATGTTTGGCTTCAAAGGGGCTTGGGAGCACACATATTTACATTGGTTGGAAGTATTTAGGCAAATTAGTGGTTTTTCACATACATCGCCTAAAATCATTTCTAAAGGCTTGTCCACTAAGCAAAATAAGGCATCCACAAGCAGTCCATAATATTCTATGGCAAACAACATTTTAGTGCAAATGAGACCAATACATACTTGTATGGGTGTTTAAGAATGAGTGTTTTAATTGTGAATATTTCACAACTCAAAATACGTTTTTTAAAGGCCGTGTTTGTGATCCTCGCGGGAATCTCCACTATTAATTCCTAGCCTTCAAGCAAATTTGATAATGCACTCAACATTAAGAGAAAAAGATTAACGCACTTTGTTCAATGACACCCTAAGTGGCATAATGTTAATATAAACCAAACACTGGTAAAGATACACAATTCCAAACTACATCATGTAAAGAACAATCTCAACAAGCAAAGCATGCTCAAATATGGCAATATCGCAAAAATTTTGAAAAAATTGGCACACAATTTGAAATTTTGAAAAACCAAGCACAATGGTGTTGCGCACATGCACCCCCAAACCTAAATTGGACATTGTCCTCAATGTTCATGGGTGGTAGAAAATATTCAAAAGCACAACCCAACAAGTTTCAAGCAAGAGTCCATCAAGTAAAGACAATAATCAAAAGATATCAATAATCTGGCATTTTGCCCTCTCATCCAACCGTTCACAAAATCCAAACAATCAAAATTTATCAAGAAAGCACAAATATCCTAAATCCACTACCAAAATCCAATCCACACCCTTATTCTATGCAAAAACGAAATAAGAGCAATAAAGAAAAATAAAGAGCGAAAGAAAAGGAAATGCTAATAACATAAAGCAAATAAAATATCCAACAAAATAAATCGAAAATAAAGCACAGTGCTAACAATATCCAAGTAAAGTAATAGATGATGCAAATGATGATGGTCCAAAATAAGTCCTAAAGATAGTAGGATGGCAACTACTCCTCATCCTCCTCATCCTCATCATGCTCCATTTGCCCTTCCTTTTCGGATCCTTCTTCCTCTGCTAGTTAGATGCAGCCGTTGTCCTAGCCTACTCCTCTCTCCATCCCCTATATGCAGCCGCCTCATCTATAGGAGGACCCCCTGTATAACGGACCCCCTGATCGGTCATGGAACAGGCCTTAGCCTCCTCTAACTGGGCTGCCTCCTCAGCGGCAGACCGTGCAGTCTAAAGAACAAAATCAGGTGCATCCATACTGGGTCCTAATGCTATGGCTGGAACGAAAGGAGTCCCTATGGTAGTCTTCTTAGGTCTTCTGACATATGGCGTAAGCCTTAAATCGTGACAGAGGTCTTGAATCCTGTGATAACAGTCTCGCTCAAATCATGAATAAGATTCTCCAAATTTAGCTGCCTCTTCTCCAGGGCCCTCTGTCTTGCTTCCAGGACTAGACCATCAGCATGGAGTATATCAAAATCACCCGTCTATGTGCCCATGATGCACTCTACTCCATCCAAAATCCGAAGACCTAAAAACTGCCTAGGATCATCAACAATAGCAGGGGTCTCATCATCCTTATCATCATCATCAAAACGCTCATCATCGGGAATAACTCTCACAAATTTTGCCCTGGCACTTGTGCCAGTCTCTAAACTGTGTACTCTCCTACGTTTCCCGCCGGTTGGTAACTCCTCACGCTTGCTCATCAAGCGTCGCCATGTGGTCAAATCCATATCAAACAAGAGGGGGTTTAAGTACATCCCCGGATACATCTACACCTACCAACTTGCAAGCCTCTATGATCAAACATGGAAAAGAGAGAATATCTAACTCTGATTCATTCCTCCCAATACTCTGAATCTTCATCTTCACTATAACTCCCACATCAATGGGCTGCCTCTCAATGATACTATGCAAGATCCTGGCCACCTCAAATGGAACTGTAGATCTGTGGGAAACCGGCCTAAGTGATGAGTTGAGGAAAATATGCCAAAAGACGGGCTCAATCCTCAAATTGGACTGTTTGAGAGGGTATCTCTTTGCCATCCAAATAGTCATAGGAGTGATGGTTAAGGTGTTTGCAAACTCAACTGAATTCTTCACATATAAAGGGTTCGTGGTGATCCCTTCCACCATCCATTCACGCAGCCTCTCGAAATCCAACAATGTCGTCCCGAAATAGATGTTAATGTCCGCTGCGTTTAAGTGAACGGGAACCCCTCTAACCAAAATAGGACCACCCCTCATGTACTCCCTGAGATTCATTCTCGCATAAAATTCCCTCACAAGACTCTTACTGTAATATGGAGGAGTAGCTGCTAATCCTCCCTATCCCATGTCATTCACTGTTGCTGGGACCGGGGTATTTACCAGACTGTCCAAGTCTATTCCCCTCTCAAGCCACACCTTCTTCTCACTGAACATTTCCATTTGGTCCTGGAAATTCCTATTTAACTTACAATTTGGAACCACTTTCTTCTTGTGTGCGGGGGCTTTGCTACCCTTACCTCCCTTGCTTGGCAATTTCATCTTTGGTGCCATACCGTCACACAATTCGGAAATAGGAAATCACTCAAAAATCCTACAGCACAACTGCGCTTCTACAACAATCCCACACTCTCCGAGTGCTCCACAATCAATCACAACCACTCCAATAATGTTCCAACAATTCTATGTGAACAAAACCACCACAAAATCCAATCATATACATTATTCACTTCAAATCAAACTCAAAACCACCCCTAGTGTATCTAGATGCAATGTAGGAAGAATTTGAATGGAAAAATTGAAACGATTGCGTGCGTGCCACGACTTAGAATTTGAGAAGAGTTGATTTGTTGTTGTGCGGCATTCTAATTTGTTTTGGTCTTTTATAAGTTGAACGCCCTATGTCGCCATTTGTACCTCTCGGTCACCATGACGACCAAGTAGCAACCATGAAGGAAATCTTTAATTTGCATGTGGTCACCATTTGCATCATCTCTGTCGCCATGGCGATCTCATGGCAACCCCATCAGTTCTGATATGTTCGCTATTTGTATTATTTGGTCGCCATGACAACCTTGTAAATGGCGACCATGAATTTCTTCTGTAAGTGAGGTCGTCATTTATGAGGTCGCTATTTGCAAATGGCGACCAAATAGCGACAGTCACTTAAAGTCCTTTCTGAATACATTTTGAATTAGAACCCTAATACATTTTGAATTAGAACCCTACAATGTATCACCAAATACACATAAGCTCACAATACACACAACTTTAACAAGGATATTGGCATACTTATTTGAAAAACAAAACTAATAAAAGAAACACACTCAAAAGCTAAAACTAAAACACACAATCACTTATTCATAGCATGAAATGTAAATGTGCAAATCCACACTACCGCATCCTAACATGCGAATTAGGACCATGATGCTCATCATAAGGGTCAACTAAGCATTCATTCATCTTTCTCTTGACTACCCAAAGTGGACCCCTAGATTCATCTCGGACTTGGTTCACCAAATCCTTCATAACCTAAATTTTCTTAACACGGTTAGGTCTGATTCTTGGTCTAGCTCTATCATGATTAGCATGCTTCAAAAATTCAAAACACTTAGATTTAATATGACCATTCTTATGACAAAAATAGCAAGTTAGAGGATAAGAAGGAATTCTCCATTTTTGCATTGGAGGTCGAGGCCTTGAAGGACCATCCTTGGTGATTTTCTTGAGGTATTGGTCCATCCGATCTATCTCCACCAAATAATCACACTCCTTTACCTTTGCAATCTTCAAGGACATTTCTTTGTTGCTTAATTCCTCCTTCACTTCCTCAAGTGCCTTGTTCTTGGCATCAACACTCATAAGGGCCTTCCTCATCTTTCGTGAAGATTCTTCTTCAAACTCTTCGGTGAGCTTGGCTAAATCCTCAAGCTCTTGCATCGTTGACTCATTCTCCTTGGTAAGAGCCACATTGATCTTCTTAAGCTTATGATTCCGCTTTTCTAGGTCTTCAAGCTTCTTCTCAAGAGCATATTTCTCCACCTTGAGCACCTCTACTTCAAGCATGAGCTTTTGGTTAGCATTTTTGAGTCCTTCAATCTCGGAATCACCTATGCTCTCATCTTCATCTTCTTGGTTATTCTTCTCATACAATTGTACCAAGTTACATACTTTTCCACCTTTAGTCTTTGGTGGCTGCACCTCCACCACATAGCAACTCTCAATGCTTTTTAGGTCATCGTTGCACATGGTGATGTCAATCTCAAGCTCTTTCTCAAATGAGTGCATAAAAACTCTTCATTTGCACACATCAATCTTCATTTGAGTGGTAGCCATGAATGGTCTACCAAGTAAAACTTGCCACTCTCTATCATCATTGGATTTGTCTCCGATGTTTAATACCACAAAATCAGCTAGAACCACTATTTCATCAATAAGAACAGGTACATCTTTTATCTCACCACATGATGTTAGTGAAGTTTGGTCCGTTAACATGAGCTTCTTCCCGGTTGGCTTCAAACCTATCAAACCCAATTTCTCATAAATCGATAGAGGCATCATACTAATGATTGCACCCAAGTCAAGCATTCCTTTAAGCAACCCACTATCACCAACGGATATGGGGTTCACAAAACTTCCAGGATCATCAACCTTCTGAGGATATGCTTCTTCAAACAACATTGCTTCATCTCTAGCTCCATCCTTTTTGACAAAGTTCCCTTCCTTAGCTTGTTCGGGGTGGCTTGGAAACTTCCGTTTCTCTTGCTTTTGGAGAGTGTCGACAATTTGCCCCATTTGCGTTTCCAATTTCCCAAACGATGCCTCTAAGTTGCCAAACCTTTGGCCACTAGCTTGCATAAAACTTGTCAAAGTGTGTTCGGCTCTTTGGAAACCTTGCATCATCCCTCCCATTTCTTCATCAATGTTACGGCAAGGTTGGTATGAGCTAGATTGAGCGTTGTTGTTGTTGTTCCATTGATTTCCTCCCTATTGATTTCCTCCTTGGGGGTATCCTTTCTGTTGATATCCACCAAGTTGTTCTCTTTGACGGTATCCTCCTTGCGGGTTACCACCTTGATTGTTCACTCCTTGTTGTTGGTTTCCTCCTTATTGTTGGTTTCTAGATGGTGGGTTTAAGATGTTGTTGTTGTTTGACCAAAAGAGGTTGGGATGGTTTCTCCATGGTTGATTGTAGTTGTTTGAGTAGGAATTGTTTCCTTGCCCTTAGAATCCCATAGCTTGTTCTTCCTCTTGCTCTTGCCCTTGCCCTTGAAGTGTGTCATCAAATCCTTCGTTCTCACTGAATTGACCACTAGAGCTTCCCTCTTGTCTTCCTAACATCTTCACCCCCGCCTTTGGAAATCCCATGCTCTCAATGTGTGAAGTCAAAGACTCCACTTTCTTGTTTATCCTCGAAATCTCAATGGCAGTTTCAGTGCTAGCGCTCACATCAAACTTTCCACCTCGAATACTATTTGCATTCCTTTGTTGAGAGTTTTGTGCTAACATCTAATATATCTCATATATCTCGGTGTCGGTCTTTGTGTCATATGAGCCTCCACAAGCATTGTACACCAACACTTGAGAAAAACAAGTGAGACCACCTTGGAAGCAAGATACCTTGTACTCCTCGGTGAACATGTGAGGAGGGCATTGGGCCAAAAGAAGTTGATATCTCTCCCATGATTCATGAAACAACCCCCCTTTACTTTCATAGAAATCCACAATCTAGATCTTCAACTCCTTTGCCTTCCTAGCATGAAAAAATCTATTGAAGAATACTTTGTAAATCTGACTCTAGCTTGTTAATGACCCCGGCCTAAGCCCCATTAGCCACTTCATAGCCAAGTCCTTCATATAGTATTGAAAACAACACATATGCAACTGCTCACGAGAGAGATGCATGATAGGGAACGTCTCAATAATTACGCTGAATTCCTTCTTGAACTGTAGGCAATCTTCGTTCAGTTTCCCATGAAAGGCGGGCAAAAGGTTGACGTGCATCGTCCTAAGCTCATATCCCCTAGCAACCAGGTCTAGCACAATCGGTGATAGTTGGTTCCCAATAGCCGGCAGGGAATACTCTCCCATGGTCATTCTTTGACCATGGGTGGTGGGAGTTTCATCAGTCATCTCTTCCCTAAAAGGGGCTTCGTCCTCCCTCTTAGGTTGTTGTCCTTCCGTACTCATAGCTTGCCTAGGAATTGCTTCGAACTCTCTCACACAGCTAGTGCCTTCCAATGGGGGATGTACCACAACTAAAATACTAACTAAAAATCTAAACTACACAAATAAAATATGAAGAAAAGTCAATCTATGTAATCAACGCTAGCGACGCAAATTTTTGATGAGTCGTCGTGCACTCACAAAAATGATGTAATTTGTTTGATCTTTGAAAACCCTTTTAAGCCACTTAAATCCTTTAAAGTGTGATTTTATAGCAAATGGTAAACAAGTTCGTTCCATAGGGATATGGAGTGCTAATTATATAGATTGACTAATCTTTAGACAAATAAAATAAATCAGGATATGTGATAGATGTGTGGTTTTAAAAACCACCAATGTTCACTACTAAATTGAAAATACAAAAGTGATATGAAAAATAGAATACTCAACAACCTTGATAAGAATAATGATGTAAATAATTAATATGATTGCTAGGGAACAGATTGATTAGCAATTGAGTGTGGGTAATGCCTTTTTAGCCACTTTAATGGACCAATCTCTCTATGTTAACCACTTGAGGCTTAGATTAGAGGGGTTGATATACCCACTACTAATCTATCCTATTCAATGGGTTCTTAATCACACAAGGGTGTCAATCCAAATATGATTGTATAACATATTACTCTAAATAAGATTGCAATTAACAAGCGGATATACAAGTTAATCACATAATGAATAGAATCTAATGATTGAATGAATATAACACATAAAGAGATTCATTACAAAGATAAGGCTAATACCCACAACCAAATGATCCTCAAATCTATCCCCTAGATTGGGGGTTTAGTTACACATATTAGCAATAAAATGGAAAGCAAGTAAATAATAAGGAAATCACCATTGGACCTCCTTCTTTATGGTTGATCCTTCCTTTCCTTTTATGCTCCTAATGCAAAGAGTGGAAGTAGAGAATGTGTCTTGAGGTTTGGATGTTTAGTGGAAAGTGATAAAGGAATTTGGGTGTAAAAAATGGTAGGAGATGAATGATTTAGGGAAGTAGTCAAGGTTTGGTGTTGAGATTTTGATGGAATTAGGTGAGTACAATTATAGAAATGGAGGATAAGGAGAGATGAGCCATGGATGAGAAATCTAGATCTCAATTGAGTGAATTTCATGCTCTCTAAGGTGGTGTGTGTTCTGAAGACGAAGAGCCACTCAATATATATATTGTCACTTGGACATGTACTGATAACTGCTTGATTCGCTGATGTGGTGCAAAGTTCGCCATTTTGTCGTTATGGCAACCCTGGTGCGCAAAACGGTTAGATGTAAATGTCGCCACGAACATCATCTTTTTCACCATATAGCAAGTGGCGACCATGAGCAAATTCTGATGTGGTCGCCATTTGCAAGAGGTGGTCGCTATGGCGACCTCACATGGTCGTTATTTGCAACAGTGGGTCACTATGGCGACCCCCTGATTGATTTTGCAACTCTTCTGTCACCATGGCGACCAAGTGGCGACCTTCTGATGCTCTAAATAATTCCTCTATCGCCATGGCGACCATGTGGCGACCTCTTCTTGCATAAGTAGTGAGAATGCCCTGTTTCCTCAATTTGTAAGCCTTTTTGCACCCAAGTCCTCATCTTCATCCCAAATACTCTTGAAACCTAATAAAACCTGAAACACTTGATTTTACGCCATTAAACATGGGGAAATGCCCGAGAATCAAGCAAAAAGAGTTGGAAATGATGGCCAAAATCATACCAATTTTGTTTTAATCACCTAACTTCTCGAAAACTGGTTTTATTGAGTGGATTCAAAGCAGCAAACTTGTGGATTTAGGGTTCATTGGCCAAAAGTACACGTGGATGACTATGAGGGGAATTAATTAGGATATCTAGGAGAGACTGGATAGAGGGCTATGTTCTATGGATTGGAGGACTTCGTTCCCTGAGAGCTTTGTCAGACATTTACCAAGAGTAGCTTCAGACCACTGCCCTATTATGCTCTATATGCATATCAACCATATTTCTTGAAATGCTCTCAAGCGTTTTAGATTTGAGGCGATGTGGATGAAGTATGAGAATTTTAATGATCTGGTGAAACAAGTGTGGAACTGCAATGGAAATTACCTCCAAGATAAGTTACAGCTTCTGGCCGGCAAATTAAGGGAGTGGAACAAGGATTATTTTGGGTGTATTTTTCATAAGAAAAGAAGACTCCTTACTAGAATTGAAGGGATTCAATGTAGTCTTGGGAAGAATTTCAGGTTTAGCCTGGCCAATCTTGAAGTCAAACTGCGTGAAGAGTATAATCCCATAATTGAACAAGAGGAAATTTTTTGGCTCCAGAAATCCAGGATTACCTGGCTTAAAGAAGAAGATAGAAATTCCAAGTTTTTCCACCTGGTTACTACGATTAGAAGAAGGAAGAATAAGTTGGAACGCCTTAAAGGAGAGGATGGGATCTGGAAAACTGATAAGGACAGTATGATGGGTATTGGCTTCTCGGTACTTTCTCAAACTCTTCTTTGAACATCACTGTGTGCGTAATTTTGACACTTTGCCTCACTTGTTTCTGGGGCTGTCAGAGGAAACTACTATGATGATTAATAAGAGTATTTCTGAAGAGAAAGTTAAATTGGCTCTCTTTGGGATTGGTGATCTTAAGGCTCCTGGCTCGGATGGATTCCCTGCAAGCTTTTATGAAAACCAATGGGAGGTGTGTAAGAGGGACATTATTGATCTAGTGAGTAATAGCTTTAACTCAAGGGTATTTCCTGAAGAACTTAACCAAACCCTTATTGTGTTTGTTCCTAAAGTATCTAGCCCTCTGGATATGTCTCAGCTTAGGCCCATCAGTCTCTGCAACACTTCCTACAAGATTATCAACAAAATAATTGTTCAAAGATTGAGACCTTTGTTACCTGATTTGGTAAGCCCTAATCAAGTTACCTTTGTTCCGGGTAGGCAAATTCAGGACAATATTGTTGTTGCCCAAGAGGTACTTCATAAATTTAACATTATGAAAGGGAAGAAAGGTTATATGGCATTTCCATTGACCTAGCTAAAGCTTATGACAAGCTGCAATGGAGTTTTATCCGTGATGTTCTTGTGGAAATTGGTATTGGCAGTAAAATGGTGAAGCTAATTATGTGGTGTATTACTAATGTCCAGTATAGAGTGTTGTTGAATGGGGAAATGACAGAAGCTTTCAAACTTGGATGTGGCATTAGACAGGGAGATCCCCTTTCACCCTATATTTTTGCCCTATGTATGGAGAAGCTCTCTCACTTAATCAATAGCAAACTTTGTCCTGGCTGTTGGAAGAGTGTAAAGATCTCTAGGGGGTCCTAATATTTCTCATCTATTTTTTGCTGACGACTTAATTCTCTTTGGCCAAGCTTTTGTAACTCAAGCTAGTATCATGAAGGATTGCCTTGATTCTTTTTGTCTTCTTTCAAGACAACAAATTAATTTTACCAAGTCTAGAGTCTACTGTTCTAGAAATATCAGGGAGGCAGAGGCGAAATTAATTGCTAGTATGTGTGGTTCACCACTCACCAAGAATCTTGGTACTTACTTGGGAGTTTCGCTCATCCATGGTAGAATTACTAATTAGACGTATTTGAGCTTAATTGAAAGAACTCAGAACAGGTTGGCTTTGTGGAAGAAAGACTCTTTCTCCCTTGCGGGTAAGGTTACCCTTGTTAAAGCTGTGATGTCAGCTCTGCCAGTTTACACTATGTAGTCGTTAAACTTCCTAGTGAGATTTGTACCAAGTTGGATAAAATAAATAGGGACTTTATTTAGGGCCACTCTTCTACTGGTAAGGCTATCCACCTTCTGAAATGGGACACTATCTGCTTATCCAAAAAAAAATGGAGGATTGGGTATCAAGAAATCGAAGTGTATAAATCAGGCTTTGCTAGCAAAGGCAGGTTGGCGATTATTGCAAGGTGATAGTTGTATTTGGTGCCAAGTTTTCATCCACAAATACCTTACCACTAAAAGATTCATTGAGCCTGATCTTTGCAAGGGTATAGTCTGCTCTAGCACATGGAAAAGCATCACTTTTGGTTCTAAGCTCATCTCTAGGGGATTAATTTGGAGGGTCGGCTGTGGATCTCGGGTTCGATTTTGGTTGGATCTATGGGTGCCGGGTTTGAATACTTTACAAGAGTATGCCACTGTCCGAATTTTAGAAGAACATTTGACTCAAACTGTGGATTTTTACATCCTTAATGGTGAATGGCGTATACATCTGCTTGCTTCAGTTCTTCCTTGGGAGGTTGTCCATAAAATTGTTAGCATTCATGCAGGTAAACCGCATAGTGGTGATGATAGAGTTATCTAGGGATGGAGCTGTAATGGGAATTTTTCTGTCAAGTCGGCTTACAGAGGCCATTTTAAGGATGTAAATTCTCTTGGTTGGAAGTGGAAGTTCATTTGGAACCTCAAGATTCCCCCAAGAATCCAACACTTCCTCTGGATTCTTCTACATGGTAAAATCCTCACTAACCATCAACGGGCGATTCGTCGGATGGCTGTGGATGCCTCCTGCCCAAGGTGTGAGGCTGATATAGAGGACATTGACCATCTCCTACGTGGTTGCAGACATTCCATTGGTATTTGGGAAAGCATCTCTAGAGGTATCACTGCCTCTACCTCTTTCAAGAGTGATATTGACTGTTGGTTCTCTGTTAACCTTCACAATGATAAGTTGGGTGAGGGCAATTCCCCCAGTTATCTTATCTTTGCTAGTGTGTTATGGTTCCTATGGAAATGGAGATGCAAACGAGTTTTTGAGGCGAATTTCCTTCCTCCACATGCCCACATATAATCATTAATAACTTCATTGAGGATTGGCTATCTACAACCCATGTTGGTCCTAGTAGAGATACTACAATTATTCAGATTGCTTGGATGCCTCTAGGGGATGGTTGGGTAGAGCTTAATATTGATGGCAGTCGAGATGGTAACATGGAAATGATAACTGCAGGTGGTGTGTTGCAGAATCACCAAATGAAGTGGCTGAAGGGTTTCTCCTTACGGAAGGGCAATGGCAGTGTTCTTGAAGCTGAACCATGGGGCATGTTTGAGGGTCTTTCTATGGCCTGGAACTCAAGATATTGTAACATTATTGTTGAAACTGATTCCCTCTCCACTATACAACTCCTTGCTAAAATCCCTAATCCCCTCCATCCGCTTTTTAGTATTATTCAGAGTTGCAATCATCTCATCTTTGCTGATTGGAACTGTAACGTGGTCCATGCCTTTAGGGAAGGTAATAATTTCGCTGATGGGTTAGCATGAATGGGTCACACTCTGGAGCTTGGCCTCCATTTTTTTGAAGAGGCTCCGATTGGGGTCAAAGACATTTATGAGGCTGATCTCAGAGGGATTGCTTGTGCCAGGCAGTGCATGGCCTGCCCTCCTTAATTTTCTTACTTTCTTGTTTTCTGTTGTTGGGCTATAAGCCCTCCTCTGTACCTAAAAAATAATAATTAAAAATATAAACAAAACCTAATCTCCATTCTTTCACTATCACAATCAAACCCACAAAATCACACACAATCTAAGCCACAAAATCGAACCAAACACATTCAAAAATAATAAAACCTAACCCTCAAATCCAACCACCACTATCTTCTTACAATAACAGCAAAAAAAAAAAAAAAAATAATAAATAAATAAATTGAAAAATAAATATGAAATTTCTTTGTAAACATACATATGAAATTAAAAATCTTTGATGTGGTCTCCACCACCATCGACCAAAATCTTTGAAGCTGCCTTCAGACGAAGTTGGTTCAGTCGAAAAAATATATATAATTAGAGGTTACTAGAGTATCAATCGCCGCCTCCACAATGAGCTGCAGATCGCCGGGAGAGTGGGTTGTCACCACCTCAACCAAAATCTTTAGAAGGTGTTGGAGACTAAACCCCAAATGTCTAGTGTCCAGATCTGGCACCATTGACGGCCGAATAGCGACTTTCTTCTTCCTCGATCTTTGTCTCATCGTTCTCAAACTTCCTTTTTCTCTCTCTCTCCCCCTCTCTCTCATTGTTCTCGATCTCTCACCAGCACCGATTGGATTTTATTGGGCTTGGGATTGAGTTTGGGTTTGGGTAAATGAGATCGATCGAGAAAGAGAGAGGGTGAGATGAGATTTCGAGAGAGGGTTTGGTGGTGGTGGTGGCGGTGGCGGCGGTGGTTTGGATCGTTTGGTGGTGGTGGTGGTAGTGTGGTGGCTAGGGTTTGATGGTGGTAATGGCAGTGGCGGTTGCGGTGGCGGTGGTTTGGGTCGTTTGGTGGTGGTGGTGGTAATGGTGTTGATGTTGGTGAATGAGTGAGAGAGAGAGAGAGAGAGATGTATTGATGAGAGACTGGTGGGTTTTGATTGAAGATGAACAGAGGTTTGGATCTGGAATGGTGAAAATCAATTGATTTTGTTTTACTTTTTTTGGTGTGGACTTTGATTGAAGATGATGTTTGATTGAAGATGAAAAAGAAGTTTGGTACTTGGTTGATTTTTTTTCTGCTTTTTTGGAAGAGTAGATGAAGAAGAAGTTTGCTATTTTTTTATTTTTAATTTCTATAAATATTTATTATTTAATTTAATATTATTAAATCATATTTATTATTTATTAAATTAAATAATAAATATTTTTTTAAAATTAATTTGTAAAATACCATTATACCCTTTGTTCATATAAGATTATAGAACCTTTGATGTTGTTTTACCCTTTTACCCTCGTTGACATGTCGGAATTTTGAGAAACCATAACGGAATTGGACGGCACTGAAGTACGTATTTTTGGAAACTAGCCGGACCTGTCAAGATAAAGCTAAAAACTAGGGGACCAGTTTGTGTAAAGGTCAAACTAGAGGGACTAAAATGGATTTCACCCTAAAATAAATAAAAGATTAATCATTTTTTTTTCTATTTTCTTACTTCAAAATTTATTTATTTTTTAATATTTTAAGTTAAAAATTTATTTATTATTTTAAATAAGTTTAAAGTTTCAAATTTATTTCTTATTTTATTGTATTGTATGTTAAAATAATATTTCTTATTTATTTTAGTCTAATGTGTAATTCAATAAAATGTAAGAAATAAATTAAATTAAATTTTTTATTTACTTACTAAAATTATTCAAAGAATAAATAAGGTCATAAAGATGTAAGAATTAAGAAAGAGTTGAATTTTACTTATTTATTCACATTTTGGTTTACATGATTTGTGATTGCCTCGTTAAAAATCTTACCTAGAAAAACCCAATGAGATATAAACTTGGTAAGGGAAAAAGAGTGCAATTGAATTACAAAATTACAAATACAGTAGAGCTACTGAAATTATGAATGATGATTATGAAATTTATAATATTGATTATTGTAGACGAAGACATGATTGACCTAAATAAAAAGAAGTGATTCAAGAAGAATTGACTTCATAGCCAAACATAAAGTATTTAGACCAATAGTACTCTAGACACCTAAAGATGTCAAACTAGTTGGATACAAATTGGTCTTTATACGGAAATGTAATGGGATAAAGGATATCATGAGATACGAGGCATGAATCATTGTACAAGGTTTCTCACATAAACTTGGTATTCACTAGTGATGAATACAATTACATTCCGATTGTTTTGATAAATTTGGCTGTCTTTAAAAGGCTTGAAATACGTCTTATAAACATAGTAATCATTTATCTATATGGTTCACTCAAAGAAGATATTTATAATCCCTAAAGGATTTAAAATGTTAGAAGTATGTAAATCAAGATCTTGTCATCTGTATTTGATGAACCTACAAAATCCTAATATGAATTAAAAACAATTTGAACGGATGTAGTATAGTCGTCTAAGTGAATATCTGATAAAATAAGGGTATAATAATTATATTATATACCATGTGTGTTTATAAAGAAATCAGAATCTGGATTTGCTATATTCACAGTTTATGTTGATAAAATGAATTTAATTGAAGTTCACGAAGAGCTCTTGAAAACTGTTGAATATTTGATAAATGAATTTGAAATGATAGACATGAGAAAGAAAATATTGTCTCAACCCAAAGATCAAGCATAGATCAAATGGAATGCTTGTTCATCAATCATAGTATGTTGAAAAAAAAATGTGAAATTATTCCATATGGATATTACTCATCCATTAAGTAATCATATGGTTGTTAGAACTCTTAAACTTAAGAAAGATCCATTCCGACTAACAGAAAACGGTGAAAAGATACTTGATCATGAAGTATCATATCTTAATTCAATTGGTGCTTTGTTATATATGGCCCAATGTATTAGACCAGATATTGCATTCTCAATGAATGTACTTGCCAGATTCAATTCATCACCAACTCAAAGGCAATGGAATGAGATTAAAACATTTTTTTCGTTACCATCGTGGAACGCAAGATTTAGGATTATTTTATACAAAATCCAACAATTTTTCAGGTTTACTTGATTATACTGATGTCGAATATCTATATAATCCACAAAAGACTCGTTCACAAACGAGATATGTTTATACCTATAATGGCACTGCAATTTAATAACGCTCCATAAAGCAAGTCTTTTGCTTATACTCCCTCGAATCATTTATGATGTTATTGCATTTCATGAAATAAATATTAGTATGCATCAGTTTAGCAATCTTCTAGATTGCTTCAAAAGAATTTCCATTAGAGGGAGCGTTCCATCAGGGGTATATCAAATGAAGTATATTATTTATTTTGGGCATATGTGCATTGCACTCTTTTTCCTTTGATGGGGTATTTGTCTCATTGGGTTTTCCTGACAAAGTTTTTAATGAGGCGATTCTCTAAACATACCCAAAAATCATTTGATCCATAAAAATTATCATAAATATTACATTTGATCCAGTAGATCATCGTATATATATTGTCTTGGTCAAGAAGATCATTGTAGATACTACTTTAATCTTGCTAATCATCGTATATATGCTACCTTGATCCAAAAGATCATCACAAATATTAATTTGATCCGACAGATCAATCGAAATCCTTGCTTAAGTATTTATCTCACTGGATTTTTCTTAGCAAAGTATAAATGTGAGAAATGTTTTGAAAAAAACATTAATTCTTGACATATGTGCATTGTAATCTTTTTTCCTTCAATCAAGTTTTGTCCCATTAGTTTTTCTTGACAAGGTTTTTAATGAGATAGTTTTGAAAAGGTCCAACATCACAAGATCCAGAAGATCATTCAAATACAAATGGTGAAAATCCAAGAGGGAAGTGTTATAAATAATTATGGATTCACATCATGACTCACGCACCTCGTGGGGTGGGGGTAGGCCAGGCCAAGGCCTGTATAAGGTTGCAGGCCGTGCTAGGCCTCACACATGAGGCCTACAGGCTGGCTCGGCTTTCCAATATCATATTTTTTCAATAAATAATAATAATAAAACAATATATAGTAATATATACATAAACAAATAGAGTTAAAGTTGTAGTGAAATGGTTAAGTCACAACCATTCCCCAAGCATTGTGGTTTTGATTCCCACTTGTAGCAATTTTACTAAAATAATTATAAAAAAAGAAAACTTATTAAATATATATATATATATATATTAAAGTATGCATTGCTTATTAAAGCTGAATTTGTTTTGAAAAGGTTGAGTCACAAAGCTTTTTCTAAAATAACCCTGGTTCGATTCACATGAAAAACAATTTTTCAATTTTTTTTTTAAAAATCTATACAGGCCTGCGGGTTGGCCCAACCTGTGGCAACCAGACCTACGGGCTGTGCCAGGCCACGCTAACCTTAACAAGCGCCTGTTAAGAAGTTAGGCTTCTTTGGCACGGCCTGTTAAAAGGCTTCGCCCCCCACCCCCCCCCCCCCCCCCCCCCCCATTCTTTCTTACAGTTTTTTATTTTTTATTTTTTTTTTCATTTCATTTTGTAATTTAAAAAAAATATTTTTTAACTAAAGGTAGTCGAGGTATTTTCATCATTTTATCCTTCTGACATAGTTAACGGTTACATTTAACGATCAAACAACAGTAGGGGAGATAATTGTCAATTTTTTAATAAGTTGAATACGAGGGTAAAAAATCAAACCTCAGGTAAATTGAGCATAATTTGTTCTATTTTTGGGGTCAAAATAAAATGAAAGCTTTACAAAATTTATATTTTGTTCTAATTATTTTGCTTTTTTTTTTTTTTTTTTTTTTTTTTTTTTTTTTTTTTTTTTAATAACTTGAGTTCTTGTTTGACACACGATACTATTTTGTATTCCGTTGAAATATACTATATTATTATTGTTTCATCATGTGTTTAGTGAAAAATTGATGTGTTTTTTCCCTTTTCAGGGCTTCTTTCGGTAGGTCGATGAATAAACCTTATCTTTTCAAAAAAAAAGAAAAAAAAAAGTGAAATTTGATATTAGACTATATTAAATAATACAAATATTTGATATGTTTTTATATTGTATTGTACTGTATTTATTATCAAATAAAATAAAATATTTCCCAGTATCAATGGACAGTTCTCCTTTTCGGTTTGAAAACAACTCCTTCCCTATTCCAAAAAGTCATCACCAGGCTTTTTCATCCTATCCTCCATTCAGCCTTACTTTACATTGATGATATTCTCTTATTCTCTGCAGATGAGAATTCACACACCCAACTCTTTCATCACTTCCATGATTTGTTAAATCAGTACGGTATTATGTTATCTGGAAAGAAAAGTTTGATTAGCCGTAAAGAGATAAAATTCCTCGGCATGCACATTTCAAATAGACAATACCGTCCTGGTCCACACTTGGCTTCACAACTCCTTGATTTCCCTGACTCAAACTTAACACACAAACAAGTTCAACAGTTCCTTGGGATTATTAATTTCATCAGAGATTTCATCCCACGAGTCAGCCATTACACTTCAGTTCTTTCTGTTCATTTAAAGAAGCACCCTCCTCCCTGGAGTGCTTTACACATTGATGCAATAATTCAACTAAAGAAAATCGCACAGTCTCCGCCGGCCCTTACTATTCTATCCTCAGGCCAGCTCATCCTTTAGACAGATGCTAGTGACACTTTTTGGGGTGCCATCCTTATCGAAGAAAAAGATGGTCAAAAAACATATTGTCGTCACACTTGTGGTCAGTTCAAACTTGCCCAACAGCATTATCACACTATCTACAAAGAGATTTTCGCAGTAAAAAATGGAATCCAAAAATTTGATTTCCATCTCAGGACAAGAAACTTTATTGTGGAAATAGACAACTCATCTTTTCCAAATATCCTCGAGTTCCGCAATAAGATTCCTCATAATCCTCAACTGTTGAGACTCAAAGACTGGCTTTCCAGATACGACTTCACTGTTAAACATGTGAAAGGCCAATATAATATAATTGCAGACACGCTTTCTAGGCCTCAACCAGCCCATCTCATTACCTCATTTAGGCGAATCTCATTGGTTCTTATGGCTATATCAGCCTCCTCCTCATCAGATCTCTCACCAAGTCTCACAATTCTTACCAACCTAACCTTTCCACCAGAGCTACTACAATCTCTTCCCCCAGATCAACAACTCACGCCTGATCAAATCCAAGATTTCGCAAAGTCTCATCTCATGGTCTATTTGTCACAACTCCAAAAAGGATGTCATCATACTCTCATCAACCCAACAAAACCTTTCCTTGACCCCTTTCTGATGCCCCCCTCTGATTATTTCACTCCCCAAGTTTTATGGTTCTTATGGTGTATGTCTATTCTCCATCATCATGTCATTGTTTTCCCTCTTCATGATTTATATGGTCATCTACATGATCCAGCCCAACAACACTCCCTCCTATGGATATTTCTTCAATGGTTCGATTCCTTGTCCCATTGGAGAAATGAACTCACCAAACTCATGGGCCAATATAACCTATGAAAGCTTGACCCTGATATAGCCTCTTCTGTATCCTATAATTGGATATTTCATAGACCATATTGTTACAATCCTCATAAAAAGCTTCTTTGGAAATCCAACATCAATTATGAATGGCACACCACCATTGACTACTTACAAATGTATCCCACTAAGCTCCAGATACCTCTGCTAAATTTTCTTTATGATACTAATGGTGTCTATACAGATGAATGTTTTATCCTCCCAGGGGTACCCAGAGACTCCTCACAAAGCTGGAATCCTTTTCAAGATTCTTACTTACAGGACTCACAGGACCCTATGGCCTTAGACACTCAGACTTTTTGGCCCTATTGGATCTGTGGTGCTACAGATTCGGATAATAAGGATCATAATAATTGCAACCTATCAAGTTTGTGATCCTATCCAGAAGAATCCTCTCCGGACAGTGAATTTTTCAACGAAACAAGTTTTTCACATGGTTTTGTAAAATAATATAAAATATATGTGTGTTTCTCGTGCGTTGTGTTCTCGTGCTTTGAGTACTCATCAGAAGACCAGAAGTTCACAAGAGTAGATAAAGTAGAAAAATAAAATAATGTAATATTTTATTACTTTTGCTTTTTGCTTTTACTTTATGTTTATTGTAAAATAATCACCATGCGTGATTATTGTGTGCGTTTTTCTCTGTCATCTATCCCGGCAGATAAGATATTTATTATTTTGTCGACCACGTGTATGGCATGCTTCCTGTATCAAGCTGGTTGTATTCCTCCCACTCCTCCTATATAATGGGGAGCCCCTCTCTTGTAAAATTCAAATCAGTCCGAATATTAATAAAAGCCTTGTGTTATCTTAAATGACTTTCTAAATTTTCTCATCTTCTTCTTCAATAATTCTCTAGATGATGAATATCAGTCTGTAATTATCTAAGTATGCTCTGTGCTTGCCTCTAATTGAGGATCCTGCACATCAGAAAATGGATATTGATTCTATGGCTTAAGGTCCTTGTATCGTCTGTGGACAGTCACTCAGTGAGTACCCTGTTTAGGCCATACGAGTGCCGCTTTGTGGGGAAAATTAAGACTGAAAGTTAGACGGTACAGGGTACATGCCACCTGTTGTGGTATCAGAGCCACTTACCAGGAGTCCAGGAAAAGAGTTAAACTGTTGTTTCATTTAATAGAGAATATATTGAAGAGAAGAATTAAAAACACATGGAAAACACTTCACCTACATCGTTGCCTCCTGTTTGTCTTTCTTCTTCTATTTCTCATCCTCCTACTATTAGACCATCTCCAATGCATATGCTAATGCCAATGCCAAATTTGGCACCAAAAAAATAAAATGCTATATTTGGCACATCAATTTAGCATTGTGCTCCAATGCACAATCATATTTAAAATGCTATTTTTATTATTTTATTAATTAAAATTATAAAAGTAAACACCTGCCGTTAATGTATTCATTATTTCTTTTAATTCTCCAATGGAAAGTTTCATTAATGTATTCATTATTTCACTTAAAATATATACACAATGGTATTTTTGTAATTAAAAAAAAAGCATTTATTGCTGTGCCAAATTTGGCACATCATTTGGCACTGCATTGGAGGACGATTTTTACACCCTGTGCTAAATTTTAGCATTAGCATAGATATTTGGCACAGCATTGGAGATGCTCTTAGAAGAACCTAGTCAGTAAAAATACAACACCTTGTAGAATATGCCCATATCCCAGATTCCGCTCAAATCAATGAAACCTCCATCCCTCTATTAAACCCCTACACTATCTTCAAAAGAAATAAATCTCTTGCCAGACAGGTCACCCACCTTGTCCGACATAGGTCTCCTCCAGTTAAAGAATACATCCAGTCAACAGCCCTTGACAACTGCTTCATCCCAGCTTCACCAGCTGAACAATATGTTGATCTTGAGATTGGTCAACCATTGATTGACCAATGGATCAAAGAAGGCTACTCACACCTTCACTTTGGTGCAGTCCATATCATCCTTACCCTACATGGAAGAAAAGGAATACCAGTTACTGCAAAAGTTGCTCCGCTTAACACCATTTATAAGCAATATGAGCATGCAGTTATTGGTACTTGTCTATCAACGCTTCATGCTGGTAGTATATCTCTTATATACTACCCCAACTTCAATATCCCTTTAACGAATGCCAATCTCCACAACTGTCTCAAAATACAGCTCCAGATTTTGGGAGCCGACATGCTGCCAAACTCATACATGGCCACTCTCCACCACCAGATTGCTTATTGCCTACAAGATCATGCTTTAGATTTTCCTATCCCAGGCCACTCTGGTGATACCATCTTCATCAAAGCAGAACGAGAAGATGAAGTTCCTACCATCATCTAAATCCCCAAACAACTGCCAAAGGATAAGCTCACGGAAATTATGCCCCTTGAATGGATAACTAACTATGAGAAGGCTTTCCAAAACAATACTCTGGTTGTTGCAACAGATACGGAGTATACCAGAGAACCAGATGGTTCTATCAAAGCTGTCTACAAACCACTTGTAGATCCAGAAGCCTCCTCCAGTTCCAGTACCCCTCCCATCTTCCAAGCCCTGATGATCAAACCAGTCACCACTGAAGAAGAGATCCCTATCCACAGCTTTGAAGCTGATGGATCTGCTATCTATACAGATAAAATCAATGGTCATTTCATATGGGATGTTGATCCTAATATGTGTGACTCTGACTGTATATGCAGGTCTTGTCTGAAAGAATACCGAACCCCTTGTAAAGAAAAAAGAAAACATCATCGACCCGATGACCTGGATAGTCCCTGGACAGGTTTGAAACCCATCAAAAACAAACCCTTACCCATTTATGACAGAGCTTTGCAGATCTTGAGATCTGAAGGCTTTCTGCCTCCTGAACCATAACCAAAACCAGAACCATAACCACTCATCCCTATTTTACCTCAACCTCAACCCATTCCATGTTATATGGCCTCCAACTATGATCAAGATTTTCCTCCTCTGGAACCATCCTTCAACCTTGAAAAGAACATATTTTCCCGACCTTTTATTCAATCCACGGAAGTCTTACCTGATAGATCTCTAAAACATCCTTCACAAGCTGAACAAGTTCTCAACTGGCAAACCCACAATGCCAGAATTCAAAATAGAGTTCTTAACTCTATTGATCAAAAGATTGATCGAGCCTCCCATCATGTTTCTCAACATGAACAAAATCTCCAACGAATGGATACTGTTTTTAGAGACTTATTCAATGATCTTCAGTCTACGATCTCCAATTTAGATGCTGATCTTCACAGATATATTAATCATGGCTACTTCGGCCCTGATTTTAATAAAAAAGAAAGAGAGATCAAATGACTCAGAGAACAGCTAGAACAATTAAACAGAGATCATTTCCACTCGGCTTCACCTCCTTATGTGCCAAAACCATACACTCAAACATTGATGTTTCCTCCATCACCTCCTTACTCTTCCCTTTCAAGACCACCAGATGATTCATAATACTTTAAGTCCACCGGAGAACTTTTCCGAAAATATCCTCTGCTCTCTCTTCCCAAGAAGCCAACAAAAATATCCTCACATTCCAGAAAGGATAAGCAACCTGTTTCTTCCCCAACTATAGCCCAATACAAGCCTGCACTGTACACTTCTCGACATTCTATCACATCCTCCGACTCGGATTCAGACTCTATCCCTACAAATTCCTCTCAATCCTCCTGGAATACCCTTCCATACACCTTTGTCCCAGATCCTGATAACACAAATCTTACCCAGATCTTCATGGCTTCAAGAACAGATCCCCAGCCTTCTGCTCAAACTTACGATTCACCTGATGATGCTTCCACCGGTCCAACTCCATATGTGGAAGAACCACCAGAAACTGTCCTGGTCAACCACATAGTTCTAGACCTACCAATGGTTCTTGGTTAATCTTGAAAACTCAACTCCAGACTCCTAGAGAAAAAGGATTTTAGAAATGAGTGCATGGCTCGATTTACAAATGGCAAAATCTGAATAGAACTTGGAAGCTATTCTCAGAGAATTTGTTTCTCGCTTCACAGTCTCACTCAGAGATTGGTACCAGGCTCTCGAAGAATACAGACAACTACAGTTTGTTAGATCCCCTCATGCCTCTCAGGCTATAGGCTACATTTTCAGAGAATTTCTTAGCGATCCGATCATTTCTACAAACAAGCCAGACAAGAATTCTTTGAGATGCGCTGTTGCTCTCTCGGAAAGAAAGACATTATGTTCCACTACAAAAAGATGTCCAGCAAATTCCACATCCTTGGTGGAATAAATGACCAAAGTCTCAAGCAGGTCTATATGAATTCTCTTCCAGAAGAACTTCAAGATGAATTACAACGAAAAATTGATACTTCTAGTAGAACCCTCAATGATACTTCTAGTAGAACCCTCAATGATACAACTCTTGGTGAAATCCACATGTACTCTTTGAGTGCCTTAGAAAAACTTTGTGCCACTCAGAAGGTTTTCTCCAAGATGTTAAGAGAAGGACGCAAATATGAATCCAGTTGCAAATAACCTTCTCTACAAATCAAGTGCAAATCCAAATACTCATGCACCTGCAAGACCAAAAAGAAACACTACTTTCAGAAATCCAAGTTTAAAAACAAAAATAAAAAATAAAAAGTTCAAATACTTCAAGAAGAAGTCCAAGCGTGCATGGAACAAGTCCCATAAATGCTTCATCTGTGGACAGAAAGGTCATTATGCGAAGAAATGCCCAACAAAAAGGCAAAGTCAGCCAAATTAGTTCACCAAATTGAACAACTGGCAGACGACATTCCAACTGATGCAGACATAGAATCCATCTTCTTTGAACAAGAATGTGTTGATCAGAGCACAAGTTTTGTGCTTCAAGACACAGATGCCACAACGGATTCTGATTACTCTGCCTCCTCAGATGTTGATACAATCCATGAATCCTACCAGGCTTCGCAAGTTATTTCTCAGGCAGGACCTCAAGCCTCTATTCACATCCTCCCAGACAAATATTCTGAACCAATTGATGCCATTGCATATTTCGACATAGGTTCTCATAACACCATGATGAATCCCAGAATCCTTCCTTCTGATGCATGAAAGCCTTTTACCCGCTATTTCAAAGCAGCTGATGGAAAAATATTCACTACTAATCTGATTACCAGAAACAAGATTGGTATTAAGATTTTTCCGTCTTATACCATTTGGGTCCATATTATTGGCACACCTTTACCTAACAAAGATATTCTCATTGGATGGGATATCTATTGCCAATGTAAGTCTCTCCGTCTTCTATCCTCGGGAATCAGATTCAAAAAAGAATTTAAAGCATTCCCAAAATCTTCCCTCTGTTCGAAATCCAACCCTCATTCGAACAAATTCAAAGGAAACTCCTACAGTTTTGCTCCAATAGTCATGCTGATTTCCACCACCCAAACCCATTGTGGAAAAATCTAGACTTTTTCATCAAATTACCTTTCAAGCTCAATGAAGATGTTAACCCTACAAAAGCCACCCATTCTGGCATGTCACCTTCTAACCTCAGATTAGCAAATGAAGAATGTGATGTCTTGCTTCAGCAAGGCCTTATTGAACACACTTCCTCACCATGGGCATGTCAAGCTTTCTATGTTGAAAAACGCTCCGAACAACTCAGAGGCAAGAAAAGATTGGTCATTGACTATAAGCCTCTCAATCTTTTTCTCCAAAGTGACAAATTCCCTATCCCTCGAACCAATATGTTGTTTTCACATCTCCCAGGTGCCAATATTTTCTCCAAATTTGACCTCAAAGGAGCTTTTTGGCAAATTGATATCCGTCCTAGTACTAGATACAAAACAGCCTTTATTATTGCAATTGAAAATTAAAAAAATTTTAAAAAAATTAACTGTTAAAAAATATATTATTGAAAATATATATTCCTCAGTGCACACTGATAAGTTATATATATATATATATATATTTCTATTGTCAGTTCGAACTGATATAAAATATATCAGTTTTTTGCATGTGGGCCATTGGATTTAAATGCTTTGACTTGGCTGCATACACTTGTCAAAGATCTTTTAAATCCAATAGCCCACATGCAATGAACTGATATATTTTATATCAATTCGAACTGACAATAGAAAGACTATATATATATACACTTTTTCTATTGTCAGTTCGTTATGATATAAAATATATCAGGACGAATAATGCGGACCATTAGATTTTCATACTTTGACTCAAAGTGTATGCACTTGTCAAAATTTCTCCATAATCTGTGGTCCACATTCTTCGTTCCGATATATTTTATATCAAGACGAACTGACAATAGAAAGACTATATTCCGATATATTTTATATCAAGACGAACTGATAGTAGAAAGACTATATAGTCTTTCTATTGTCAGTTCATCCTGACAATAAATATATCAGGATGAAGAATGTGGACCATAGATTATAGAAAAGTTTTGACAAGTGCATACACTTTGAGTCAAAGTATGTAAATTTAGTGGTCCACATTCTTCGTCCTGATATATTTATTGTCATGACGAACTGACAATAGAAAATCTATATATATATATATATGACGGACCCATGAAGGGTCCAAGTAGGACCCGTGCCCCACATCAAATTTTGAAAAAATAGAAGTTATTTTTTCTATAATGTATATACTCTCATTTTTCGAATTTCCAAATAACCCCTCATATTAATTTATCATAAGTTTTTTTTTATTATTATTATTTAATAAGAGATTTTCTTTTGATACTGTATAACAAAGATATTTTGAAAAAATATACATTATAGAAAAAATAACTTCAAATTTTGAAAAAATAGAAGTTATTTTTTCTATAATGTATATACTCTCATTTTCGAATTTCCAAGTAACCCCTCATATTAATTTATTTTTGAATTCAAAAAATATCTTTGTTATATCAAAAGAAAATCTCTTATTAAATAAATAAAATAAAATAAAAAACTTATGATAAACAATAATTCTATTTCAAGTATCAAAATGTCTCATCATTACATGATTATCATATAACAAAGTAATGGAAAAATAATTTTCAGAGGATTCTAATCATACAAAGGTATTTATTTCTTTACTTTTTTTTTTTTTTTTTTTTTTGTCTTTCTTTTATGTTTAGTTTGAATTGGATTTTTTTTAACAAAAAAAAAAAAATGATAGGCTTAGATTGATGTATTCATGAGTTTTTTTTTTTTTTTTTTTTTTTTTTTTTTTTTTGAAAAATCAGGTATCTTGTTATTTGCTTTGAGAAAAATAATATGTTTTTTTATAAAAAAATAATAATAATAATTTAAAAGGGTTTCATATAAATATATTCATTTCAATAAGGGTACTATTGGCGTTAGTAGGGTTCAAAAATTAAATGACACTTTTTCTAGTTATAATTTTAAGAGTATGACTATTTTAATAATTTAAGTTTAAATAGCATCTAAAATGTGGGTCTAACAAAAATACTCTTAAAACACAGTCAAAAATAAGTGTTACACTATTTTGTGTTTGCGAGATTTATTTTGTATTTGTGAGACTTTTCAGGTAATTTTCGAGACTTTACAGGTAGTTTTCCAAGACTTTTTGGTAGTTTTCAAGACTTCTCCGAGACTTTCTTGATAACAATGAAATTTTCCAAAAAAAAATTTCGACTTCTTCATTGAAATCTCCAATGGAGGTCTTTCATCTGGATTCATGGAGTCCTCCATCAATGGAGGATTTAAAAATTAAAAAAAAAAAAAAAAACAAAAAAAAAACTAACAATGGCACAAACGTAATAAAAAAAGGAGATGAGGGTATTTTAGTCATTTGATACCATTTAAACTTAACTTATTAAAATGGTGATAATCTTAAAATTCAACCTAAAATAGTGCTATTTGATACAATTTCCACAGCATTAGAATGTGTGCTTATAGTAATTGTTTAATTTTCAAATTTTAGATAATGATATACTTATAAAATGGGTATGTAAATCATATTTTTGGATGACAATATCAACACTCTTTATAAAAACTTTGAAAGCCATTTAAAAAGATTACAAATTATTCCAAATTCTAGATATTTTTCAATTTGGCCCCCTTAATTTTTTGTTTTTGTCTAACGGTCTCCCTACTAGCTCCACCCCTAGATATAATATTATCTTAAACATTATAATCATGGTAAAATTAAAACTATTTTAGAATTTCAAAATTCTAATGTTAATAAAAAGAGTAATGATATTCCATCCAAAATTTCAATTCAAATTCCAACCCAAATGTGAGGTGTCATCACCACACAAAATCTTGGAAATCATGACGTGGGCCCATGTTGTGTGTGGTGATGACACCTTACATTTGGGTTGGAAATTGGGTTAAAATTTTGGATGGAGTACTATTACTCAAATAAAAAACTAGTAAAATAATTTTGTTTAAAAAGAAAAGTGAATAGGAGCCGAGGTAATTCGCAAAGTCCAAAGCCAATATGAAATAAATCTATGTCTTCAACTCTTCCCTCTGTATTCGATAATGTGGTTGCGACTGTATTATATTACTAAACTTTTAAATTATTTTGTATCAGACAATCCAAATTCCAATACGATGACATGTCAAAAAATGTCTAATGAACTATTTTAAACTATACACTATACTTATAGGGTGCATTTGGTACGGGATCAAGACAGGACATGATAAGATGGGACAAGATAGAACGAGATATGACAGTTGTTCCATATTATATTTGGAATGTCTGTGATAAAACTGTTAACTGTACTGATATACGTTTGGTATGGCTAAGACATGAGGGGATAAAAGGTTCAAATGACCAGAGTGTCCCAAATGTTAGGATCGACGGAGCAAATCGCTCATTCGTGCGATGGAGTGCATCGCCAACGGAGTAGATCACTCCTCCGTGCGACAGCATGGATCGCCCGACAAAGCAAATTGCTCATCCACGTGATGGTATGGATCGTCAATGGAGTAGATCGCTCCTCCGTGCGACAGTACGGATCACTCGACAGAGCAAATCGCTCCTCTGCATGGTGGTGTGGATCGCCAATGGAGCAGATCGCTCATTTGCATGACGACGTGAATTGCCTAACGGGGTAAATCGCTCCACGCGTTTTCCACCGTTGGTTGGAATTTTTTTTATTTTTATTTTTTTATGGTGTTGATGATGAAAGATTGTTAGTGTGATACTATATGATGGAAATGTTGGATTTTGGGTGATAAAGATGAAGTTGGGTTGTGGAGAGAAAGAGGGATTTGATGATGAACGAATGAAGGAGAGAGAGAGAGGTGGGATTTGGGTGAGGAAATGTTTGTAATTTTTGGAAATTTTAAAGGGTACAAAAGTCTTTTTCACACTTGTCCTATGGCATGGGACAACTTGGCCCATGGTTTTGGGTGGGAAAAGTTTCAGTGATGTTTGTCTCATCCAATCCTGTCCCGGCCCATGTTTAAAACACGTTAAATGTGGTACAAGAGGAAATTGTCCCACGTTGTCCCGTCTTGTACCATGTACCAAACGCACCCATACAGTCCAGTATGGGGCTCCAAACTCCAAACGTGCTCTTGAGTACATGTGTGGTGTTATAAATTCCAAATTAGAGTACCATGAGCTCCAATGGTACTCTACTTTTCTATCTCCAAGAATTTTTTTTTAGAGTTTCATTGTTTGGTACTCTAAATATAGTGTTGGATATCAAAGATCATCGCAGCGGAACGGATATCGGAATTGTTACATACGATCGGTGTATAATTACAAGAAAAATGCACTCGACTCACCGTGCTATTTGTTGTAACTCAGAAAGGACCAACAAAAGGAGAAACAAAAACTCTCTGTAAAAGTACACTCATAATGGGACGAATGGAATGAATAGCACACATTGCTATTTATAAGGTCCAGACTCCTATCTGGATGGAATCTGATATTCAAATTTAAATGATATTTAAATTTAATATCACATTTATCCTTTTAACCCTTTATCTGATTAGTTTGAATTTAACATAATTATCATTATCTTTGATAATTAAAATTCAAACTATCAGATAGTTTAATCCATATAAGTAACAGTAATTATCAATTAATTAACTGATAAATATTGAAACACTTAACCGTATTCCAACATCTCCCACTCGCACAAGTGGGGCAATGAAAACTTTACAGAGTCATGTTTCTCAAACTTTTGGGTCCAATCACAAATCATTCATACAAGCAAACGCACAGTGTGATCGATGAACAATATTCTACAAATGTATTGGAGCACACAATGCATTGTTCATATGTGTCCTAGATTTAATTTTCATTCATCAGTCCAAGCATACTTAACCCTCAGTATACGAAGTCATGCTTGACCATATCAAATTTTTACGTATTCATAATTGTATTCTTGTCTATCATAGATAATACAATTGGTCGACAAGAATACCAAAAATTAATGAAGAAACATTATATCTTCTCATTGAACACTTGTATCTTAGTTTCAAAAACAATTGCTATCCTAGTCGTGTTTCATAGACCGAATAGTACCCTAGCCATAGAAAAAACACACTAAAGAAGCTAACATTGTTTTGTAACTTTGAATCAAAGTCAATGGTCACAAGGACACTATTTGAGACTTAATCAAAACCTCAAGGAACTTACACAATGAGGAAGCAGGGATCATTCTCTCATTTTCCTTTTGATCACATAGCACACATGATATGAATCACGTGCTACAGTGAATTTCATTCTCATGAAAAATGTAATGTCTAAACCATTCACTGTACAAATATGAGTTCAATCGCTATCTACAGTGCCTAACCTGAGTTCATAAAGCTCGACATGTCTTACTTGGGCGCCATTTATGTTCTCATATCTGGCTTAATCAGGTTTCATGATTGTGGGGTTGAATCATGATCGGTTCAAAAAAAATATAAGAACCTCATCTTGACATGGTCAAGGCGACATATTCATATATATAAGCTCCATGAGAATAAAATCTCTACTTTATTCTCTTCTATATATGTGTCTCGTCTCAACATACTATCTTAGCATCTAAGGCGACTGCACGTGTAAAAATGTCGGTCTCATCCTGACAACATATTTAAATAACAATTTTGTGAAATATATGCTAGCAAAGAAAAAAAAAGATTTATTCATATAAATTAGTGAAATTCAAACAAATCATCACGATTACAATCTATGTAGCCCTAAAGACTTAGCATGTGACGAGTAAACATCTCTAGTAATTGCTTTGGTAAATGGATCGGCTACCATTTCATGTGTAGATATGTATTGAATAATCACTTCCTTTTTCCTATGACATCTCTAACAAAATTATATTTTGTCTCTATATGTTTGGATTTACTGTGATATTTCGAATCCTTTATGTAAGCAATGGCTGCTTGATTATCACTGTAAATAGTTACTGGTCTTTAAGCACCGGTAACAATCTCTAGATCCTCAATGAATCTTTTGAGCCAAACACCCTCATGTACTGCTGCTGAACATGCCACAAATTCAGCTTCCATCGTAGACAATGCAATACATGTTTATTTCTTTCTACACCATGAGATAACGCCTCAACTAAGCAAAAATGCATACCCAGATGTTGATTTTCACTCATCTAGATCACCTCCCTAGTTAGAATTTGTATATCCAACTAAGCGTAAATCTCCTCCTTGGTAGCATAGAGAATAGTCTGCAGTTCCCTTAAGGTATGCTAAGATCCTTTTAACCGCATGCCAATGTTTCTGTCCAGGGTTGGATTGAAATCTGCTCACAAACCCAACTAAAAAACATATATCAAGCCTAGTACACATCATTGCGTACATGAGACTCCTAATGGCATTGGAGTAAGGAAATCTACTCATTTTATCTCGTTCTTCCGGAGTCTTAGGGCACATTTCAAGACTGAGTTTTTGTCCTTTTGAGATAGGAGTATCCATAGGCTTACAATTAGCCATATTAAATCGTTTTAGAATCTTTCTAATGTAAGGCTCTTGTGATAGAGCTAGAAGTTTCTTTGAACGATCTCTTGTAATCTTTACTCCCAAAATATAGGCAACTTCGCCCATATCTTTCATCTTAAAATTTGAAGATAACCATTCTTTAATGGCCATGACAAAACTCTTATCATTTCCAGTTAACAAAATGTCGTCCACATATAACGACAATATCAAAAAATTGCCTTCAGACCTTTTTATATAGACACAATGGTCTTCTTCAGTCATTGCGAATCCATATGACATCATTGCCTAATGGAACAGAAGATACCATTGTCTGGAGGATTGTTTCAAACCATATATTGATCATTTGAGCTTGCAAACTTTACGCTCTTGACCTTTTGAAACGAAATTTTCAGGCTATAGCATGTAAATTTCTTCCTCCAATTCCCCATTGAGAAATGCTGTCTTTACATCCATTTGATGTAATTCTAGATCCATATATGCGACGACTACCAAAATAAAGCGTATCGAAGCAAACCTTACTACAGGAGAAAAGGTTTCTTCATAGTCTATACCCTCTTATTGAGTATATCCTTTTGTGACTAGACGTTCCTTGTATTTCTCAATTGTACCATCTGCCTTTCGTTTGATGCGAAGAACCCATTTGTTTCCAATGGCTCAATGATCAGGCAGTAAATCAACCAAGTCCCAGACATGGTTATTTTTCATCGACTTCATCTCTTCTTCCATGGCTTTTATCCATAATTTCTTAGCAGGTGAGTTGTGAGCTTCATTTGCATTTATAGTTTCATCACTGTCATGTGAAGCAACCATAAATGTTCCCCCTCAATCTCAAAATGACGACGTGGGATAGCTCTATGGTTACTCTTTCGAGTTTGTAAATCTCTAGAAGCTGATTCAACAGTTGTGTTACTCCCACTAGGGACAAAAGTCCCAAGTAAATTTGTATCTACCTCAATTGGAGCGTTTAGATTTATATCATCGTTAAGATCATCCAATTCAAAGAATCGAACATCTTTATCAACTTCACCTCTTTTTGGAAATTCATTTTCCAAGAAATTGACATCTCGTGATTCCAACTCAGTCACACTTCTATCGGAATTCTCACCTATCAGTGTATATCCTTTGGAATGCTCAGAGTATATAATAAAGATACATTTTTTTCCTCTTGCACCCAATTTTCAATATTTATTGGGTAGGTCATGAGCGTAACCCGCACAACCCCAGGGTCTTAGGTTTGTTAAAACAGGTTTTCTACCTTTCCATAACTCATATGGGGTGGAAGTGACTGATTTCGAAGGCACACGGTTAAGTATATAGGCCACAGTCAATAAAGCATCTCCCTAATATGATACTGGTAGATTTGCTTATGCCATCATAGACCTAACCATTTCCAGTAATGTTCTATTCCTTCTTTCCGCTACACCATTTTGTTGTGGAGTGTAATGAATAGTCAATTGCCTTTCTATACCTTTCTTATTATACAATTCCTTGAATTGATTGGAAAGATATTCACGTCCTCGGTCAATTCTCAAAACTTTTATTTTCTTGTCTAATTGATTTTCAACTAAATTCATAAATATTTTTGAAGCAATCCAATGCCTCAGATTTATGAGAAATCAAATAGACATAACCGAAACGTGTGAAATCATCTATGAATGTAATGAAGTAGGAAACTCCTTACCTCGCTCTTACATTCATTGGACTACAAATGTCTGAATAAATCAACTGTAATGGAATTTCAGCTCGAGTTCCTTTACCAAATGGTTTCCTTGTAGTTTTTCCTGCTAGACAATTCTCACAAAATACATCTCTATTTTAGTGAGTGAGCCCAATAGACCTTCTTTGGCCAGTCTTCTCATTCTATCTTGCCCAATATGACCTAGTCTAGCATGCCAAGTATAAACATCAATATTGATATTATCAGAAGCAGATATAAAGCAAAAACTACTATCATTATTAATATTGTTAAAACCAGTATCCAAAATCATGAAACTATTTAACAAATAACCAGTACCAATTTGAAGAGAATTCAAATAAATGTTCAAATTATTCCCATGGAAATTTAAAGCATAATCTAGGCTAAGAAGAATAGTAACAGAGACTAAGTTTTGTCGGATCTCTGGTGCCTACAACATCATGGAGATATAGGGTTTTTCCATTGTGAAACTCTAGTTTGCACGTGCCTATACCCTTGACTTCCACTCTTGAGTTGTTTCCCACGTATATCCACTTCGATCCTTATGGGATCCGACGATATTCCACAAATGCTCCCCATTCTCTAGCTACGTGGTCTATTGCTCCTGAGTCTACGGTCCACAAAGGACGAGATTCAGTCAGAAAAACAGTGCTAGAAACATAAGCATATTTGTTAATGGAATTGGGTTTTACCTTTTCAGCTTAGTGCATTCACGAGCGAAGTGACTTAGTTTGCCACAGTTGTAGTAAGTTGTCTTAGCCTTATCCTTCTTAATCCCAGCACACTTGCCTCCTTGTTTTCTGATCCCAGCTTTCTTATTGTTGACACTAGGACCTTTTCCCTTTTGGAAAGGTTTCTTTGCTCCATTGCGTTTTGGGCCCGAAGCCTTACGTGAGTCTGGTGTCGCCATATAAAGCTAGCCAGAAGCCAGAAGCCTTAGCAGCCTCTAGGCGCTCAGCTTCTAGTTCTAGATGGTGCGAGATATCATCAAAAGTTTTGATGCTATCATTATACGTCATATTGATCTTCATATGTTCCCAGCTATCCGGGAGAGATCGGATAACTGTTTGAATCTATTGCTCATCAGTCAGGACATGCTCATTGCTTTTCAATTCACGCATCATGTTTGACATCTCTCTTAGGTGTTGCCTCATTGTATGATTTTGGCGCTTCCTATATGTGTCGAACTTGATTATGAGCCTTCTAAGTTTAGTGGTTGAAGTACCACCAAACTTGTCCTTCAGAGCAATCCATATTGCTTGAGCAATCTCATACTCCTCAAAACCACACATCAGGTCATCAACCATACTGCTCAGCAACGTTATGCGAGCTATGCTGTTTTTTCTTTTCCAGGCTTGGTAAGCCTCCAAGTCCCTTCTGTGTTGAGCAGTAGTTCCTGCTACAGGTTCAACCATGGTATTGGTTATTGTTTCAAGAGCCTCTTGCTCCATAAGGATATACTGAACCTTGCGGTGCCAAATGTCATAATTGTCACCGTTCAGTTTCTCTCCTTTGTTCGATTAGGCCATAATATTCTTAGTAGCAGAAGACATTTTCTATAATTTAGACAAAAAAAGGGGTGTATTTTTTAGCGCTAGCATATTTCAAATTCACATTTCTATTATTGCATCAACCATTTACACTAGAAAATATAATAGAATAATATATAGGAATAGATTCGAAAATCAGTCAAGGCTTCTAATCATCATCTAATTCCAATATTAAAAACTAGTATATAATATTAGTATATATTGCGCAACTATAACAGTTCTAATCAATTCATAGAACTCTCACTAAACAAATATAATTATAATTAATCAACAACATTCAAGCATGATTCAATAAGTACAAAGGAAAATTTACATAAACATAAATAAACCAAAGAGTTCATAATGTAAATCTAATAACTATTTTTGAAATAAGATACTTTGAACTTAGTTCTATCATGCCTTTTGTAGAAACATCTATCACATTGAATGCATAATTTCTCTGACTTCTTAACCCTTGCAGCTGCCACTTTTCCAAACCATGGTCCCTTTTCACGTGCGCAATGACCCATGTGTTTTGCGCTACGATGGTTCGAAAAAATGCTCTAAGCTGCAATACGCCTCATGTTCATCATAACATGGCGCTCCTCTATTATTTATATTTCAAGAATAACATCACCAAGAAAGTCAATTTTTCCTTTATTAATGTTTTCAAGAATAATGGGCTCTACGTATCGCAACTCTTGTGGAAGAGCTCTTAGCAATATCTTCGCAATTGGGATCCAATACTCAAAAGTAGTAAGATTTTGAAATTGCCACAATTTTTCCTCTCTTTTCATAAATAACCAAATATTTTCATGAAGAGAAATTTTAGAATTCATTTTAAATTCTCCTAAATTCTCTAAAAAATCAGCTTTCTCTTGATCTTCTTGAACGAAATAAATCTGATCATTTTCCATCTACAAATATATATATATATAGGGAGAATCGCAAATACCCCCCCAACTTTTAAGCTAATGGCAAATTAAACCCTCTGGTTTGAACAATCAGCAAACAACCCCCTACCGTTAAGAACCCTTGCATTTTTTGCTGCATGTAGGGGGTTATTTGCTGATTTGTAGGGGGTTATTTGCTGATTGTTCAAATTTGTAGGGGGTTGTTTGCTGATTGTTCAAACCAGAGGGTTTGATTTGCCATTAGCTTAAAAGTTGGGGGGGTATTTGCGATTCTCCCATATATATATAGTTTCAGAATAATTTTATGGAGAAAAATTATTAATGGGACCAAAAACATGTATATATATATATATATTATAATCTGACATTCTAGCTATGTCATCTTTGTGTACTGTGTGTGTAACCAATTTTTTTTTTTTTTTTTTTTAGAAAAAAAAAATGAGCATTGGCCTAGTGCGTATCTCACTAGAAGGAGGCTGCAAAATATTTTTATTCAGAACTAATGATGAATCCAATATCTTTTTGCGCACAATTCCCTTCTTAACAAAAATTTGCAGGTCATCCTAAAAAAATTGGACGCACAATTGATAATGCAAAACAAAATTTGTGCAAGTCTCTTTGAAAAAAAAAATCTGCGCACAGTTTTTCGGAAAAAAAACTTATGGGCACAGTATTCCAAAAAAAAATTCTACGTACAAAAAAATTGATGTACACAATTCACTTTAATTGCTGTGCACAATTGCCAAAATAAATAAAAATAAAAATAAAAATAAAAATAAAACTTTGCAACAGTTTTTATATTTAAATATATATATATATATGTGCGCACAGATTGCAAACACAAAGTCAATGTGTTAAGGCATGTTTTCCCAAAAACCAAAAACCAAAAACGGCACATCCGCTTCTCAACCAAAAAAAACATTTGATTTTTAAAGACTCATTATGCACTATTCTCAAAAAATTTCTAAACCGAGAAGTTTCTGATGCCATTTGAGTATAAAATTTCTCAACAAAAAAATTATCAATATAGTACACAATGACAAGCAATAATTGACTCAGTCCAAAAATCACCTAGTTTAGTTTTCTTTGACAAAACAGTATTGTAATGTATATCAAAGAAAACAGCCCAGAATACAATAAAAAAACGATCAAATGGCCAAATAACTTTTCAAATCTTATAAAAATTTCATCCACATACGAACCCCAATAGTAATAGCAGAACAGAAGTCAGAGAATATATGTATATTAAATATGCATAAAATAAATAATATACATTAAACTAAACGTACGAACAATCCCAAAATACTGCTCTGATACAAATGTTGGATATCAAAGATCATCGCAGCGGAACGGATACAGGGATTATTACATACAATCAGTGTATAATTACAAAAAAAATACACTCGACTCACTATGCTATTTGCTGTAACTCGGAGAAGATTGGCAAAAGGAGAAATAAAAACTCTCTCTGTTTAACTCAGAATGGGATGAATGAAATGAAAAGCACACATTGCTATTTATAGGGTCCAGACTCATATCTGGATGGAATCGGATATTCAAATTTAAATGATATTTAAATTTAATATCACATTTATCCTTTTAATCCTTTATCTGATCAGTTTAAATTTAACATAATTATCATTATCTCTGATAATTAAAATTCAAACTATTACATAGTTTAATCTATATCAGTAACAGTAATTATTAATTAATTAACTTATAAATATTGAAACACTTGAGCATATTCCAACATATAGAGTACCAAATTTGAAACTCTAAATTCACTTTTTAACATTATTTATTCCATTTTTACCTCATATCCATATTTACCTTTTTTTTTCATTAATTTCCATCTTCTTTTTTTCAAAGAATTTGCATTTATCGGGATTTTTTATGGAATCCAAATTTATCATCATAATTTATTTCTCTTCACATTCACATTAAATCGCTTCACATTCACGTAGAATCTCTAATTTTGCTACCTCATTTTGAGAAAATTAGATAATAAATAGAGAAAATTAGGTAACAAATAAAACATGTAAAAAAAATTAGATACAAAATTGTTTGATTAAAAAAATTAGATAAAAATATATGGGAGAATATAAATGTTATATTTTTACTAAATGTAAACAAAAATTAAAAATGTTATTAAAATAAAATTTGTTAAAATTTAGTTGAAAATTTAATTTATTGAAGAAAGTAAAAATTAATAATGAAAATATATATTATTTGAAAATAAAAATAAAAATAGAGATAGACAGAGTATGGTTGGAGTTAAAACATTTTAGAGATGGAATTTGAAAAGAAAATTCCCTTTTGGAACTCTATTTTAAGAGATAGAGATAAAGATAGAATTTGGATTATAGATGCTTTGAAAATAATATAAACTCTAACGTTGTTTTAAAATAGCGCAAAGTGCACTTACTAAAATAAACTTTGGCGCAAAAATGAACAGTGACGCCCTTTTATTTTTTTTTTGATATATATAAACCTGATAACATTACAACCAAACCAACTTACAAAGTGCTAAAGTCAAGCCATAAAAACTCACAAATAGAACTAAAAGCTGCAAGTGCAAGCATATGAGCAAAAGAGTTTCCAGATTTTGAAACCTCTAAACACTTATTCACTATGTTAAGTGTTATTGTTTTTAAATTTTAATTAGTCAAATCAACTCCTTAATTTAAAAAAAAATAATTTAATCTTTTTATGTTTAATTAAAATAATATGTATATCTAAAAAAATATATCATTGGAAAGATCTAATTGAAATCTTTAAAATGACACAAATATTATTATATATAATGTAGAAACCCTCTAAATTAATATTCTTGGGACCCATCATTGAGTATTAATTTAGAGGAGTTATTAATTTGAAGAGTTTTACCTTATAAAGTATTATTTTATTTTAGAAAACGTATGAAAGTCGATTTCTTATTTAGGGAAGGTTCATTTTCGAGATTTCTTGGTTAGTCGATTTTCTTCTATTGGGAAAGTTCCTTTTTTTTTTTTTTTTTTTTTTTTTTTTTTTTTATAGATTCCTCATCACAATTGCATTGCCCATGGCATTTGACAAGTTTTGCTTTTCCTCACAATTGCATAGGCCATATACCACTTACAGAGCTACCTAATTACATCCAACTCAGAAACACCACAGTGCATTATCTACCACTGAATTTGAAGAAGAAGTGTGTTACACTTTAACTGAAGAGGATATCATCAATGATATCATAAGACAGAATAATGATGGTGTGGTTGAAATAGATGATGATAACAACAATAGTTATGAGGTATCTAAAATCTCTACAAGTAAGGTTATTTAAATGCTAAATTTAATTGAAACCTTTTGGCTACAACAAGAGGTGATCACAATAACTTATTGAGAACAATTCAAAAGATGAATGATGAAGTCAAAAATATCAAACATGGTGATCTAGTGCAAACTATCATCTTGAAATATTTTTCTTAGTTTTTGAATAATTTGTAATATATATTTTACTTTTATGAAATTATTAATTTATACAATAATTGGGATCAAAATTTTACACTAAGTTTCAAAAAATATATGTTAATTATTACGATAAAGAGATTTATTAATTTTTTACACTGGCCCGAGTTGGGACCATGATTTTTTATTAATTTAGAGAGGATATTAATTTATAAGAGATTAATTTACAGGAGTTCTACTGTATATATTTAATTTATTTTATTTACTTATTAATCAATTTTAAAAGTTTATAATAAATATTGGAAGAATATTCCGTAAATATGCTCTTTCAATGTAAAATTTTGTGTGAGACATTGGAATGAAAAATAAAAAAAAAATAAAAAAAAATTGGTATAAGAATATTCCCCATTTAGTGTGAGGTTTAGTATTGTACATTTGTACATTGGATATGACCTTAGGAATTTCAAAAATCTTTAGGGAATGAGGTCATAGGGACCCACTTCCTTTGGGGCGTGTTTGGTATTTGACAACAAGGTAAAAGGCATGCAGTGGCGGATCCACAAATTTTAGCCAGGTGGGACATTTGAACAAAATAATATTTATATTATAAAACAATATTAAAAAATTAAGATCATAGTAAAATGAGTTTTTTTTTTTTTTTTTTTTTTAACATAAAATAATTGATAGTATACTGAAGTTTAAATAAAATAAAACAAATAGAACACTTACTCAAGATGAACTAAATAATCTTAAATTTAAAAATTAAAAGTAAAAACAAGAAACATAATATTACAAATTAAATAATAACAAGAAAAACAAGAAAAACGATGAAAAATTATAATATTTATTCTTATATAATATAATAAATTACAATATAATTTTATAATAAGAAATTTTGTCTTGTATTTATTATGAATTCACTTTAAATTTATACAAAAATAATTGATTAATAAATATTACTAGACATGTTTTTGATTTTTTTGATTTTTCTAATTATTGGTAAATTATTAATTTATTGATTTAAATAAACTAAAATTAAAAAATAAAGAAAAATACTAAGGATAAAATAAATAAATTATAATAATAGATGAATTATTTTAATACAATAAATTAAAATTTGAGATTGTAGGGTTTATTTATTGGAAACTAAAACTATTAGAAATAATAAAAGTTCAAAATAATAATAGATAATTTAATTTAAAATAAATTGAATTAAGTAACCACAAATTGAAAGTAATTAAGAAGTTGACAATGACAGAAATGAGAAAATGTATTGTTTTGTTTCATCATAAAATGAAAATTTGAGAAAGGAATTGAAAAGGATAGTAAAATAAAAAAGGCATAAAAAATTATTAAAATTATATGATAAAATTAAATTTGTAAAAAAAGATATTCCTAAAAGTATAAATGGTGGGATTTGAACCATCACCACCAATATAGAAATAAGACACAATACCAGCTTTATGATGAGGTTTTATGTTATAAAACAGTTCTTTAATAGCATCTCCAATGCAATGCTATTTTAGTGTGTCAATGCTATAATTTAGAACAAAGTAAAAATGCATGCTCCAATGAAATACTAAATGTTGTGTTAAATTTGACATATGTTATTCTTTGTGCCAAATTTAACACAAGGCATATTATATGTCAAATTTGACACAACAATAAATGTTGTTTTTTTAATTACAAAAATACTATTTTATAATTATATTGAATCCATTAATTGTTAACTTTTATAATTTTAAATAATAAAAAATATTATATAAATTGAATGCATTAATCATATTTGTTGATTTTTTATAATTTTAAATAATAAAAAAATAAAAATAGCATTTCAAATAGAATTATGCATTGGAGTACAATGCTAAAATGATATGTCAAATATAACATTTTACTATTTTTTGTACCAAATATAGCATTGACATTGGCTATACATTGAAAATGGTCTAATATATATATAAAAAGAAAAATCAATTTAAAATAAAAAATAAAAAAAAGATGAGGTTGGGCATAAACCCCACGCCCCCACCTGATCTAAAGGTGTGTCCTCCCCTAAGGGCATGGATGAGACTGTATTTTAAGACTCATTTTATTTCGGGGTGGGATCGGTATTTTGAGCAAACTTCAAACAGGAATGGTGATATTTGCAAATACCAGATTGTTTCATACCTATCTTAGAACCCTACCCCATACTCGTGGTGATAAAAGGTTAAAGAAAGCTGTTTAAGCCAAGAAAATAACCACTAATCAAGGGAAAATGTTCCGAAAAAAACAAAACATACTTGTATTGAATTAACAAAAACAAATACAAATTGAAGCTGAATTGATGAATTTACATAATAAAAGAATACAAAATCAGGCATCTCTACAGGCACAATCATATTAGCTAAGCCAACAAAAAGAATTACATTCAAGTAAAATGTGTAAATGAATATGAGATTGTACAAGATATAAGCAGCAGTAACCGGTTTCAATATCTGAATCGAGGGACTCAAATCTCATTCCAAAACTAACCATGAAACCCTGTTTTCCATACCCTAGATGGATTTAGGGTATATAGGTACTCCCATCCCCGTGGTCTCGACTTGCCCAGCTACTCTGACTTTGGTTCAAAAAATCTGAACTGTACTCTTGACTTCCAAATGCCATCCTTTGAAACATTCTGATTTGTGCAGAATGTTGTGCTGAATTGAAAATTCCACTTTGACCGGGTTTTATTCCATTAGTGAGATCTGATGACTCATCTAGACAGTCTAAAGCTCTCACTACCTGAGGAGATCAAGAAAAAGAACCTCTGAAATTAAGCCTGATATAGAGTAATGCAAACCAGAAATTTTCTTGGTGATTACCTGACTCATTCTTGGTCTTTTTGCACCTGAATGACGCACACAAGCGGCAGCTGCCCCAATCATCCGAAACATTTCACTGTCGACATACTTCTTTTCCAGCCTTTGATCTACCAATGCTTCAAAATCCTCATGTTCGACTGCTTCAGTAAGCAAGGGTCGAGCCTGAAAAACACATGAATTACGTTAAACTACAAGTTCTTTAAAATTGCCAAAAATTCCTTTCAACTGCCATTTCAAGGTTGTATATATACTCCTCAAAAGCTGAGCTGAAGGACCTTAAAAACAGTCCTGTGAACTTATAGACAGCAGATACATCATTTAACTCTGCTTTTTGTTACCGAAGCTAGATAAATTCAGTCACAAGGGTGATTAAATGGGGGAGAGCCAATTTGAAGTTGGGACCTCAACATTGCTTGAGAAAAAATTAATATGTTATCTATGCAAAAAGATATGCTAGAAAACTTTAATATTAAAATTAATTTAATATTTTTGTTTTAACACTAAATATGAAGAAGCCTAATCTATGGTTTTTGCCTCAGGCTTCAAATTTTTCTTGAGCTATCTCTGTTCAAGCACTAGCATAGATGATAGAACTTTCCCCATCCTCCCAATGTTTTATGGAAATGACACTACAAGTTAAGGGCAGACAAAATACTAATATGCCCAATCAGGGCTTAAATTATCTCAGATATGCTAGCAATAAACATCAGTAACCCCATATTGACAAACATCATTAAAACTGTCCTGATTGTTGCCGACAAAACCATGGCATGCAACGTGGTAATTACTGACTATATGTCATAGTCACCATTGTACAGTATTACGATAATGGAATGAAATGCAATAGCTGATCACCCAACAGGTTAATGGAACATGAATAATAAAAATACACGTCAAGTTTGAGGTTCATTTCAAAAAGCCAACTCACCCATTCGACCAGGCTTTCATCACCCAATGGTTGAGAGGTGTCCACAGGCTTGCGACCTGTAATTAGCTCCAAAAGCACAACCCCAAATGAATAAACATCAGATTTTTCAGTCAACTTGCCACTTGTTGCATATTCTGGGGCCATGTATCTGGAAATTACAACTCCATTCGTCAGAAATATACAATAGAATTATGAGCATGGTAAACATCTGAGATATAAAGATGTGTAAGCTTGATGGGATATAAAAGTTCTTAAACATCAATTAAGTGCTTAATAAAACCACACATTACTAACAGACAGAGAGCATAGACCATTAAGCATCTATACCCTTAAAAAATAATATCAATATCTGATTATCATGTTATAATACAGGCAAACACAAAAACATAAGTATACACAAGCATGAAAGTTCGATAATTCTTTAAGAAATATCAACTTCTTCAAATACGGTTCACCTACCCAAAGGTTCCCATTACACGTGTAGATACATGTGTATTGCAATCCAATTCCAATGCTATCTTTGCGAGCCCAAAATCTGCAACCTGATAAAGAAAAGCCATCTTTAGAACCATGAATCCCATGAAATAAAGTTAAACTGGAGAAGGAAAAAAATCTGATCAAGCTGCCAAGTGGATTAATGGGACATGTTTGGCCTTAAACGAATTTAATGCAGTCAAATCAAACTTTATATAACAAAATATGGCGAACATTACATCTGCTCTGCCAAGGAACAAGTTCAGGTCAGTAGGAGCAATAAACCCAACCCAGTTAAAATGCAAATTATTCTTCTTTAAGAAAATTAACTTGGCAGAAACAGGCATACCTGAGCTTCAAAATTGTTATCAAGAAGAATATTTGATGATTTAATATCCCTGTGAATAATGCGGGGATGGCCTGGTAACCAAAAAAGGAAATTTCTCAGTAGATGTCACGAAATAGATAGAGTAAGGCTAGAAGTATACAAGAAAGACAGAAATTTCATATTTTGACTATGTATGATAAATTTAAAGGATTAAGACAGTAAAACACCTACGAAGTGTTTACTCTGTACAAATTTTGACTCCTTAATAATGAACTGTTTCCATAATAAACTTGATCTTGTTTAGATAATTTAAGATGGTGCTGTTAACTCATATTAGTCTAGTCTTTTGTGAGCACTTGAAGGGCATAGGAATAGTAATAATTTTGAACCCATTGGCAAAATATGACAAGAATGAGTAAACTGTACCAGAAACAAATATCGCAAAAATTGTTTTTCTTGTTCATAATCCTATAATTGAATCCAGTAAGAAGAAGAGGAAGAAGAAGAAGAAGAAAATTACAGTCTTCATGCAAATATGCTATCCCACGAGCTGCACCAGCAGCAACCTTTACTCTGAGTGCCCAATCCATAACTGGTCTGCCTTCTTCTGCAAAATTACATAGCAACAAAAAAGCTAATTAATCATTTTCAAAAGAGTTCTATTTGCATTCAAGCTGAAGCATGTATTCTCAGGTCTTAAAAGGAGCGTGAAGAAGTATAACAGCTCTTGAAAAAATCCAATAAAACATGAACTATTGCAGAAGGAGCCATTTTCTATACAATGAAAAAGAATTGGATGGTTCCAGGCCATACAGATAGATATCTTTAAGTCAGATATTCTTTGATCTTGAATTCTATCTGCAAATTATATAAATGAATGCTTACAGAGGAAAAGACTAGTAACTTCTAAACTCAGAAGTATGCCTTACCATGGAGATGATAATGAAGAGTATTGTTCGGGACATAATCATAGACAAGCAATCTTTGATGCTCAGATATGCAGTAACCCACTAGCGAAACCAAATGACGATGATGTACTCTGCTAATAATCTCAACTTCTGCTCTGAACTCACGCTCCCCCTGGCTACCACCAATCTTTAATTGTTTCACAGCTATATCTCTTCCATCTGTCAGGACACCTTTGTATACACAACCAAATCCACCTTCACCTAACATATTTTGTGCTGAAAACCCGTTTGTGGCATGTACTAGTTCTTCATATGTAAACCATGACCTTGAGTTACTAACTCCGCCTGACTCTGACGGTGAATATATTACACCACTGTTTGAACCACTTCCAAATAAGGGACCTGGAGACTGTGGCCTTAAAAATACTGAATCTGTAAAGCATGTACAAGTAACTAATTTTACTTCAGGACCCCCATTTGCTATAACTTTCTCTTACAAGTTACAACTAGCTAAATAGCTAAATCAAAAGAATGGATCCAAATAACAATAGCAATTAGTCTGGCATACTATAAGAATGGATGGAAAATATATTCTGAATAACATTACATTATAGTTCCAAAAGCAACGAGTTAAGGTAAAAAAAAAGTGACAAACTCATATTCCTGGGCCTTGGTTCAGTTATGAAAAAAAAAATAAAGATGTTGAGATAAATAGGACTTGCTAAACAATTGAGTTGAACCCAACTGCATAGATCATTAAGCATTCATATATTTATCAATAAGGATGTTAATATGTGATACCATAATGTCAAACAATAATGATCACATTAAAGACAGTTTATCAACTCTTATAAAGGAAAAGATGCACTACCCAACTTAGATTAAGTCCTTTTTCTTGACATGGTATTTCACTACTGAAGATCCAAAATTACCAAGTAATTACAAACCCTATCTGTTCAGGGAAGATCTATAATTTCATAGAGCTTTTAGTAAAACTGTAAAAGAGATAATAGGTATCTGAATAAATAACCCCCAAAAAGCCATAACTTAAAATGATGAGCAATGTGGTAAACATCACCTGAATTTTGTGAAGAAGCAAAAGGAGAAGGCATAGAGTAACGAATATCTAGTCCAGCTCTCTTTTTCTTCCGTTTCTGTGCAAACCACACCGTCATTGCAAGAAGACTTAGCACCACAAACGCAACCACAATGCCTATTGCCACCGCACCTCCAGTGTTTAAACCCCCTGAATCCATGGATGAAGTATTTGCTGATGAATTACTATTAGTCGATTTTGCAGTTGGTTTCTCAGTTGGAATGGATGGTAAAGTTGAGGTATTAGGACTTCCAACTGTAGATGAATTACTTGGAGGAGCAGAAGGGGAAACTGCAGGTGGTGGTGGTGGTGGTGGTGAAGAGGATGTTGGGTCTAACGGAGGTGGTGGTGACAATGTGGATAGCGGGGGAGGAGAACTTTTAACTGGTGGAGGAGTGGAATGAGAAGTAGGCGGTGAAGGTGTATCCGAAGGAGGGGGAGGAGGAGCACTATTAGGCGGGTCTGATACCGGCGGAGGTGGAGAATTAGAGGAAGGTGGTGTTGGGACATCAACTGGAGGAGGTGGCGAAACCTGTGGAGGTGGTGGCATTGGAGGTGGAGGTGATGGAGCTGCTTCGGGGGGAGAAGGAGGAGGAGAAACAACCAATGGCGGTGATGGGGGCGGGTTTTGAGGTGGTGGGGAAGTAACAACTGGAGGTGATGGTGGTGGGGAAGTAACAACTGGTGGTGATGGTGGTGGGGAAGTTGGTGGTGATGGAGGAGGTGCAGTTGGTGGTGGTGACGACTGTGCTGGGGGAGGGGCAGCAGGAACAGCTGGAGGAGGAGATTGAGGCGGAGGTGTTGAAGTTGTAGGAGTTGAAGGTGGTGGGGAATCGGTGGCCTGGTTGGGTTGTGATATAAGGGGTGGTGAAGTAGTGGTTGATGAATTTGGTGGTGGCGACGGTGGCGACGGTGGTGAAATATCATTGGAAGTTGGTGGAATCACAGAAGGCAAAGAATTTGAAGGAGGTAAAACTGAAGTCATGGTTTCTCTGAAAACAAATTAATCAAATTGACTGCAATGTGAAGCTCTACACGTCCCAAGTCCCAACTTTCCAATCAATAACACCCAAATTGCCAATCTTTTTCCCAAAATTATTCAACTAACTAGCTTTACATAAATCTAGAGCAAAGTTGAGCCCCTGAAAGCATTTATCTCAACAAGACCTCATTTGGGTCAACTAATATAACAATGTAAATATTCGAATTCTCCACAATCTACAATTGAAATCCCCAAAAAATAAAATTCTGATTCCAGACATTCACGCTGACCTCATCTACCCAAATTCCTCAACAAGAGGTGGCAATGTTCAAATAAACCTATATAATTACAAAAAATAAACAAACCAAGTTGAAAACAGTAACCTGTGAGCAGAACCCAGATAGAAAATCACTAAATTTGGAGCAACAAATAGATCGAACAGATTCCAGTCCAAGTCCTAAACTGGTCTTGAGCAACAACCAGAGACAGTTTCTTAATGGGCAAATGCTGCATTACCCAGATCAGCAAAACCAGCAAAGAGAGAACTCAAAACTGAAGAAGTGCTTCGCTTACCTGTGTATTGAAAGTGGAAGAGTTTTGAGTAATTGTGCATACAGGTTGGCAATATTTTTTGAATTGTAGTGCAATTTGTTTCTTTTTCTTACTTTGAAGAAAGCAAAAAAAGAAAAGTTTTGCTTTCGTGGAGAATGGTAAAGAAAGAGTAGCCGCAAATTGTGCGAGTAAACGTGGGGGCGACTTTGATGGAATAAGTCTTGACATCACATGAAGAGTAAGCACACAAGCATGTTCAAGCCTCAAGGAATCATAAAATACACTACTACTGCTACTGCTACAGTACTACTACTACCAAGTAAAAAATTTTAAAAATTTAAAAATTTAAAAATTTAAAAAAATTCTTGTTTATGGGAAAATTCATTGATAAATATTTTAGTTTTATAAAAATCGTTTATAGTCACAATACAGAAAAAAATATCGTATCCAACCGATTAAAACATTATATCAATAAAATACCCTTCGTAAAAAGTTGAATTGCAGAAAGTTGAACCTAGATCACGGAAAATTAAACCTAGATCATAAAAAAGAGTAATATTACTTTGTCCAAATCGGTGCCCAAATCGGTGCCTAAATGATGTGACAACACTCTCATCTATTCATTTTGATTATATTAGATTTGTTTGGTTTAAATGAATGGATGAAAGTGCTATCACGTCATTTGAGCATTAAATTTGGGCAAAGTAGCATTACTTCATAAAGAAATAGACAATCGAGAATTTCATTAAGAAAATCAACAATTCACGTTCAAAATTCACAAAATTATACAAATGCAATTAAAACCCATGAAATATATCATATTACAAAATCTATAAACACATTTTAGTGAAAGATTAACAAATAAATTTAAAATTACAAGATCAAAAGTAGGGACAGCAAAAATTCCCGACCCACCCCAAACTGGGGCCCTGGTCCGTTTGGGGCGGGTTTGGGGCAGTAAAATGGGTAACGGGGTGGGTTTGGGGCACATTTCTTGACCCGGCCGGATTACCTGGTCGGGTATGGGGCGGTCCCTTTTCACTCGACCCGACCCGCCCCGCCCCGCCCTGTTTGACCCAGAATATATGTATATATATTTAATATATATATATATTTAAATATAAAAGGAAAAGAAAGAAGGAAACCCTATGTTGGTTGAAAAGAAAACAATTTGAATTTTTTTTATGTTTAAACTATTTTAATGAAGATGTTGAATGAATTTTATTGATACCAAAAATATTGTATGTATTTTGTATTTTCGTTCAAGTCATTTTGGGATTTGTATTTTGTATTTTACGGATGAATTTAATGTTTATTAAACTTAGTTATCGTATTATATTAAATTTAAATTTAAATTTACGTAAATGAATCGGGTCATTCAGGTCGGGTTTGGGGCACCCTTGACCCAAACAGATCGGGTTTGGGACGGAAATTGAAAACCCATTCGAGTCATAGGTCAAGTTTGGAGCAACCGTTGAAAACCGGGTTTCGGATTTGGAACGGCCTTGACCCGCCTCGACCCGCCCCATTGCCATCCCTAATCAAAAGTGTTGTTGGGATACCAATAAAGCAAATATTGTTTGCCTCTTGTTTACCATCATCACACGGTAAGTCGATAGTCTTGTCTTTTACAAGAATTTAAAGATGGAAAATGACTTGGTTTAGTTGGATTTAGAGATAAACAATGAATAAAGTTTAAAGTATGAGTGAGAAAGTGTTGGGAAGAAAGATGAAGATGGGAGAGAATGTGTTCGGGGTAGACCTGACTCGGTTCCGGTTCGAACCGGAGGAACCGGCCGGAGTCGGTACCGGAACCGGAACCGGAACCGGAACCGGAACCGGAACCGGAACCGGGAAAACCGGGAAAACCGAAACTGGTCTAAACTGGTTCCGGTTCCGGTTCCGGTTCCGATTCCACATTTTCAGAACCGACCGGTTTCGAACCGGATTCCGGTTCCGGTTCTGAACCGGCCGATTCCTTTTTTTTTTTTTTTAATTTTTTTAAAATTACCGTTGGAGTGCAACGGTCGGCTGACGTCAGCCGACCGTTGCCCCCCAATGGTCTGCTGACGTCAACAGGCCGTTGGGGTTAGGGGCTCCAACGGCTGCCTTTAAATTTTTTTTTTTTTTTGTTTATTATAAATACACCCCCCCTTCATTTTTCCTCACAATTATTTCCTCCCAATTCTCTCTAATTCTAATTTCTCTCTCAATTCTCCAACTCTCCAAGTTTCCAAATATTTAATATTGTCAATTACTCAATTAGTAAGTTTTTAATATTTATTTCATTTGCAATATATTTTATTTCCAATTTATTTTATTTCCAATATATTTTATTTGTAATTAATTTTATTTCCAATTTATTTTATTGCCAATTCTAAATTTCTAATTTCTCTTTCTATTCTCCAACTCTCCAAGTTTCCAAATATTTAATATTGTCAATTACTAAGTTTTTAATATTTATTTCATTTGCAATATATTTTATTTCCAATTTATTTTATTTCCGATATATTTTATTTGCAATTAATTTTATTTCCAATTCTAAATTTCTAATTTCTCTCTCTATTCTCCAATTTATTTTATTTGCAATTAATTTTATTTCCAATTTATTTTATTTGCAATTAATTTTATTTCCAATTTATTTTACAATTCAATTTTTAAATGGCAAGTGGAAGTGGAAGTGGAAGTGGAAGTGGAAGGGGTCACGGCCGTGATGGTCCTAGGCGTTCAATTTCGATGAGAGGTAAGGGTCCTATGATCGATAATCTCGGTCGTGACGACACCGCCTATCACGAGTATTTGCAACGCCGGGCCTATGTTGAAGACCTAGGTCTAAACTCTCCTACTCCCCCTCTAATAATTTCAGAACCCGATCCCGATGACCACCCCCCCCCCCCTACCCCCGCGCCCCAATTTGACAAGCCAGTCAAATAATATGCCTTATATTGATACACCTACAGATTTTAGATTTGATCCACAGGAACCAGGAGAGCAGGAAGATGATCTGATACAGAGGCAGCAAAGCAAATCTGATCTCTTCGTAAAACATTTTAAGAAAATTAGGCAAGAAGATGGGAGCTTTGCAGTGGCTTGCAATTACTGCAACAAATTATATAAGTGGCATAAATCTGGAGGACATGGCACTTATCGGAAGTATCTTTTAGCTAAACATCCAGAAGCAGAGACTAGATCGAGGTCACAAACACAAATTCCCAAGTACACTACTCCTAACCAACAATTATTTCGTTATACTGATGAGCAAAATAGAGAAGAATTAGCAAGAATGGTAGCAGTAGAACACCTATCATTCAGTTTTGGTGAAAGGGTTGGTTTTGTTAATTATTGTCGAAGAGCATTAAACCCTACTGCATGCCGTGTTCCTAGAACCACGCTCACATCAACACTTGAAAAGATTTATTTAAAAGAAAAAAAGAAGTTAGAAAGATTTTTTGATAAATATATCGGTCGTGTTTCCGTATGTGCCGACATATGAACTGACCATTGGAAATCGCATTCATACTTGGGTGTCACTTGCCATTTTATGGATGATACATGGACTATTCAAAAAAGAATTCTTGCATTTAGAGTTTTTGATGATGCACACACTGCTCATAATATTTTTAGATAGCTTAGAATTATTTTTGCAGAGTATAAAATTGAAAGCAAAATTTTTGCAATTGGTTTTGATAATGCTTCTGCCAATACCGCTGCTATTCCATCTTTACTTGATTTATGCAAACCTTATCTGGGTGGTACATTTTTTCATCAAAGATGTGCATGCCATGTTTTAAATTTATGTGTTCAAAAAGGATTAGAAACTCTTGAACATTTTATTCTACCTATTAAAAAAGCTCTAATGTATTTGTGGAAACATTCTTCTACAATGAATGCATGGGTAAAATATTGTAAACAAAATGGTAGACGTGTCATTAGATTTTCTCGTGATGTTCCAACACGTTGGAATTCTACTTATAAATTGTTTGCTCAAAGTTATGAATATAGGGATTTATTAGTTTCTTTTATTCAATTTCATATTACCCACATTCAACTTTATCAATCACATTGGGATGCTTGTTACAACGTTTTCAATTTGTTATCTATCTTTAATAATGCTACACAAAATTTATCTGGTGTTTATTATCCTACAACTCATTTATTTATTTTTGAAAGTATTAATATTGCTGGTGCATTTTGTCATTGTGAATCCGACATATCAATAGGGGAAGCCGTTCATACTATGAAGCTAAAATGGTTGGATTATTATGAGGAGATTCCAAATATTTATTTGATTGCCATGATTTTTGATCCACGTTGTAAATTAGAGAGTATGTCTTATTATCTAAAAGGTTATTATGGGGACAAAGGTTTAAAAATGAAATATGATATTGAAGCATGTTGTGCTAGAGTTAAGAAATTATTGTATGATTTATATGATGAATATTTTACAATTTATGGATCGTCACTGAACTTAGATGCTACACATACACAAACTATATCTCAGACCCCAAAATCCTCCTCCTCCGGATTTATAGAGTTAGGGTATAGTATGCTATCCAAAAAATCCAAAAAACCTAGATGTGCTTCTTCATCAAACACCGATAAGTATTCCGAGCTGGAATCTTATCTAAATACTCCTTTTGAGTTTATAGAAGATACTTATAGAAGATACGCCAGGGAAAAAATTTGAAATTTGAAATTTTACAATATTGGAAAGACCACGCAGTGTACTATCCAATCATGGCTATGATAGCCAAAAATATTTTTTCAACACCAGTTTCTACAATGGCAGTGGAACAAGAGTTCAGTGCTGGAGGAAATATTCTAGATGAACAGCGTTCTTGCTTAACTCCAAAATCACTACAAATGCAAGTTTGTGTAGATGATTGGACAAAAAGCACAATACAGACAACAAGAACTTCAACAAGACCCAACATAAGACTTCTTCAAAGACGACGAACCTGATACAGGAGCAGCGAGGCCAGAATAGCAGATTTACAGTACATACTACAGAATATAGATGGCGCCAAACATGCAATAAAAGGTAAAAGAACTATGTGGTCTTTGATTCCTCTAAATCCCCCAAGAGGATACGTAGGCAACTTAATTGCGGTAAAAATTAAGTGCAAGACTAATTTTTAATTTAATTTTGTAATTTGTCATTTATTTATTATCGAATTTCTTGTGACCTAATTCCCAAATACCGAATGAAATGTAATTTATAATTTTTCATTTTGTTTATTTTTATTTTTATTTAATATTGTAATTTGTCATTTTGTTTATTTTTATTTTAATATTTTATTTACAACTACAACTTACAATACAACTATACATTTATACAAGTCTAAATTATTATTATTTATTAACAAAGGAAAAAAAAAATCCGGTTCAGAACCGCCAGTTCCACTGGAACCGGAACCGGAACCGGAACCGAAACCGAAACCGAAACCGACGGTTCCGGAACCGGTTCCGGTTTCGGTTCCACCCATTCGAGGAACTGGAACTTGTTAGGATTATGCTCAATAGCAAGAGTGTAATATTGTAATTAACAATCTTTTTCATATTAATAAAGTGATTTCTGGTTTAAACAAATCTTATAGCATTTATAGTTTAATATTATAATTGTCAAAGTAAATAATCATAAGGTCTAAAGACTATGAGAAAAGAAAAATTGTTCATACATCTGGATATGTATGTGGTAGACACAATTCTTTAGTTAGTCTTGAATATTGTTCACAACTTAAGTTAAAGGTTGGGCACCTTTATCTTGTTAAAGTAGTAGAATTCTTTTGCTAGCATTTGAGTGGGATCAAATGAGATATAATGAGTCTAAAATCATCGGAGTGTCTTCGAGCAAAAGAATTTAGTGCACTGGGTGCATTGAACTGGATCACAATGAAATACTTTATCTATAACCGTCTGTAGATAAAAGTCATTTCATTATCAGGACAATCGAAGAGTCTATCTCAATCCTGAGATAAATGATGGACTTATGGTTGCAAGTGATATCATTTGAGTTATCAATGAGTACGATTATATCGCATAGTCTATCCTCGATAGTTTGGTGATATTCATTTGTTAATCGATAGAGGACTTCATTTATAGATATGGACATCGTGGCTCCATTTATTAAATGAGAGTATAATATCATCATATGGATGCTTTGAGGTAATTGGATATTAAATCTCAATGTTGAGTTTTCGATCGTGTCTATTGAAAACATGGCTTCTGGACAAGTCAAAATATCCAAGTTCAAAACGTGGTCATATGAGTAAATATGGTAACTTGGAGAGTTATAGGCGGTCTATGAACTCTTGGCGATTACTGATATTAATCACGAGGATACACTATCTCCAACATGATTGTCTAGGGTATGAATGAGGAACTTCTTCCTTTTCTGTCTTTATTTAAGAGTTCAATTTTAGCTCTTTAGTGGAATGAGTTAAAATTAATGGATCGGACCTAAGTGAATCATTTGTTGATTATGATTAGGTTATGTCTATTGAAGCTTAAATTTAGATAGCCCGCCAAGATCCCCAATCCACACGGACTTGCATGGATCACTTGATATATTCTACCGGACCAATTATGGGTCCATTTAGAATTGCATTTAATATATTAAGAATATAATTTGCACATTATTTATTTAATGGGCTGCTCAATTATATTAATATATTAATGAAAGGCATGTGGGCTTGTTTCTTTTAGTAAGAATGAGTCTGGTTCACATGTGGGCTTTTTATTTAAAGTCCAATGGATTAAATGAAATAAGAAAATAATATATGGCCCAATATTTATAAGTGGGGCGGCTAGGTGTATATTAAACCTAATATATTATTTTGTTTCATTGTTTTAATTAAATGAGAATTAATTAATTAATTAATTAATTGTTTAATTAAGAAACAAATCTTTTCTGATTAGGAAATATGATTCCTAAAGGTATACTATTGGTAGTAGTATACTTAAATTAAAAGACTTGTTTGACAAGAAAATAAATAATTAATTTTATTTATTTAATCAAATAAGAAGTCTTTTTAATTTAGTCAAATAAGAGAATAAAAATATCTATGAGTTGGATTAGGGTTTGAACTCTTAAAACTAGAAGGGAATTAGGGTGCAACTAAAACTCCTATATTTTAGGAGTGAAAATTGCGGCAACCCTAGTGTTTTTAGAGAAGAGAATTCGGCCACCCTAAATAGAAAAGAGAAGAGATTTTCGGCCACCTTGTTAATTTGGGTGTTGTTGTGCTTGAAACATTTATTATTCTTCTTCTTCTTCTCAACTCATAGAAAGGAATATTATTCTACTAAAAACAAAAAAAGAGTGAATATATTATTCTTTTGATGGTACACTGATTGCTTGTTCATCAATAAACTTGTGTGTACAACATCGATTGAGGTTCACGCGAGTTTCGATCATTATATTGAGAACTCAAAAGTGATCGGAATAATCTTAGTCTTCTTTTGATTGTTTTGTGACTAACAAAAGAAAAGAAAAGTTTGTTTGTCCATTCTCTGGTTTGCAATTCAAAGAAAAAGGGAGACCACGCTCCTAGGTGATTCACGTTCGTGCTAGGATTGAAGATCTTGCGGATTACCATCGACGTAAGTCAATCGGATTACGCGACAAAAGGTATTCTTCTTTTGTTGATTATATGTATGTTTAATTAATTAAAAGGGTTAAGGTTCATAAAAGGAAAAATTTTAAAAGCTACTAAATATATTTTTATTTTTTTTTATAGTCTCGCTTCCGCTGCGTGTACTACTATTTTTTCCTTACAATTGGTATCAGAGCCTGGTTGAACCCTTTTAATTAATTAACGTATATATATATGTGAATCAATTTCTTTTTATTGTGATTATGCATGTTTAGAAAGAGATGACACTCTAGGTATTTACATATATAATTACATGTGGATGTATGGATTTATATATGTTTTATGTGGATTATTATTGCTCGATTTTGGTCCTATATTTTCAATGTAATTTTTGTTTCGGAATTGTAACAAGAAGGGTGGTCTATCATCGCCATAATTCCTTCTTGGTAGTTGCTAGGTTTTATTTTTTTTATTTATTTTTAGTGCAGTTTTTTAGTGCAGTTTTTTGTATGTAAAAAGGACTGCAGTGATTAAAAAAAAAAAAAATTCTGCAGTATTTTATTGTTTAAATAAAGTTGTAATACGTTCTACATCGAAGAATCGAAGACGTGAAACAACCGGAACCAAGAACGAGCACCGTGCGCACCCTAGGAGTGGATTGGGCTGCGCATGGCAAGCCCATTACATGGTGGGCTGCACACGGCAGCCTTGTGTGGCCTTATGGGCTGCGCATGGCAGCCCCTTTGTGGGGTTGTGGGCTGTGCACGCCCAAGGGAGGAGGCCGAATGATGAGCGTATGGTTGATGGGCCACTTGAAGATCTTGTATTCCTAAATTATTGTAATTTACTTATTTTTCTAGGATGGGCCAAAATTGTTGCTATTTAATTTTTGCTTAAATATTACAATATTTGTTATTGTATGATAACATGACATATAGAATAGGAGTGCCACTCATATATCTCTTTTGGTATGAACATGCATTGAATGATTTAGGTATCTAAATTGGCATCTAGATAACTTGGTAAATCATTCTATGGGATTTAATGACACGCCTTAAATAATTGAGTGGGAGAAGGTGTTTTTGTAACACCTATGGCTTCCAAGATTAGTTGAGCTTAATTATTTATTGGTAATCCCCTAAAGGGGCGTCCATGAATGGAATTTAGCAATATACTTCCTTACAAGGATAGACTAGACAATGGACTCAAACGAGATCTACTCCCCAAGGAGGGATTTTCGTGAGAGACAGTTGAGGGTCGATATCTTGGTAACACACTCAATGTAATTTTATTGATACCCTCTCAAGAGTTCTTGTCAGTAAAATTGCAAGGCTAAAATTGAAAACGCTGGTTGTTATGTTAACAATTAGGTGGGACCTAGTCTAACTAGTAAATGGTGCGAACTCCCAAAGGATGCGTAACATTTATGGGTGTTGGATCACCGTTGAATTTTTATGATTGAGTTATTTATTTAATTCAAGATAAATATTTAAAGTGCTTTATAATGATTATTTACTTATATATAATTTTGTTTTATTAAGAAATCATGACCCCATCCCTAATGAACATCCTGAAAGATAACACTTTAACTGGAGATAATTATGTCACATGGAAAAGGAAAATTGGGTTGTTGCTGCAAGCTGAAAAACATAAATTTTGTTCTAACTACTCATAAACCACCTGCTCCTATTAATGAATCTAATGTGATGCAATGAGACGAGTATGAGCAGTGGGAGACCTCTAATGAGATGGCCAAATGGCTACAATCTCATACGTGTTGCAATAGCAGCATAAAGGAATGGGGTCTGCTACTGATATGATGATGTCTCTAGAAGAGATTCATATGGTTGGTAAAGTTGCTACTATTAAGACCCGTCAGAAGGTCAAGGAATAATAGAAGAAAAAACAACTTGGGCTTACCAAGAAAGTAACCAAGATTAAAAGGAAGTGCTTCTTTTGTGGTGAAAAGAGACATTGGAAAAGTAATTTTCCAAAGTCTCAAAATAAGAAGGAACAAGGTAATATGAATTATTTTGAAACATGTTTTTCTGGTAGATTCTACAGATTCTTGGATCGTAGACTCTGGAGCCACTAATCATGTTTGTTATTCCTTACGGGGTTTCAAGAAAGGAGAAGGCTAAATAAGAATAAAATCAACTTGCGTTTAGGCAACAGAGCGTTAGTGTCTACTAGTGCAGTGGGAGATATTAGAGTTAATCTAGATGCTAGAAGGCATTTAGATTTGATAGATGTTTATTATGTACCTCAATTCAAGAGGAATTTAATTTCAGTTTCTTGTTTGAATAAATTTGGATATTCGGTTACTTTTAATAAAGTTTTTATTATTAGTAAGAATAACAAAATTATTTGCCAAGGTACATTGGAAAACGGTCTATACTTTTTGCATAGAAATATCTCTCACTCGTTAGACACAGAAATAACGAAATCTAATCATAAAAGAGTTAAATTATCAAAAGATGAAACCTATCTATGACATTTACGCCTAGGTCATATTAACCTTAATAGGATTAAAAGATTGGTAAGTGACAGACCTTTGAGTGACTTAAAGGTTGATGATCTACCAACTTGTGAATCTTGTTTGGAAGGTAAAATGACCAAAAGGACGTTCTCTGCCAAAGGTGCCAGAGCTACTGAATGTTTAGGATTGATACACACTGATGTATGTGGACCTATGAGCATTCAAGCTAGAGGTGGATATGAGTACTTCATCACTTTCACAGATGATTACTCAAGATTTGGCTATGTGTATCTCATGCGACATAAGTCGGATGCTTTTGGCATGTTCAAAGCGTTCAAAGCTGAAGTGGAAAATCAGCTTGAGAAACAAATAAAAATCTTGAGATCTGATCGTAGTTGAGAATATCTATCTGGTGAGTTTCAGCAATATCTTATTGATAATGAGATAGTTTCTCAGTTTGCTGCACCAGGTACACCTCAACAAAATGGGGTAGCAGAAAGGAGAAATATAACTCTTTTGGATATGGTTAGGTCTATGTTGAGTTATTCAACACTTCCTATTTCTTTTTGGGGATATGCTTTACAAACTGCTATATACATTCTTAACGATGTACCATCTAAATCTGTTCCTAAAACACCGCATGAGTTGTGGACTGGGCGCAAGCCCAGTTTACAACACTTAAGGATATTTGGTTGTCCTGCGCATGTGTTAAAAGGAAAGACAGAAAAGATGGAATCCCGTTCGGAAACATGTATATTTGTAGGGTATCCAAAAGAAACTAAAGGATATTATTTTTATAGTCCTTCAGATCTTAAAGTATTTGTTTTGACAAATGCTAAATTTCTGGAAAAGAACTATATGAATGATTTTGTGCCTAGAAGTAGAATTGTCCTGAATGAGATGTCAGGAGATACAATTCCACGAGAGGTTACACAACCAAACCCAATTGTAAGTTCCGATCCAACACAAGATCAACAACCTACCATTCCTCGTCGTAGTGGGAGGGTTAGAACACAACCCGAAAGATACATCGGTCTGGGAGAATCAGTGGAGAATCTCCCGGACGACGATGATCCCTACACGTACAAGGAAGCTATGGAGGATGTTGATAGTTGCCATTGGCAAAAGGCAATGCAATCTGAGATTGAATCTATGTTCGATAACAAAGTCTGGTCCCTTGTAGACTTGCCTAAAGGGATAAAACTCATTGGGTGCAAGTGGGTATACAAGAGGAAAAGAGGTATGGATGGAAAGGTGGAAACCTTTAAAGCTAGATTGGTAGCTAAAGGGTATACACAGAAAGAAGGTATCGATTATGAGGAAACCTTCTCTCCTGTGGCCATGCTTAAATCCATTAGGATACTCTTGTCCATTGCAGCATCTTTAGATCTAGAGATTTGGCAAATGGACGTCAAGACAGCTTTCCTTAATGGAAGTCTTGACGAAAGCATCTACATGATGCAACCAGAGGGATTCATTGAAAAGGGCCAAATGGAAAAGGTATGCAAGTTGCAGAAATCCATATATGGATTAAAGCAAGCATCCGGATCCTGGAACATAAGGTTCGATCAAGCTGCAAAGGTTTTGGATTTATTCAGAATCTTGACGAACCTTGTGTATACAAAAGGATTAAGGGCGACAAGTTGGTTTTCCTGATTCTTTATGTTGATGATATACTACTCATTGGAAACGATGTAGGTGTATTGACATCAGTAAAAGAATGGTTAGCAAAACAATTTGATATGAAGGACTTAGGAGAAGCAAGTTTTATTCTAGGTATCCAAGTTATAAGGGATAGAAAGAATAGAACGATTGCATTATCCCAAGCTTCATACATAGACAAAATCTTGTCTAGGTTTTCCATGCAAGATTCCAAGAAAGGTATGTTACCTTTCAGACATGGAATCAAGCTTTCTAAGGAACAAGTTCCTAAGAATGAGCATGAAGAGCAATTCATGAGTAGAGTTTCATATGCCTCGGCAGTTGGAAGTCTCATGTATGCAATGCTCTGTACTAGACCAGATATTTGTTTTGCTGTTGGAATAGTTAGCAGGTTTCAATCGAAACCTAGTCCTGATCACTGGACGGCAGTCAAGCATATTTTCAAGTATCTTAAGATAACGAGAGATAATATGCTTGTATACTCTGGAGGGGATTTAATTCCCATTGGGTATACATATTTTGATTTATAATCAGATTCTGACTCCAGAAAATCCACATCAGGGGCTGTGTTTACTATTGGAGGAGGAGCAGTTATATGGAGGAGTATCAAGCAATCTTGTATTGCTGATTCCACCATGGAAGCTGAGTATGTTGCTGCATGCGAGGCTGCCAAAGAGGCTGTTTGGCTCCGCCAATTCTTGATTGACTTGGAAGTGGTTCCTAGTGCGAATAAGCAGATCACTATCTACTGTGACAACAATGGAGCAGTGGCTAATTCGAAAGAACCAAGAAGTCACAAGAGAGGTAAACACATTGAAAGAAAGTATCATCTTTTAAGGGAGATTGTTCAAAGAGTTGACGTGACGATTACCAAAATCGCGTCAGTAGAAAATCTAGCAGATCCCTTCACAAAGGCTCTACCTCAGAAGAGTTTCGATGGGCATCTAGAGAATATGGGCTTGAGAGATATGACACATTTGCTATAGCGCAAGTGGGAGATTGTTAGAATTATGCTCAATAGCAAGAGTGTAATATTGTAATTAACAATCTTTTTCATATTAATAAAGTGATTTCTGGTTTAAACAAATCTTATAGCATTTATAGTTTAATATTATAATTGTCAAAGTAAATAATCATAAGGTCTAAAGACTATGAGAAAAGAAGAATTGTTCGTACATCTGGATATGTATGTGGTAGACACAATTCTTTAGTTAGTCTTGAATATTGTTCACAACTTAAGTTAAAGGTTAGGCACATTTATCTTGTTAAAGTTGTAGAATTCTTTTGCTAGCATTTGAGTGGGATCAAATGAGATATGATGAGTCTAAAATCATCGGAGTGTCTTCGAGCAAAAGAATCTAGTGCACTGGGTGCATTGAACTGGATCACAATGAAATACTTTATCTATAACCGTCTGTAGATAAAAGTCATTTCATTATCAGGACAATCGGAGAGTCTATCTTAATCCTGAGATAAATGATGGACTTATGGTTGCAAGTGATATCATTTGAGTTATCAATGAGTACGATTATATCGCATAGTCTGTCCTCGATAGTTTGGTGATATTCATTTGTTAATCGATAGAGGACTTCATTTATAGATATGGACATCGTGGCTCCATTTATTAAATGAGAGTATAATATCATCATATGGATGTTTTGAGGTAATTGGATATTAAATCTCAACGTTGAGTTTTCGATAGTGTCTATTGAAAACATGGCTTCTGGACAAGTCAAAATATCCAAGTTCAAAACGTGGTCATATGAGTAAATATGGTAACTTGGAGAGTTATAGGCGGTCTATGAACTCTTGGCGATTACTGATATTAATCACGAGGATACACTATCTCCAACATGATTGTCTAGGGTATGAATGAGGAACTTCTTCCTTTTCTGTCTTTATTTAAGAGTTCAATTTTAGCTCTTTAGTGGAATGAGTTAAAATTAATGGATCGGACCTAAGTGAATCATTTGTTGATTGTGATTAGGTTATGTCTATTGAAGCTTAAATTTAGATAGCCCGCTAAGATCCCCAATCCACACGGACTTGCATGGATCACTTGATATATTCTACCGGACCAATTATGGGTCCATTTAGAATTGCATTTAATATATTAAGAATATAATTTGCACATTATTTATTTAATGGGCTGCTCAATTATATTAATATATTAATTAAAGGCATGTGGACTTGTTTCTTTTAGTAAGAATGGGTCTGGTTCACATGTGGGCTTTTTATTTAAAGTCCAATGGATTAAATGAAATAAGAAAATAATATATGGCCCAATATTTATAAGTGGGGCGGCTAGGTGTATATTAAACCTAATATATTATTTTGTTTCATTGTTTTAATTAAATGAGAATTAATTAATTAATTAATTAATTGTTTAATTAAGAAACAAATCTTTTCTGATTAGGAAATATGATTCCTAAAGGTATACTATTGGTAGTAGTATACTTAAATTAAAAGACTTGTTTGACAAGAAAATAAATAATTAATTTTATTTATTTAATCAAATAAGAAGTCTTTTTAATTTAGTCAAATAAGAGAAAAAAAATATCTATGAGTTGGATTAAGGTTTGAACTCTTAAAACTAGAAGGGAATTAGGGTGCAACTAAAACTCCTATATTTTAGGAGTGAAAATTGCGGCAACCCTAGTGTTTTTAGAGAAGAGAATTCGGCCACCCTAAATAGAAAAGAGAAGAGATTTTCGGCCACCTTGTTAATTTGGGTGTTGTTGTGCTTGAAACATTTATTCTTCTTCTTATTCTTCTCAACTCATAGAAAGGAATATTATTCTACTAAAAACAAAAAAAGAGTGAATAGATTATTCTTTTGATGGTACACTGATTGCTTGTTCATCAATAAGCTTGTGTGTACAACATCGATTGAGGTTCACGCGAGTTTCGATCATTATATTGAGAACTCAAAAGTGATCGGAATAATTTTAGTCTTCTTTTGATTGTTTTGTGACTAACAAAAGAAAAGAAAAGTTTGTTTGTCCATTCTCAGGTTTGCAATTCAAAGAAAAAGGGAGACCACGCTCCTAGGTGATTCACGTTCGTGCTTGATCTTGCGGATTACCATCGACGTAAGTCAATCGGATCACGCAACAAAAGGTATTCTTCTTTTGTTGATTATATGTATGTTTAATTAATTAAAAGGGTTAAGGTTCATAAAAGGAAAAATTTTAAAAGCTACTAAATCTATTTTTTTTTTTTAGTCTCGCTTCCGCTGCGTGTACTACTATTTTTTCCTTACAGAACCGCCGGTTCAGAATCGGAACCGGAACCGGAACCGAACCGGAACCGCGTCACCCCTAACTGTATTTCGTATTATTATTTTTTTATTAAATGTAAAATAAAGTTTTGTTATAATATTTGGCTAGAGTGATTTTGTAAAGCCATGTTTGCTAGTTTATAACCCGCTTATAGTTTAACTTAAGAAATAATCAGTTTCGAATATAAGTTGATAGGTGTTTGGTAAATTGACTTTGTAAATAATCAACTTAAGAAAAAAGCAAAGTAAATTTATCTGATAATCTTTTATTAATTATAGAAAATGATGAAAATGGACATGATAGCTAGATATATGAAATACACACTTCTCTTTTCATTTTTTATTTTTCAGATTTAATAAGTTAAAAATAAAAAATATTTTTAAAATAATAAACAAATAAAAAAATTTGAAAACAAAGGAGGAGATTTGCCTCCTCTACAGCAAAGCACCACTGGAGGAAGCTGAGCCTCCTTCGGCGACCTTTCCATTGGACAATTCATCCTCCATTGGTGTCGTTGGAGGAGGCTCGGCTTCCTCCGGCATAAGGAAGTGATATGTTGGACGGATTGAAGGAACTGCAATCTACACCACACATATAGTAATCGACAATGCGTTGCGATATGTGGACAACACCACACACAATAAGTTGCAACTTCCTTCGCCTCGAGAGGATAGATCCGACGACGACGCATCACCAGAGGAGGAGCTGAACTCCTCCAACGTTGTACGAAGTCCTCCATTTGTTGGAGAAGTCGAGTTCGGCTCTCCCAACGTCAAGTGATGGAGGAGATGATTCACCTCCGACGACGACATAGACGTCACCGAAGGATGCCGACTCATCCCCCGGCATCATTTGCAAGTGGTGGTCACCGGTGGTGGCTACCACCAATGGCCACATGTACAATGTTTTTTTTTTTTTTTTTAGTTTTTAAATTTTTTTCAATATTTTAAATATTATTATTACACATGAGGATATTATTGTCTTTTCATTTAAATGGTGAGGGTATTATGAACATTCCAAATGTAAGGGATTAGCTTCTCTAATAATCAACTTCCAAAAGCAAACCTTACCAATTTCTCAAAAGCTGATTATACGAGAAGCAAATTATAAAATAAGTTTTTTTAGGAAGTTTACCAAACACTTATTTACTCAATACTTGAGAAATAAGTGATTATTTCTTAAGTTTAAGCAACCTCTAACATAGCCCAGGGGCCAGTTTGGTATTACTTTTAACAAGTTAAAATCAACTTATTTTATGATTTTAATATAAAATGATGTTTTGTAAAATTCCAAAAGTGATTAATTGATAATATGACAAGTTTTGCCAATAATTTTGAGAAGTAGACAATTTTTCTCTCATAAGCACACATTATAAGTATATCTATAGCTTGCTAATACACATCACCACACTTTTGTCATGTATATTATTATGATTGAAGTTATGTTGCTTACATGGCAAACATATAGTGATGTGTATTAGGGCCAGTTTGGTATTGTTGTAACTTTTATAATCATTGTTAGCTATGCTGAAGGAATAATCAGTTATGAAGTTAATTCGTAGATGTTTGGTTAATTGTATTTTAAAACTACTGTATAGCTCAAAAGCAATATATATATATATATATGTTTGGTAATTTTATTATAAAAGTGTTGAGATTAGTTATAATAACTAAAATATACATGATTTTAGGACCCTATTTCATTTTTTTCATTAATTATATATATATTAAATCAATATTGAAGCAGAATATTTAAATTAGAAAAAAAAAAATTCCATAAGAACAATAAAAGATTTTAAAAGATTTTATAAATCAAATCAATATTTAAATAGAATATTTAATTTTGAGATGAAATAAGGTATAGTATATAAATGATTTGAACTTTATTTCATAAGGATAATAATGATATTTTAAAATATTTATTAAAAATGCTGAAATAGATTATTCCATAATCACTTTCAAAAAATATATATATATATATATATATATAAAAATCAGTGTTATAACTTTCCAGATAAAGTTTTACCAAACATCATTTTGTGTTAAAATTATAAAATAATTTAATTTTAACTTTTCAAAAGCAATACCAAACTGACCCTTAGTATACTATAGATATACCTATAAGGTGTGTCTATGAGAGAAAAATTGGAGAATTATGTGGGTTACTTTTTGAAAGTAATTATGTAATAATCTATTTCAGCATTTGAATCTATAAAACTATCATTATTATCCTTATGAAATCAAATTAAAATCATTTATATATCTTATTTCGACAAAAGAGAAACTTTATTCAAAACAAAAACATAAAATTAAATATTTTACTTAAATATTGATTTGATTTATAAAATCTTTTAAAAATATTTTTAGGGTTATTGGCACTAGTCCCCATGAACTTTACGCGAGTTTGTATTTTACCCCTTGAACTTTTTTTAGACATTAAACCCCCTGAACTTTCATTTATTGGCAAAACCAGACTGTAAATACCCCCTTAAATAGGTGTTCAAGGGGCAATAAAACAAACTATTTACCAATAAATGAGAGTTCATGGGGTTTAATGCCTTAAAAAAAAAGGTTTAAGGGGTAAAATGTAAACTCAAGTAAAGTTCAAGAGGGACCAGTGCTAATAACCCATATTTTTATAGTTCTTATGGTATTTTTTTTGTTCTAATTAAATATTAAACTTAGATAATGATTATTTATATAATGAAAAAAAATGAAATAGGGTTATAAAATCATGTCTATTTTAGTTATTGTAATTCTTTTAGTCTTCTTAATTAATAATTTGAAGTTTGGTATTAAATCAATTATAGATGATTTTTATAATGTAAAAGAGCAAAAAGTTTCATTTTAAATCGTATATATATATCATTTTTGTTTTATTTCCTCTCTTTATGATTGAGACTTAATGATATGATTGTTTTACTATTATTATTAACCTTTTAATTTCTTTTTATATTATTTATGTGCTCATATTTAAAATTAATTCAAGTTTCGGCCTCAGAGTCAAAATTCTAGCTTTGTCCCCGTCTCAGGGGTCATTTGTTTTTTCCACTTAAAATTTAGTGGGCCTGAATTGAATTTATTAAGTTGTTTTGTTTGTTTGTTTAAGTGGTCAAACAACTTAAAAATATCAAAAACAACTTAAAAAATAATATAAGAAATCCTGACTTTTAATTTAATTCCAAATTAGTAGATTACAATTAAAATATTCTCTTCCAAGTCTATCCTCCCAAAAAAGATATATTTCCAAATTTATCATAATTTAATATGATGTAAAGATCTTTCTTTTAACATATTTTTTTATTTTAAATGGCTTTTAGAAAGGAAAAAAAAAAAAAAAACCCCCTAATCATTTGTCATAAGAACCTATATTTTTTTTTTTTAAAAAAAAAATCAATATCCTTTTTTTTTTTTTTTTCAATTTGGTTTCCGATGCATATGATCTAGGAAACCAAAAAAACTAAAATGGTTTCCTCAATTATGTACACCAGAAACGTGGACAACATGCAAAATAATTTGAATTATTTTTTTGATAATAAATTGAACTTGAACTTTGTTTGCAAAACATACAAAATTATATTCTTTGATGAATTTTTTGTTTGTTAAATTGAACTTTGTTTGTATAAGAACATGCATGTTAAATTACTTCTTTTAATTAGCATAGGTATAAATGTAAAATTACTTATTTTCAAACAATTTTATTTTTAAAAAATAAATATGCTGTTAGTACATTCAAATGTGAGAAAAAAAAAAAACAGGGTTAATAGCACCAATGCCCTATGAACTTATAGAGTGGTAGCAAAGTACCCCCTAAACTTTTTTTTTTCTTGGCATTAAACCCCCTGAACTTCCATAAATTTGCAAAAGCTGACGGAATTGTAATGCCGTCCATTTTTCTGTCATTGTAAATTACACTAAGGTCCCCTGATTATATGAATAATTATATTAAAACTGGAGAAATATAATAATAACACAACACACCCTTTTAATTTTTTTTTCAATAAATATATATATTTAAAAAAAAAAAAAAGATTGATCTCCACCATCCATCATTCTCCACCATCCATCACCATGATGGATGTTAGAGATCAAATTAATTATAAAAAAAAAAACGAATTAAAAAAAATTAAAAAAAAATATATCATATCTTTTTCAATAATTCCAAAAAAAATCACAAATCAAATACAAACAAAATCCAAACACAAACTTTCATCAATCCAAATCCACTTCAATCTGTTTCAAAAAATCAAAATCCTGCTCTAATTCTATTTCGTCTCTATCACAAATCAAATACAAAAACAAACTACAAATAAAACAATTCGAATAATCTCAAGACCATTTAAACTATCTCAAGACCATTTAAACTCAAGAATTCAAATAATCGAAAACCCAAAATAATCCAAACCCATTCTATTTCTTTTTCATCTCTATCACACTAAAACCACTTTCAAAATCAACCTATCAAATCAAAATTTCTTATTGTCAAGAAAACCCCATATGTTTTCTTTTTATCTGAAAACCCTAATTTTTTTATTATTTTTTTTGCAGAATAAAGAACGAAGAACAAAGAACGAAGAAGAAAGAAAAAAATCCATTCAACAACCAATTTTTTTTTTTTTTTTTAAAAAAAGGAAAAAACTGGTGAAGATGCAATTGATGGAGATCTAGCCATCGATGAAGACTAGTCTCCAGATGGAGACCATTGGTTTGGTGGAAGAATTCGGCGTAAGAGAGGCGTTGACCAGTGATGGCATAGATGAACGAGGTGGTGGTGCCAGAGCAAAGGAGAGAGATAGTGAATTCAGTGATGGGGAGAGGTTGAGACGGTCAAATAGAACCCGCTGTTTGGGTTGATCGAGAAAGAGATTAAGAGAGATGTAGATTTAGAGAGAGATCAAGAAAGAGAGAGAGTTAGAGAGAGATGGATTTTGATCAAGAAAGAGGTGGAAGATGAAGAAGATTAAGTTTATTTATTTGTTGATTAGGTGGAGATCTAGATTGGATCTCCTCCGTCCATCACAATCCATATTGGATCTTCCCTAATCAACAAATAAATAAACTTTAAATTTAATATTTTTTGTTAATTTTTTAAATTTTTTTTTAAAAAAATTAAATCTAATGAATGAATGGATCTGGTGTTCAATGTATTTGGAATTTTTTTTTTGAAGGAATGATTTATGAAGAAGATGATGGATCTCCACCATTTTTATTTCCATCATTTTTCTGGAATTTTTTATTTTCTTAAATTTTTAATTATATATATTTAATTCTCTTTTATTGCCACCATTTTTTGGAATTATTGAAAAAGATATGATATGATTTTTTTAAAATTAATTTGTTTTTAAAAAAATTAATTTGATCTCCAACGTCCATCATGGTGATGGACGGTGGAGATCAATCTTTCTTTTTTAAAAAAATAAATATATATATATATATATTTATTGAAAACAAATTAAAAGGGTGTGTTTGTGTTATTATTACATTTCTCTAGTTTTAATGCAATTATGCATAAGTTCCCCCCTCAAAAAAAATAAAAATAAAATAAAAAATAACCGACCCCTAAGTGTCAATATCTTTGTTTTTTGTGTTTTTTTTCCTTAAAAAAATAAAATAAAATAATAGAAAGAAAGCTTAGCAAAAACGTGGGTGTGTGATGAGGTAATAATTGAGTCTCGTGCCATGCGTAAAAAAAATGTATAATAACTCACTAAAATTGTTGGCAGTAGTAGGCAATAGGACATTAGGACCGCGTTAGGGTTCGTTTTCCAACAGTCAGCGTTGAATATCTCAAACAAATTACAAAGAAATGCATAACAAATTGGAAAAATTGCATAAATGTCCCCTAATTTTAGACATAATTATATGTATATAGAATTTTTACCCATAATTACATAAACATCCCCTTCCGTTAGTTGACTTCCGTTACCTCTAACCGTTGACCACAATTTTAACCCACAATGACCAAAGTGCCCCTAGTTACCAATTTTATTACTTAAATTAATAATTAAAAAACAAAACAGAAAAGACAGAAAACAAAAAAAAACAAAAAAAAAAAAAAACAAAATCAATCATTTTTTTTTCTCTTTCATTTTCTCAACCCCCAAACATAATCCAATAAAAAAAATAAAATTAGAACTTCAACCTAGAAAGTTAAAAATCCACCGTTGAAATTCTAATTTATATAAAAAAAAATAAAAAATAAATGGATGTGGTTAACTGGTTGTGGAATTGATGGATTTGAGTTTTTATTTGTGGATTTGATTTTTGGTTGTTGATTGAGGATTTGAGTTTTGGTTTTGATTTGTGGGATTGAGTTTTGATTTCTGTTTATTAAGTTTATTTTTGGATTGTGTTTGAGGGTTGAGAAAAAGAAAGAGAAAAAAAAATGATTGATTTTGTTTTTTTTTTTTTTTGTTTTTTTTTGTTTTTTTTTTTTTTTGTCTTTCTGTTTCGTTTTTTAATTATTAATTTAAATTAAAAAAATAGGTAATTAGGGGCACTTTAGTCATTGTGGGTTAAAATTGTGGTCAACGGTTAGAGACGTTTGTGTAATTATAGGTAAACTTTCTATATGCATATAATTATGCCTAAAATTAAGGGACGTTTGTGCAATTAGTCCTAACAAATTTGATTCATTAAATTGAATGAATATGATGGGTAGATCTGGTTGTTTGAACTTTGAACATGTGTGTTTTTTTAGTCACAACTCAAATAAATAATTGATCTTTACAATTATTAGTTAGTCGGTAGAAACCAGAAAATGTTTGATAATGCCGATTTGTTTCACTTATTTATTTATCTAAGGGAAAATATCGTTTTAGTTCCTATGGTTTACCCTATTATCCATTTTGGTCCCCATCGTTCCAGTATTAGCCAGTTTAATCCTTCTGTGACGTTTTCCGTGAAAATCAAACCACCTGACATGTGCAGAAGGTCAAATGACCGTTATGCCCATAATAACGATTTATCAATGGAAAATATCGTTTTAGTCCCTATGGTTTACCATATTATCCGTTTTGGTCCCCATCGTTCCAGTTTTGACCATTTTAGTCCAAACGTTCACTATTAATTATTTTTTTGGTCCCTACCGTCAGGTTCTGTTAGGGTGCCGTTAAACAAGTGAGGGTATATTGGTAAATGGATTGTTAATCATTTAATCAAATTAATAAATATAATTAAATTAAATAATACAAATTAAAATATTTTAATGAAAGATTAATATTAAAAATAATTAAAAAGTAATATTAAAATAATAATATTAAATATTTATGAAGTTAATAAAAAAAAATTAACTTAAAAAAAATTAAAAGTGAAAACCCTAATCTGCTTTTTTCTCTCTCTATCTCCCGCCTCTCTCTCTCTCTCTCTCTCTCTCTCTCTCTCTCTCTCTCTCTCTCCTTCTTCTTCTTCTTCTTCTTCTTCAACCCACCACAACTCACTAAACACTAACCCTAACCGTTGCCGCCGCTGCCACCCAAACACCACACCCTAGCCCCTCGAAACACTACCCACACCATTCTTTATCTCTCTCATCAGACCCAAACCCATCTATATCTCTTTGATTTCTTTTTTTTTTTTTTTGGAAATCAATCTCTCACTCAATCATCTTCCTTCTTTGTAAATCAATCCACACACCAAACATAACCTAGTCTTGAACACAAACGGCGGCAAGAACAAAGACGACGGATTGACCCCTGATCAACGCCGCGAGAGGGACACCAAGGCTTTGTAAGAAAAGACAGCCAACAAGGCGGCGCAATCAACGTCTTGTAGGGACGCCGAAGGTAAAAACAGTACTAAGAAATAATAATACCCAGATAGTTTGTGTTGATTTGACTTTTGGTACTGGGGTTTGATTGAGATTTCAGTGATCTGTTTGGAGCTTTTATTGGGTGTGTTGACAAATCAATTTGATGTTGTATTAATTCAATCTTGATACTGGGGTTTGATTGAGATTTCAGTGTTCTTTTAATCTGGGTCGTGATTTGGTTTATATTGGTCCCTGGATTTTCTTGTTCTTCTTGATCTTCATTTGTTTATGAAGCTATTTCTAGTTATTTCATTGTGTGAGCTTTTGGTTGAGATTTATTTATTAGTCACATAATACCTGAAAGGCTGAAACTATATAATTGAGGTGATATTTCATTATATGGAAACTAATCATTGAAATGAAAACTTTCATTCGATTTTCCATTTTTGTTTCTGAACCTTACTTTCTTCTATCACTGGTGTATCAAGGATAATTGACTAAACAATTTTACTTTTGCTATATAATATACATAAGCTATTTTTTTTTTCCGATATGGGTTTGTTTGTTGAACGAGATAGAAGAGAGTGTCGATGAGAGGAGATTGACTCTCCTCGCCAGGGACGTAGAGAGAGGGAGAGAAATAATGGGAAGAATACAGAGAGAAATGAAGAAGGTGGGTGTGGAGAGACAAAGTGAGGTTTTAAAATTTATTTATTATTGTTTTAATTTGCTTTATATAATTTTAAAATTTAATTAAAACGGATTTATTATTATTATTTTTAAATCGTTATTAGGGGCATAACGGTCATTTGACCTTCTGCACATGTCAGGTGGTTTGATTTTCACGGAAAACGTCACAGAAGGACTAAACTGGCTAATACTGGAACTACGGGGACCAAAACAGATAATAGGGTAAACCATAGGGACCAAAACGGATAATTGGGTAAACCATAAGGTCTAAAACGATATTTTCCCTAATGATTAACAATCCATTTACCAATATACCCTCACTTGTTTAACGGCACCCTAACAGAACCTAACGGTAGGGACCAAAAAAATAATTAATAGTGAACGTTTGGACTAAAGTGGTCAAAACTGGAACGACGGGGACCAAAACGGATAATATGGTAAACCATAGGGACTAAAACGATATTTTCCCTTTATCTAATGAGACCAGTATTATTAGACATTTAGGATGTTAAGTTTTTTGTGTGGTTTGTTGAGCTAATTATGGAAGATGGTTTTCATCAGTATTCTCAATGTTTAATAAGATGGTTTGTTGAGTTATTTTAATGTCGAAGAAAATGAGCCGCCAACAATACTCTTCTAATTCACATTTCACTGTTCTTGGTTATTTCTTTGTCTATTAATGTTATTATGACTTTTTCCGTACATGGGTTATATTTCCGGGTTTAAACTCTGGTTTCATTGTTCTTCTTCCGAAGCTGAAGGATTTGATTTCGATAGATCAATTTTTCGTTTGATTGTGCTTAATAACTTCTTGTTCAAAAAATTTTGGTAAATCGGTTGGCTCAGATTATAGCTAGGATTGTCTCTCCTCACTAGTTTGGGTTCATCCGGGACCATCACATTGAGGACTGTATTGCTTTAGCTTCTGCTACGTGAATGTGCTGTATAAGAAGTGTTATGTGGGCAATTTGGCCATGAAGATAGATATCCGCAAAGCTTTCGATACTCTGGATTGGTATTTTCTTTATAGAGTTCTTCAGGCTTTTGAGTTTTCTTTAGTTTTCATGGATTGGATTGATAGCATCTCGAGATCTTTGAGGCTTTCGGTACTGATCAATGGGTCTCAAGAGGGTTATTTTCATTGCTCTAGAGGGGTTCGTTAGGGAGACCCTCTATCCCCTCTCCTGTTTGGTATTGCGGAGGATTTCCTTAGTAGACTTCTGTCGAGGATGGTGGATTTCTCTCAGTTATTGCCTATTTCTTCTCCAAGGGGATTTTTTGCTCCTACACATTTTCTTTATGCAAATGATGTTTTGATTTTTTACAGAGGCACGGTTCGGAATCTGAGGAATATCATGCATGTTTTTGTGGTTTATGGTTAGAGACGCACATTTTCCCCCGGATCCCCAAATCCCCACATCCCTATCCCCGTTTGGGGATTTTTTTAGGAAAAAAGTGGGGAAATAGGGGGGGGGGGATGGGGATGGGGGGACCCTTCCGCATCCTCATTTCCCCATTTCCCCCATTTCCCCACAATTATATTGAAATGGGGATGAGGGGTCCCCATCCCCCCATCCTTATTTCCTTATTTCCTCATTTTCCCCAAACATATATAGATAATAATTATAATATATATTTGAAAGCCCTAACCATATTTGTAATGGATTATATTTTGTATTTGTAATGCACTAATGGTTGGTATGCAGATCTGTCAGTTGCCTTTCTCTTACTTAGGGGTTCCTTTATTTCGGGGAAAGCCTAAGAAGTCCGTGTTACAGCCAATTGCGGATAAAATACTGTCTAAGTTTGTTAAATGGAAGGGGAAAGCCCTTTCTTTGGCTGTTCGCGCTACTCTAATCAAGTCGATCATTACGGGCTCCTTTTGTGCATTCTTTCATGATCTACAAATGGTCTTCTTCTTTGCTGCGGTTGGTTAATTGCAAGTTGAGAAATTTTTTATGGACAGGTTCCTGTGAGGAGACTAAATTGATTCGGGTTGCTTGGGATCATTGTTGTAGGCCTTACTCTCAAGGTGGTCTCGGTTTGAAAGATCTGGGTTACTGAATGATTCTCTTTTAAAGAAGCTCACTTGGAAGTTTATGACCTCTGAGGATTTTGCTTTTTCGTTTCTAAGGGAGCAGTATCTCACGCAGCTTTAGAAATCTCATGAGGGGTATATCACTTCGTAGATTTGGCCTTCTTTTCGTTCTCATTATTCAGATCTTCTTAAAGAGGGCATTTGGCTCATTGGTGAGAATTCTTAGCAAGATTTTTGGTGCGACAATTGGTTGAGGGTTCCCATTTTGGAGCTTCTAGGGATTTCTGATTACTTGGCTAGCCCTCTTAGGGCAACGGTTTTTGATTTTATCCATGACGGCATCAGAAACCGTATAATTTTTGTATTATATACTTAATTTTAGTTTATTATAAATGTTAATATAAATAATAATTAAATTAAAACAAATATAAATTAAGGGTGCCGATATTGACACCCATAAATATGATAAGCACACCCATATTTTAATAAAAAATTTATTTACAAAAATATCCCAATAAGAATTTACCATTAAGGACAAATTAGTTTAATTAAAATAAAGCAAATACTATGGACACCAATTAATTACACCAATATCTTCAACTATATCACTTTATTTAAAAATAAAAAAAATAAACCCTAATTATATTTCAAGTGTCAAAATCTCCCATTATCGTATAACAAAGTAATGAAAAAAGAATTTCAAGAGGACTCTGATCATACCGATGTACGTATTTATTTATTTATTTATTTATTTTGTTATGAACTCTATTGATAAACAAAAAGTGAGAAATTTAGTATATATTTTGTCTGCAATCGTCACATAATTTTGACAATTTTGTTTTCTAGATTTTCAAAACAAAATGCATCTAGACTTGAAATGAATATTACTCGGGTATATCAACTAGTTTATAAACATTTGCATTAATTGAACCAAAGTTATCTATATTCTTGAGATTCCAGCAGCAGCACCATTGCCACCACCATTAATTGAAGATAGCAAACAAGGGCGCAGCGCTAAAGACATCTTAACCTGGCCCCAAAAATAGTGTCATTGTATAAATCTGTTTAAAGAGAATGATAGTTTCCCAGATCCTCCACTGCATAACCAAATGCACCAGATAGATTCAAAAGACAGCATCAGGAACCAATAAAATACTACAAATGGCACAACTCACCACTCAAACAGAGTTTTTAACAGAAACATCAAATAATAAACACACAACTTACATGACTAGCTAATATCTTTCGGCACTAAACGACACAACCATCCACAAACAATGCAATCTGGAAATGATCACAGCTGCACAGATTATGTAATGTTTCACCAAGTCATATAACAATGTCAATTTCACTACCCTTTTCACAGGCAACAAAGGGATCAAAATGGTATTAAAATTTCCATTAATAATTTAAGTGGGTTTATAAATAAATTCTATTTAAATTAAAAATATTCATTTAGATAAGGGCACTATTGGTATTAAGATGAGTGTTTATAATAATGTTTTAATTTTAAATTTTAGACATGGGTGTACTTATAAATATGAGTGTACTTATCATATTTATGGGTGTCAATATCCACACCCTTAAATTAAACAAAATCATTAAATAATAAAAAAAGGATACAATTGAAATAAATTTGATTGAATATGGGTAAAATTGTGATTAAACACAAAACCATAGGTATTAAAAAAGGGAACAAAATTGCGTCAATTCTACGGTGTTGCGCCATAGACCAACACAATTTGACACAGAAATATGCAGCTTGGTTGGAGAGGAATTTTTGTTTCAATTTGGTGTTTTGCTTCAATATGAAGTTTGGTTAGAGATGCTCATATCGCAACAAGAAAGCAATATATTAACGAGCTAGCAGAGTATGGATTTAATTTGTGAATAGAGATCTATATGCTCTTTAGGTTTCTTGAATAGTGACTGTACCAAAATTAAGCAATGGCCGCAGTCTAGTAGATGAATTTACACTTGCATGAAGATTTAAGATTTGATCCTTTGATGTATAGAAAAGTTGTATGTATACTTCAAATGTACAATCATCAATCAACCCAGTGTAGAGTATTTAATCAAATACTACTTATTCTTCTCTTTGAATTTAAGTTACTTGCTCAAACCCCATTTTTCACCTTTAAGCACACGATTATAAGATTCATTCTAAGGAAAAAATTTGAAGTCTTGTGGAATCTGTGTCTATGAAGCTCAATAGAAAAGTTGAAACATAACTGAGGCAATGTCTTTTTTTTTTTTTTTTCCTGTAATATTTGTTTTATTAAGAAATTAAAGCCAACTTAAAATGTATAAAAAGCAATTCAAACATTACATCTTTATTGTCCCCTGGAAGTAAAATCGATCACATCAGGTACTGCCACTTTGTGATTCCAATTTACATGTTATTCAACTTAGATATATAAATAAATACACAAGGGAGACAAATTTATTGACAATAGTGACCAAACCAGCACAATTTCCCCCCTCCTCCACCACACTCCTCTTCATCTTCATCACCCCTACTGTGGATCCACCATAAGAGATTAGTGAGTGAGTTCCCATCATCAAATCCATTCAAGTTTCTAATCTTCTCCAAAGCGTTCTCTTTGCTATAAATCCCTTCCAAGGCGTAAACAAACCCTTTCCAGCCTTCTCCAACACCTTCTCTTGTTAAAGCCGGTAAAGTCCAATTCACAAGCTGTCTCACAAATCCACTGTCAGAGAACAAAACCTCACTGATGGGCAATAAGGGTAGCAGCTGAATGCCAAGCCTACACTCCCTCCATTCAGGTGGAGCAAACCAAAGTCCGCTATCTCTTTTGTTAGCCCACAAAACACCCACCACTCTGTTCTCTCTAGTGAAAACATTGTCATACAAAGTATCTTCCTCTCTTATGTGCCACCACGTTTGTGCTGCCTGAATTTCCAATGCTGCAAGCATCGATCCAGTGGCCACAAGGTGAGTGTCTCCATAGGCTAGCCCCATCAAAGCCGCTGAATAGTATGCATTCAAGGCCTCACTTGTGCTTTCCTGATTCCTTCCATCGGCAAATTCAGTTAACCCTCCAGCCCACGAATGTAATTTATACAAGTCAAAGCATCTCAAACGAGGATAATTTGAGTTCTCTCTCCTGCCTAAGTTCATAAAGTCAGCCATCAGCGTATAAGCTTGAGGCCTATACTTCCTTCCCCATGCCGGATCTATCTTCACAAGCACCGCAATTCCATAAAGAAAGTACCCCAAATGATAATGATGGTCATTGTACACTCCAAATCCAAAATCTGCCCCAGAATCCACTGAACCTTGTTTTGTCACAATGCCACCCCATTTTCCATCATGGAGAAAACCATTTCCATTAAAAGTCCCATCCAACCATGGCTCAATGGTATCCTTCAAGAACTTCCTTATCGCAGGTATCACATCAAGAAAACGCACCTCTTCAGCTATTAAAGCCAACCTTGCTGCTCTAGCAATCAATTTCCCATAAAAATACGATGATGTTGTCGTTATAGCACTCGAATTCAAGGCCTCAACATCCTTTCTAAGCGCAGAAATTATTTCATCGTATGATTCTTCTTTGATTCCTCTAATTGAATGCCAAGTCATGGAAACTGAGGGTGGTTTTAATACCCAAGAATCTCCAACAACACCAACAAGATCACCATCTATACTTTTATACTTAAAATCCTCTAAAACAGTAATATCACGATCATCACTAGACAAAAGCTTAATATGTAATGGATGTGCTAACATAAGTAAATCACCCCAACCTTTCTTTTGAAATTTGTACTCTAAACAAAATGGTTTATTGAAAAAGGCATCACCTGAAACTGGATAACAAGCACTGAACCGATCAAGAATCGACTCGTATCGTGGATCAGAATCCGGCAACACTGCAATCCGAATTATACCCGAAAACCCACCACAAGTAATCGAAGAAAGGCCACTTTGAGTCAAATTTATCGGCGAAGACGAATACAGAAGCCATGTTTGGCCGTTGTTAAGTTTAACAGTGCACTTGGTGTTGGAATTACTCGTCCCAAATGACAGAATCGCATGGATTGTCGATATCGAAACAGGGGTATTACCGGTGACAGAAGCGGTCACGAAAGGACTCCCTCTGACAAGATAGAAACGTAAATTTGAAGAAGGAAGATCAAGAGTGACACTGAGATCATTGTATGAGGAGATTATGTGACCCTTTTGCGGACCAGAGTCCGATGCTGCAGAGATGGTGAGATCAGCAACGAAAACCTGGTAAATGAAAGCAGAGTTGTGGAACTGAGATGGGTAGGAGAGAGAAAGAGAAGAGAGAGAGGATTTGATGAGATATGGATGGATGTATTCAGGCTGATCACCAGCTTTGAGAGTGAAATTCTGGAAGAAAGAATTTGTAGGGAGAGGAGTTGAGAGAAGACTTTGTGGGAAAAATTGTGAAGGGTCAGGGAGCACTGTGGACTGTGTTTTTGGGAACAGAAATGGCCCAGTTGGTGGCTTTTTGGAATGCTGTGGCTCCATTGTTGGTTGTTCTTCTTCAGTTGGTGGAATTGGAGACGGTGGTGGTTTATTATTATGAGAATTCTTAGGTCTTTTAAAGGGTTTGGTGACTATTACTTTCACTCTTCTTTCAATTTTTTTCAACATTTTTTGTAATTTACCTATTTTGAGGAGGTAGGGCTGAAAATTAGTAAGAAACGGGGGTACTTAACTGGTTTTGACCCAATCAAAGACTTTGCTTAGAGATTTTGTTGAAGAATTGGAAGTAAAGAAGAGAGAATGTGGAAGTTGTAAATGACTTGTGTGCATTCTGTTGGTCGTCACACTAAAATCATGTGTTAAATATATGTCATGTTGTGATGTGACGTGACTGAGAAGATTGTTGGTTTCTTCATTGCATGGGTTTTGTTAAGATGGAAAAAATGTAAACTTTATGTGTAAAAAGTGTGAAGAAAAGGAAAGTTATCCACTCATCCATAAGAGAGAAAGCATGTTGTCGAAGAAATGAACATCTTGCAATGCACAACGCGGTTCCAGCTTTGAATTAGATTCCACATTGACATTGAAATTTCTCCACAAGTTTAGCATAATGCAATAACCAATAATAGATACACATGTGCACACGTCTTTGCGACTCTACCCAACATGATATAACCATGTGACCCTTGAGCGAGTCGTGCAAACTCTCAAAAACACTCTTTTAATGTTTGGCTGCATAAGCATTGAAAATGATTTGGGGTATTTTTTTTTTTTTTTTTTTAAATAAGATTGTTGGTGTATTGGGACATCTCAGCTAAGTTGATACATCCTTAAAATCATCATCATCATCTACCTTATCTCCAGAGTATGGCCGTTTTCAGACATTTTGGAGCCTGAACGATTTTATAATATTAACAAAAATTGGGGCCCTATATAATACAGGATTATTTTATTTTAACTTGTATTTTTTTCGTTTAAATCCGTTTGTGTATTTGTGCAGACGGTAGTCAATTTGATTAATAATTATAATTATATAATCTATTATAAAAGAACCCATTATAAAATATTCTTGTTTGGCTATAAAAGATTCAAGAAATGATTCAAGAAAAGCTTAGCAAATTGACTATACAAATACACAATACACATACAGATATAAGAACTGAGATCACTAAAGCCTAACATTAATGGATACTAATCTACTATTGTAAATAAAATAAATAATAAAAAGATGAGTCAAAATCAACATGTAGAAATTAATGACTAAACAAAAACAATAACAAGTTTGTTGGCCCTGAGGTTTATTTATTTATTTATTTATTTAATTTAATTTAATTAGTTCATTGGGCCAAAAAAAATAAAATAAATAAAAGTAGTAAAAGGTTTGGAATTGGGCCCTATTTAAAGATAAATATATTGGGTTTTGAGGTCTTAAAGAAGAAGAAGTAAATTGGGCCAATTGGAAGTCCCAACAAAATACTGGGTTTGCTACCCCCATGGGCCGGCCCTGCTCTAGAGACGAAGTCAGCATTTTCGCTTTGGGGGACCAAGACAAAAACAGATATTCAAGTTAATATACTAATATTAATTGAGAGGAAACAACTAATTAAAATGGTTATTACTTCATCTAATATTTATAATAAGTGGTATTGCATTTCAAGCCAAAAGTAAAATATGGTGCATATATTTAAGATAAAAGTATATTCGTAATATAAAATTTGTTTTTCTCTCACAACGTTCTTTTGATTATGCTACAAAACCTAAGAGTTTATTTCCTAAAAAGAAACATTGTTTAAATTGGATTTCATAAAACCACAAGATAAGAGAGGTGCGTTTGGTAGACGTTTTTCATTTGCTGTTTTTCGAAAAGAAAATTAAAATGAAAAAAGTATTTTTGGTTTAAGTTTTGAAATCTGAAAATACGTTTGGTAACATACATTGAAAACTATATTATGAAAATAAAAACGGTAAAGACGCGTTCAGTAGATTAACTAAAAATGTATATAAAAAAATGTAATATTAAATTTGCATTTTTTTTACATTATGACCTATTATTATTAAACACTAAACCCTTAATTTAGAAATAATATTAATTTTATTAAATATTAATAATAGTAATAAAATTAAAAATAATTAAAATATATATCATAAATAAATTTTAAGAAGAAGAAGAAAAACCCCATCATTTAAAAATAATTTTAATTTTATTAAATATAAATAATGGCAATAAAAAAAAAAAAATATATATATATCATTTTAAAAGGGGATAATTATCCTAGTGGCCATCCATTTGGTCATGCACTATCAAAATGACAATTATATGAGAAATTCAATTTAAAATAGCCATAACATGTGAACAGGGTGACGGAAACGATTATCCATTGAGAAAATGGCCCTAATGGTCATCCATTTGGTTACACGCTACACTAATGGCCGCCAATTGTGAATTAAAACTAAACTTAAATTAGGGTTTTTTTTTTTTTTAACTATTAATTATTTTTTGATTTCTTAAAATTATTATTTTTAATATTTAAAATAAATAGTTAAAAAAAAAAATCAGTATCATCATCCTATCACCTCTGCATCACCATCATTAGCCTCATCTCTCCACCTTCGTCATCAGTCATCACCCTTCAATATCAAACATTCCTAGATTTTTTTTTTCTTCCAAAACAAATTCCACAGATAATCGAATAACAAAAACAAATCCTTCTCTGCTCCTTTTTAATTTATTTGTTTTTTAATAATTAGTTTTTAATTATGGAGATTGTGTGATGGATGGAAAGTTGTTTTTTTGGTTTTTTTTTTTTTCTTCCGATTTTCGTTTTCTTAATTTAGTTTTAATTCATAAGAACATCTCTAAGAGACCTCTTAAACCAAATCCTTAGGCTCTGTTTGGTAGAGAGGAAAGAAAATAGGAAGGATGGAAAGATTTGGAAAGATTTGAAGGGATAGAAAACATAAGGGAAAGAAAGGAAAATGATTTTCCCTCGTATTGTTTGGTAAACAAGAAGGAAAAAAAAGATCATTTTATCAATTTTACTATTTTACCCCTTATATTATATTTTATATATTAATTTTTTTGGATAAAATTGTAATTTACCAAATTGGTGGGCCCCACTTCTTTTTTTACTCTTTCTTTCCCTCCCTTTTCCTCCCACTTTTGGAAGGAAAGAAAATTGTGGGTCTCACACCCATTTTTCTTTCCATTTTTCCTTCCACTTTTCTTTTCCCTCCATTTTTCTCTCTATACCAAACACACACTTCTCCCCTTTCCCTCCACTTTTCCCTCCACCCCTTTCTTTCCTCTCCCTTTTCCTCCCTACCAAACATAGGCATAGATTAATTAAGGAAGGAGCTGTAATTTTTACGGCTCCAAGAGATCCCTTAATGACTCCCTTAATTAGAATCTAGCGGAGCTCACTCCTTTATAATTAAGGGGTGGCTTCAACCTTCTTTAATTAAGTGGATTTCACATATAAAGAAGAAATATAATTCATGGGTATATAAAAAATATTAAACATAAAATAATAATAAAAAATTATAAAGGGGTTATTTAAATGAGTATTCTTGGAACACATACCCCCTTAATGGCCGATTACAATAACATCCATCATTAAATAAGGGGGTCTCCAAGAGATACTTTTGGAAATGCTCTAATTGGGTGGCCACTAGTGTAGCATGTGACCAAATGGATGGCTACTAGGCGGAGCGTACCTAGGATTTTTTTTTTTACTAGGGTGAGTTACAACAAAACTATATATATATATATATATATACTTTCAATAAGAAAACATTGTTTTTATTCCATTCAGATGAAGAAGACAAACTTAAACCTCCGTCTCTGACATTACATAGAAAACTTGATCCACTCTCACTTGATAATTGACTATTTTTTTTTCCAAAAGTATTGAAGTTTCATTTTTCTTGGCTTTGATGTATGGATGTTTGACATTGTAACCTAAAATTATCAAACAATTTGGTTAAAATGATACTTTATAAATTCTAATATAACACTAGAAATAATAAATTGTAGTCGGGAAATAAATTCATAAAAAAAAAAAAAAAAAAAAAAAACAACAACAACAAAACACTCACTTAAAATTATAACTAACAAACCTAAGACCTTAGCTTGTTAATTAAAAAAAAAAACTTTAACTTATACATGAATTAAAATATTCGAATATAGATAATAGATTAAGAATAATATTATACAATCCAAATAATTAACCTAAAATTCAACCATAATGATGTGGAAATTGAGTTGTTAGGTTGGAGATAATTATTAATTTAAGAGAGATAATTGATTTGGAATGTGTGAGGGAGAGAGAGAGAGAAAGAAAAAATTGGGAATTGAGACTTGATTGATTGAGAGAGAGAGAGAGAGAGAGAGAGAGAGAGAGAGAGAGAGAGAGAGAGAGAGAGAGAGATTAAAATATTCGAATATAGATAATAGATTAAGAGCATCTCTAATGGTATCTTCAAAAGTAGGAGAGTAATCAAAATTTGATTATTTAACCAAAAAACACTGTCCAATGGAGTCACTAAAATTTAACAATAACAGTTATCAATAATCAAATTTGAAGATTGACTTTCAATCATCAAATACAAATTTAACTCAAATTAATTGTTATAATTTTATTATTTCTCTCTCTTCTGTTACTTTTTTTTTTCCTCTTTTTTTCTATGATCATTTATGTATTTCATCATTGTTTTAACCCCAAAAATTTCAATTAGGTAAAATTCGTCTTTTCATTATGAATAGATCAATACCCATATCATATACCTTTTCTTGTTTTTTATAATTATTTTTATTTTTTAGCAAAAAAAAAAAAAAAAAAAAAAAAAAAAAAAAAACTAATATATCATTGTGGTACTATTACAAGTGTACCATTATGGACTATACAATTATCAAATTTAGCAAACCCTGAAAACAATCCTCAAATGCTGAGGTGGTAACTGTTGAGGATCCAAATTTGTTTATACCATTGGAGATGCTCTAAGAGTAATATCATACAATCCAAATAATTAACTTAAAATTCAACCATAATGATGTGGCAATTGAGTTGTTAGGTTGAAGATAATTATTAATTCAAGAGAGATAATTGATTTGGAATGTGTGAGGGAGAGAGAGAGAGAGAGTGTGTGTGTGTGTGATTAATAATTATTTTGCTTTTTTTTTTTTTTTTAAACTAAAAAAAAAAGGCTAACTTGGCTATAGCCCAGGTCAACTCCCGTTAAGGTTCACCCCTGCTACTAAAGTATTTTTCTCAATGGATGGTCATTTCTGTCACTAGGGATGGCAATGGGGCAGGTCGGGGTTGGGGAATTCTTTTCCATCCCCATCCCAACCTCCCAAAACCATCCCCATCCCCGTCCCTGTCCCTGCATTAAGAGAAGCGGGGTCGAGGTCGAGGATTCCCCGTTGGAGAGACCTTCCCCATACCCACCCCATTCCCCGTTTAATATAACTGTATATTTATAATTTACAACTTAAAAAAAAAAAAAAATCATATTTAGTTTAAAATCAAAGATTTTATCAAACAAACCAACTTTTAAAGTTTAGTTAAAAAAAAAAAAACTATTTATGTTTACAAAATTAATGTTAAACGATTTTAAAAATCTAAATATTATATATTATATATATATATATTAACGTATTCAACATATAAAATATTTTAAATATCTAAAGATGACTTACAGGACAATTTAGATATAAACTAGACATCATTTTAGAGAGAGTCATATAATTGGAACTTTGAAAGTGTGCTAGATTCTTACGTAAAGCTGAAAAGCATTGCTGATTGCCTGATTGGTATTGGTGAAAAAAAGAGAAAGAAAGTTAATAACAAATTATTTATAATTTTGTGGCATATCTAACTTCAAACACTAACGGCATATGACACCATTATGGATCATGAGTACGTCTGTAAAACCTGGATTGATTAGGCTCTATAAATATAATCTAGAAACGAAATACAACTCCGGCTAGGTAATCATTTTAGATATTATATGCATGAGAAAATTGATTTATAATTTTCTCATAGACTAAAACAGATTAAAGGTAATGTGATGACAAAGCACATTGAAAGTGTTCATTATATATATCGGGGTGGGGATGGGGCGGGGAGTGCTTCCTCCGTCCCCACCTCACTTCACTTTCGGGGATAAAATTTTGTCTCCATCCCCATCCCTATTCCCGAATATTATTCTCCATCCCCTTCCCGTTCAGAATAGAGCCCCACGGGCCCTGTCCCCGCTATGAATACTGCCATCTCTATCTGTCACACTGTTCGCCCATAATGGCCATTTGAACTAAATTTATCATCTAATTGTTATTTTGTTAGTGCATGACTAAATGAGTGGCCACTAGAGTAATTATCCCTTTAAAAAAACAAAACATAAAACATGTTTTCTATATTTTTCATTTTTAGCACTAGTTTTGTTTTCCGTGTTCTCTTTATTTTTTGAAAACAATATGAAAAACAGTTACCGAACATGAATTAAAAAGTGTTTTCAAAAAACAAAAACAAAAACACTCTAAAATATGGCTACTGGATAGCCCAATTCACAAAAATAAAAATACTATTTAAAAAGTCAAGAAAAATGTGAAAAAGAAAAAACTAGAAAAATGTGAAGTGGTGACGCGAGGTAGCCAATGTTAGAGTAAGAAAAGAAAATGGAGAATAACTTTGAGGTACAATTTGAATTGTTTCCTTAAAGTGTTATTTGCCCCCACTCAATTGGGCTAAAGGGTTGTTGGCAAATCACTTCTAGGATACAACAAAGTTTGAAACCTGCGATATAGCAAAATCGAAGTATTCCCTTAGAATTCTTTGAAAGGAAATTGTGTGACTATTGCAGAGAGAAAACAATAAAAAATTTGTGTGTGTTAAAACTTAATCTATGTTTTATTTATACAGGAGAAAATGGATGCCTTTGGTATCCATTCAATTTGTCTTGTCTGTATAAAGAGATATGTCTATTGACATTGCACTTGTTAGCATATATTACAGATGAGTTGGTAAATACTCCAACAATCACATCTTTACAAAGAGTCATTTCCTACATATATATAAGATATATTTATGTCAATTCAATACTCATAAAAACTCTTTGAAACAAAAAAGTTATCTCAGTTGGTTTCAAAGAGTTACATTTGTTGGAAAAATTCCAACTATCATCTCTTACACACTTTTCATATTGTATCTGTATAAAATATATATTTGTAGTTATATATATTTTAAATCTCCAACAATCCTTCCCAATTTCAAATATATATTTATATATAGTATAAGACACTGCAATAATATATTCTCCCATGTTTCAGAGTCATACTTATGTCATCTTGCATACAAGAAGGTGTCTTTCGAATTAAACCTTCAATTAGTGTAAGTAATCCAAAGTTTCAATGAAAACTATGGTGGCCTAATCTTAAACCAAGTCTTCATATGCTAAAACCAGAATTACCACACACATGATCATATTATATTTCCTTATAAAATATTCTGAACTAATTAAGCACTATTATGGCCTTGTGCTTCCTCTTGGTTTCATGAACATTTACAAGAGAAAAAACCCAACTCTTGGTAGAAGCGGCACCACTTCTTATGTTCATATAGGTGAGGTCCCTTCCTATGTCTCTACTACTATAGACATGACCAAATACAATTAAACCTCATTAAGAAAAACTCATCCTCTCTTAAACGTAGCAATCTTGCACTAATCATCCTAGAATGTGCTATGTATAAAATATTTAGTGCACTTACAACCACATATCAGTAACTTGTTATTACCCGTTAAACTTTGAACTAGTGATGTTCTAGATAAAGTTGGGTTACCATTACCAGTGGTTTTCAATAAAGGGTTTTTAGCCCCATTCCACTAGATGTTTTAACTACCAAATCTCTCAAGAGTGCTTTTGTAAACGGATCCACCAAATTGTTGCTTGATTTAACATAAAACATATTAATAACTCCATCAGTTATTAATTGTTTGATATACTCATGCCTCAAGCTTATATGTCTAGACTTTCCGTTGTATACTTTACTGTATGCTCTAGACAAGGTTGCTTCGTTGTCGTAGTATGAAGAAATCGATGGCATTGGTTGTAGCCACAACTCTATTTCCAATAATAAATTTCTAAGCCACTCTACTTCTTTACCTGCTGCAGCCAAAGCTATAAATTCAGATTCCATTGTTGAATGTGCTATACATGTTTGTTTCTTAGATGCCCAAGAAATAGCCTCTCCAGCAATTGTAAAGATCCACCCTTATATGGATTTATTATCATTAGCACTTGTTTCCAACTTGCATATGAATATCCCTCAAGTACTGTTGGAAATTCAAAATAAAATAAACCAAAATTAATGGTTCTTTTAAGATATCCAAAAACTCTATTTACTGTTTTCCAATGAGCAATACCTGGATTACTAATGTATCTAGAAAGTTTACACACTGCAAATGCAATATCTGGTCTTGTACAATGCACGACATACATTAAACTTCCAACTACACTAGCATACTCAAGTTGTGCAACTGATCTACCAGTATTACTAATAATAGTACCACTAGTCTCATAAGGAGTAGTTGCTTCTTTTATTTGAAGATGTTTAAATTTAAGAAGTAATTTCTCTATATAGTGTGATTGACATAAAGCATAACCCCCCATTGTGCTTCTTAACTTTTATTCCTAAAATAGTATCCACTTCATTTAAGTCTTTCATTTTGAACATTGAATTTAGATACTTTTTAGTTTCAGTTACACCTTTCATGTTTGTTCCAAATATTAGTAAGTCATCAACATATAAGCACTCCAAATATTAGTAAGTCATCAACATATAAGCACAAAACAACACCATAATCATTTGTGAACTTAGAATATATGCACTTATCTACATTGTTATATCTAAATCCAAATGATAAAATCACAAAATCAAATTTCTCATGCCATTGTTTAGGTGCTTGTTTCAATCCATATAATGACTTAACTAATTTACAAACTTTCTTTTCATTTTCAAATAGAACAAACCCTTCCGATTGTTCCATATACACTTCTTCATCCAAATCACCATTTAAAAATTATGTTTTCACATCCATTTGATGCACGTGCAAATGATACAAAGATGCCAAAGCAAACATCACTCGAATAGAAGTGATTCTAGCTACTGGTGCATAAGTATCGAAGTAATCTATTCCCTTTTTCTGTTTAAAACCCTTAGCCACTAGTCTGACTTTAAAAGTTTGAATAGATCCATCTGTATTATATTTTCTTCTAAATACCCACTTACTGCTTATTGCTTTAGATCCTTCTGGCAAATCTACTAAAACCCATGTTTGATTTGCTAATAAAGAATCCATCTCATCCATTATAGTCTCTTTCCAAAAAGATGCGTCTCTTGAAGCCGTTGCTTCACTTAGAGTTTTAGGATCTTCTTCTACATTCAGCAGAATGGGTATTTTATTCAAAACTTGATTTCTATCTCCTTCTATTAAAAATACAATAGACTTAGAAGAAATAAAATCTGGATCTAAAGTCTTTTCTTTTCTTGCTCTTTGACTTTTTCTAGTTTCAATAACAATTTGAGGCTGTTTTCTTTTCTCCCTTTGAGAAAAACTAGAATCCATATTTGACAAAGGTACTTGATTCTGTTATGTTTCAGAACTATGACTATTGTAAAATTTATTTTCAATAAATTCAACATTTTTAGATTCAGTAATTGTATTCGAGTCTAAATCAAGCAACCTGTATGCTTTAGAATTTTCTGTGTATCCTACAAAGATACTTTTAATGCCTCTTGGGCCCAACTTGGATCTCTTAGGATCGATTGCCTTATAAAAGGCTAAGCAACCCCATACTCTTAGATATGAAAAATTTGGCTTTCTTCCTTTCCATATTTCGTATGGTGATACATGTGTCTTTTTAGATGTAATTATATTATGAATATGACATGCAGTAAACAATGCTTCACCCCATAAAAATAAAGGAACCTTAGCATTTATCATCATAGAATTAATCATTTCAGTAAGTGTCCTATTTTTTCTTTTTGCCAAACTATTTTGTTGTGGTGTATATGGGGCAGTTTTCTAATGAAAAATGCCATGCTTTTCACAAAAAATATCAAACTTATTTTAAAAATATTCACCACCCCTATCACTACGAAGACATTTTATTTTCTTTCCTTTTTGATTTTCTACTGCAGCCTTGTAACGTTTAAAACATGCAAAGACTTCATCTTTATTTGACAAAAGATAAACAACAGTATACTTAGAACAATCATCTATAAAAGTAATAAAATATCTTTTTCCCCCTCTAGTCAAAACACCATTAAATTCACAAATATCATAATGTATTAAATCTAACAAATTTGTATTTCTTTCGGCTCTTGGAAATGGTTTCTTAGTCAATTTTGCTTGAATACAAATTTCACATTTATCACTATAATCATTATTGCAAGCAATTAAACCATGTGTACGCATATATTTCAAAGATCTAAAATTGATATGTGCTAAATGCATGTGCCATAAATGAGAAGAAGATTCAACAATATAAGCAGAAGAATTAAATTTATTATTAATACTGAGTTTGAACATCCCATCAAAAGAATATCCCTTCCCAACAAACATCCCATTTTTCGACATTATTAACTTGTCGGACTCTAGAACGGTCTTTTTACTGCTCTTACATAACAGATTTGCAGATACAAGATTCTTTTTAATATCTGGAACATGTAGAACATTGGTCAAGATAATTTTTTTCCCTAAAGTAAATTGTAGTTCAACATTAATCCCTTTTCCCAAAACCTTGGCACAGTTATGATTTCCCATTAAAACCATTTGATCATCATTTGTTGGTTCATATGTCTTGTATTGTGTTTTTTCATTGCACACATGAATGGTAGCACCAGAATCAAGCCACCAACCAGAGGATGTAATTCCCACTGCCATGTTTAGTTCAGTTATCATGCCAATATGCATCATGGATACCATTGCAACAATATCAACACCTGATTCTTCTACCATGTTTGCATCATTGGACTTATTGACATTTTGTACACTGAATTTTCTATATCTGCAATCACGAATGTAATGGCCTGGTTTTCCACAATGAAAGCAGTTTCCATTTGCATTCTTCTGTTTGTTGTTGGATTTATTTTTCTTGAACTTCCCTTTGTTATTTTTCACCTTGAAGTTCTTCTTGTATTTACTACCAGCTTCCACAGTGTGAACTTTGGAGGAATCTTTAGAAGGAACACTCTTATCACGATTTCGAGTTTTCTCTTCAATTTGAATGCTCTTTTACAAATTCTCCAAACTGATATCTTCTACCATATGTAGAAGATTCTTTCTATAATTATTCCATGTTTGGGGTAATTTAGCCATAATAGCCCCAACAATCAAAGGATTTGGAATAATTATTTTTCATGAAGCTTTGATACCAAGACCAATAATTCATGAACTTGGTCTAAGATGGGTTTATTGTCAAACATAGTAAATTCATAATATTTAAACATCAAGAATTTGTTAGTACCTCTTTTCTCAGTTGTGTACTTGTGTTTATTCTTTTGGAGATTGAATGTGTGTGTAGAGATCATATAAGCGATCAGTCAACGTTCCCAGAATGTGTCCTCTGTAAACCAATTCATCTTTTTCACGTTTCTTTCGATTAGCAACAATTTCCTCTGTGTCCTTGTCGCTTGGTTCAGGCAAAGGCTGCAACTTCGGGTCCAGTACATACATTATATTGAGAACAGTAAGCAAAAAACACATTTTGTCCTTCCAGCGAGTGAAATTTGATCCATCAAACTTGTCTAAGTTGTAGACATCATGGTTGATGATTTTCATAGCCATATCATTAGACTTATTCTCCATTGCAGATAACACTTTAAGATTGTTAGAGTAAGAAAAGAAAATGGAGAATAACTTTGAGGTACGATTTGAATTGTTTCCTTAAAGTGTTATTTGCCCCCACTCAATTGAGTTTGCTAAAAGGTTGTTGGCAAATCACTTCCAGGATACAACAAAGTTTGAAACCTGCGATATAGCAAAATTGAAGTATTCCCTTAGAATTCTTTGAAAGGAAATTGTGTGACTATTGCAGAGAGAAAACAATAAAAAATTTGTGTGTTAAAACTTAATCTATGTTTTATTTATACAGGAGAAAATGGATGTCTTTGGTATCCATTCAATTTGTCTTGTCTGTATAAAGAGATGTGTCTATTGACATTGCACCTGTTAGCATAAATTACAGATGAGTTGGTAAATACTCCAACAATCACATCTTTACAAAGAGTCATTTCCTACATATATATAAGATATATTTGTGTCAATTCAATACTCAGAAAAACTCTTTGAAACAAAAAGTTATCTTAGTTGGTTTCAAAGAGTCACATCTGTTGGACAAATTCCAACTATCATCTCTCACACACTTTTTCACATTGTATCTGTATAATATATATATATATATATTTGTAGTTATATATATTTGAAATCTCCAACAGCCAATGTATCCGCTTAAGCGGCCATGCTTGTCCGCGGGCGACCCACTAGTCGCTATCGCTTGAGTTTCTACACCGCCTGCTCGAGCGTCCACAACGTCAAATTGAGTGAGCAATCTATTGGTCATCAATAGGCATTACACGTTGCATTACCGTTTGAAAGCTATTGACGTGTTTGATAATGCTTATATGTACATATATATATATATATTAAATATTCGTTTGGAAATGAGAAATCAATTTTCATATTTTTTATAAGTTGAAAACATTGAAAACACACCTGGTAGCAATAATTGAAATATTATTATGAAAAACAAATTAATATTATTTTATGTATTTAGTGAAATTGTTTTAAAATTAATATTGTAAAAGTAAAAATAATATCGTGGGTAATTAAATTGTATACATACATATATATATATATGTATATAGACAATCTATAGAACACCGGTGTACCCGTACACCATGTAGGAAATGTTGAGAATGAAGGTTGGGTCACACTTTTTCAAATTACGATCACAATATTTCCTACATGGTGTATGAGTACACCGGTGTTCTATAGCCTGGCCCATATATATATATTATCAACAAAAACAATTTTCAACTTGAATTAATTTTGATTAGTGTCTTTTTATTTTTTTAAACATTATAATTAATAAAATATATTTTACTAAAGTTAAGAATATATATATATATATGACAATCTATAGAACACCGGTGTACCCATACACCGTATAGAAAATATTGCAATCAAAGGCTGGATCACACCTTTTCAAATTACGATCCCAATATTTCCTACACAGTGTATGGGTACACTGGTGTGCTATAGCCTGACCCATATATATATATATAGATATATATTAGCACAATGCTTTAATCCTTGATTTTGATGATAACAAACATTGATGAAAGTTCTAACATGTTTTATTTAGCTTTGGTTTTTGTAAATTTTCAAGCTATTGGAGAAGAAGCAAAAAGGCACCATGCAATGTTGTAATACTTTGAGGAATTCATCTATGTGCATGGAAAGGTAATGCATCAAGCTTTTGGATATCAATGAGAAGATTTTGTTGAAGCTTGAAAGGAAGAAGACTAGTTTTAGGTTTATTATTTTGACATATTGTAAACTAGTCTATAAGTTATATATGATTTGAATGACTTGGCTCAAATGACTTAGTTTGCACCTTAGGATCCTTTAATGATGTTTACCATATCATCCTAAGTGTTCTTAGATCCTATCTAGATTGGTTGAGGCTTAAATTTGTCATTTAGACTTGAAAAATCAACCTAGAATGCTTTAAAGGTTGATAAAGGGTATAACCACATTGTTTTGAAACTTTGGGGAAAAACTTGTCATTTTATAGGGACCCAATTGAACTATTTCAAAACGTTTTGGACCACACTGGATTTTGAAACTAGAGGGGTCAAAATGTAATTTTCCATCCAACAAGCAAAAAACGACTACTATGTTTTTGTTGTTTGTTGTTGTTGATATAAATTCATCACTTATGCGGTTAAGCCATTTTTTGAGTCTTCTAAAAGCCTATAAACTTTATCATCATTCTTATGAAGTTTCTTTGTGATATTTGAGCCAATTTGAGTCGTTAAACCATATCACACATATTCTTGTGCTTAAATTTTCAATTTACCCTTTGAGAGAGGATTTCATGATTGTATCAATTCTATTATATTTGTATTTGAGTGTGGAAAACATTTATGTTGAGAGAAATCCAAATGAGAGGGGTCACTTAGTAGAGATTGGTGTGTATTTTCACCAAGCTGTACTGTGTAAGAGATTTGGGTCTTGAGGACATTGACTAGTGAAGAATCCTCTATCTCTATTAGTTTGGAGGCGTGGAGTAGGTGAGGTCAAACCACGTAAAAATTATTGTGTTTGATTTCTCTATCCTTTATCTTTTTAATTTGTGCAATTTACTTATATTGTTATTATTTATACTGTATGTGGAAATATAAAGAAATAGTCAAAGTTGGTTATTTAGAAAATGGTTAAAAGGAAAAAGTCCCTTATCTATATTTGCACATTTTATATGCAATTTTAGAAATGAATATTGTTGCTAGGAAAGAGATTTTTTTAAAAAAAAAACCCAATTCACCCATATATATACATATATATATATATAGTCTTTCTATTGTCAGTTCGTCCTGACAATAAATATATCAGATAAAGAATGTGAACCATAGATTATGGAGAAGTTTTGATAAGTGTATACACTTTGAGTCAAAATATGTAAATCTAGTGGTCTACATTCTTCATCCTGATATAACTGATAATAGAAAATATATATAAATATATATATACAATTTTTCTATTGTCAGTTCATCCTGACAATAGAAAGACTATATATATATTCATCATTTTAACATGTCTTTGTTATTTTCCATAAAGTTTTCTTTCAATTTATATATATATATATATAGATTTTCTATTATCAGTTCGTCTTAACGATAGAAAAGACTATATATATATTCGTTATTTTAACATGTCTTTGTTGTTTTCCATAATGTTTTCTTTCATAGCATTAAATTGAAAAAGGGATCTCCATGTTTTCTTTGATTTTTATCCCAAAAACTCTACCAAACATATTCTCTGCAGCTGAAAAACAGTTTTCGAAAATTACATCGAACGCACCCTAAAAGACTCAAGTTTCTAATGAAATCAACAAATCACAATTTTTACTTAAAAAAAATCACAATTTTGAAAAATCACAATTTTTACTTAAAAAAAATCACAATTTTGAGTATGTAAAAAAATAGTTACGTTTATTTGAAAAGCAAAAACTTGTTTTAGAAAATAAATAATTTTTTCAAAACATGGAAGTAATCACTTTTTGATGTTTGAATAAAAACAACACAATAAAATTGCATTTAAACCCAATTAAAGATATGAAAATTTCTAAAACAACGAATCAAAAAAGGAAATGCATATTCATATAAGTGTGTGTGTTTTCTTACATTCCTTCACAAGGGAGAACTTGTTATCAAAATACTTTTCTCACAATCTCTTGATAGAGTTTCAACATACTTGTATACTGGTCTAATTTTTGAAAAATTAGAGGGGCTCAAATTTTTTGTTATGATAAAATTGAATTGTACCACTCAATAATTGGATCATATGAAATACATAATTTTTTTTTTGTTAGACCACGAGTTATCCCTCACTCCGATCGGCAACCGATCATTAACGAGTGAGACAAATCCTCGCTTCGACCAGGAGGTCAGTAAAGCCTGACCACGAGGTGCTTTCAGTGGGGTTCGAACTTGAACAGTGCTTGAACCATTCGCCTCACTGGGTGTGGTTGAAATACATAATATTGATGGGCGTATATCATCAAAATATTGATAGATAATTAATTGGATCAAATGTTTTTTTTTTTTTCAAAAAAAAAAAAAGGTAAAAAAATAAAATGTAATATCAACTTTTCTCTTTTACAATTTTTTTTTACTCAAATTAAATTTGTTCCTTAATTAAATTATTAAAGTTGGGCTTTATTTTTTCGTTCTTTAACTCAGGCCCAATATGAAAATGAAACCAATTTGTTTTTCATTTTTTTTTCTCTTAATGTCGGTTTTTTTTTGATAAGTCTAAATGATCAGATAAAAAATCTATTCAAACGTTTTATTTGTTTTTTTTTTTTTTTTTTTTTTTTTGATGGAAAGGGCACCTGAAAATCTGGTAAACCAGATCCAGGGCAAGATTACAACCATAACTGGGACTCCACAAGTAAAGCCAATCGAGCACAAGCCCAGAACAGAGTCCCATAACGGGAGAAAAACATCCACACAAAGTGGAAATACAACCAAACCAGAAATAAAACAACTGAAAAAAAAAAAAAAAAAACTAAACGGGCTGGAACAGATCCGGAGGAGAGACCTGGTCACCAGAGAAGATCCACCAGAGCGTCGCCGACCACCACACCGATCTTCGGCATCTCTGATGCCCAATCAAACCCCAAAATTACCACCAATCAAACCACCACCAGTTCCCACCACAAAACCATAAAAACCGACCAAGCATCATCACCAAAATCAGAGAAAAGACCACCAAAACGGCTGCCGTTGGTGTCTAGACGGAGAGGATGGGGTCTGTCAAGCTCCAAGACCACCGATCAAACCAACTCACGCCAAATCACACCAGATCTGACCAGAAACCGGCCGATCTAACCGCTGCCGCCATCACTTGGACAAAACGTCCCACCCTGTGACGTGAGAGAGACTTCCAGGCGATGAACAGGGCCGTCGTAGCAACCTCCGGAGACCCCATATGACCGGGACAGCCTAGCTCAAGGAGGAGGAAGATCGCCTCAAAAGGACGACGTCGTCGCCGGCTCCCGCTGCCACAACGAGAAGCCGGCGACGGAAAGGAGAAGAAGAGAAGCTGCTGTACCAAGTTTCAGAGAAAAAGAGAGAGAAAATATCTCAGATATTTTCCTCACCTGTTTTTACCTACCTTTATTTTAATGTTCCAACTGTGTTCATTTGTTTTTTTTTTTTAAGCGATCTGAAATCTTTAAAAGTAGAAAATTTGGCTTAAATACAAGTAAAATGTATTTTTATACCTTACTTCCCAAGCTTGCCGTTCAAATGTATGTTTAGTATTTCTAGTCAAATGTTGCTTATGATACGAGAAATATTTTCGTCTATATAACAAATGAGTTTTGATATCATTTTATATTTAATGAAATTATCATTTTCAAACCAAATATATGGAAAAAATAAATAAATTTATATATAGGGTTTTTAGCAAAAATTCCCTCTTTTAGGGAAGGACTTGCGAATGTAGTAACGTACCCTCAAATGAAAAACAATTGCAAAACTACTCCATTTTTCTCACCATATTTATTAACCTTAATTAATACTTTAACCAACCAATTTACCAAATAAGTTAAGTACTTAAGTAAACATTATCTAATCAATAGTTTATATTTTTTTCTTCCTCTACAACATTTTCTTAACCGTAATGATTTTTATTTTTTTAAAATGATGTATTATAAAGTCTTGGAGAATATTATACAAAATGGTTAGAAGTTAAGTATTAAATTTAAATTTCTCTTTCAACCTCATAATCTTTATTTTCATGGAAATCACATGTAATTGTAATTTCTTTTTAAAATTGAAATGAAGCTTGATCCGAAGCCATAAAAATATGCTTCGGGTCAGGGTGACCCGAAGCTTTTTGTGTTTTGGGTCACCCCTACCTAAAGCACATTTTTTTTTTTTTTTTTTTTGTCTTCGGGTCACCCCCAAATTGTGTGTGCAATAAAGTGATGATCACTAAGAAAATAAGGGCGCGTTCGGCAACATTCTCGAGAACCATTTTCTGTTTTAAAATATATAAAAAAAAAAAAAACACGTTCGGCACGTGTTTTTGAAAAATAAAATGTAAACACCAAATTCTGTTTTTATTTATTAACGCATGAAAAGCCGCACCATCAAGAACAACTTATTTGTGTTCTCAAACTTTTGATTTTGTTTTTAAGGGCCCCATGCATTGAATGGTTTGTTTTATATGACCAACACTGCAACACATTATGTTTTTGTTGCTTTATGTTTATTTTTATTTTTATATGAAAATAATTTTTACATTATTAACGGATAAAATTTTCTCAACAACAAAAAATAGACAATTGAAATTATAGAATTATCTTAATAATATTAAATTAAATTTTACCTATAATAATATTATTATTATACTTCATCCATTTAAACTTCACATTTTTTTTAATATTACAATAATTCGGGATTTGAAGAGAATGACCAACTCGAACCCACAACTTCTTAGTGTATGTGGATGTATAATTTATCTCACTTACAATATGTATTCACTTATCAATCGTATTCACTCACCACGTAGGCAACATTTGATTCCAATTACATGATTGCATGTTCTGTGCTGCATAACTTTGCACGGAAAGAAGCTCGTTGCAATAGGTTGTTTAGAGAATTTGAACTAGAAGATATGATTATCGAGGAAAAAGCATATACAAATATTTTCAATTTGGACAAGTCTCAAGATAACATGACACAAATGAACCCAGTTAAGAATGAGATCGTATCACAATTGTGGAATGACTATAATAATATATAAACATTATGATTAATTAAATTTTGTTTGTAATTTTGAATGGTTATTATCAATATAATTTATTAGGTGTTCTAACAACTTTTTTATAATATTAATATTATCTTTTATTATTGTTGTTGTTGTTGTGTACTTACTGTTTTAATTGATATAAAAAAAAAAAAAAAAAAAACTATGAAAAAAATAATTGAATTACTACTAAACGCGTTTTTAATGTTTTCATTCTTAGAATATCGTTTTCTATAATTACTATCGGACGCGTTTTCAAACTCAAAAAACAAAAAACAAAACCAGAAAATGAAAACAGAAAATGAAAATAGAAAACGAAAACGTTACCGAACGCGCCCTAAAACACTAAATTTGCTATCAAAATCATAAAATAGTCAATTCCCATACTACATTCAAGATTATAGATGGGTATTTCCCCCCAAATCCCCATTTCCCCAATTTTTAGTTAAACAATGTCAAGCAAGGAAAAGAGAGAAAATTTGGATTGCGAAATGAGGAAAACAGGGAAATGGGGATGGGGATACCTCCCCCATCCCCATTTTCCCCAAATGGGGAAATGGGGGGAATAGGGGAAGGTTTGGGAAATGGTGATGGGATGGGGGGACCAATACCCATCCTCATTTCCCCAATGTCATCCCTGATGTTCAAATAAAGAACGAAGAATCCAGTTGAAATCCTAAGTAATCCACGCAAAACATTGAATAAAGTTATTTATTTTTTTTTTTTACTAATTCATTACAAAAATATCAAAATGCATAATACCATACCCCCAATAAACAAATCATCAAACAAAAGACCAAACCATCATACAAACAGAACCTAGAAACATAAATTAACAAAATTATCGAGGAAAAATAAAATTTTCCACAAACCAACTAGTTCCATGACAATTCACAGAAGCAGCACACAACAATAAGAATAATACACAAAAGCCATACATAAGCTAATGATCACATCTAGCATTTAGTCCACACAAAAGCCATATATAAAGTCTGCCCCCTTTCCAGACATGGAAGGCCTCCTTTATTTTATATTTTCTTGTTTGTTCAATTTTTTGAGGCAGACAAATTGAGAATTGCAACAAAACAAGAAGGGTGGAGCCGCTTTCGGAAAGGCTTTCTCTCGAAATGAGAATGGCGCGACACTCAAATAAGTTGACTTACACGCTCAATCACACATTCCAGACTTGTGGGAGGTTTGCCCTCTGCTTGACCGAGCTTAAGTTAAGAAAGATAAAGGGACGTAAAGTAAAGTGTAGTTGACTTATACTCATATTCATATAGTGGAAGGTTTGATATTCATCATTGTGGAAGGTTTAATAGAGTTCTGCTCTCTAGGGTGGGCACGGTTCGGTTTGGTTCGGTTCGGTTTTAGGTAAAACCGAATTGAACCGATAATATTTCGGTTTATACAAAATTGAACTGGAACCGAATAAAAAATGGTAACCGAACTGAACCGAACTGATTTTAATCGGTTCGGTTCATTTCGGTTTGTTTATTTGTGCACTTCTACTGATGATGTAAGACTTAGGCTATTTTTTGAATACATGCCAAAGAACTTCGTTTCTCTTACATAATCATGATTGCCGATTATGACAACTAATTGGTTAAGAAAATTGCATTTGTAGAAGTAGAGATTTTGCCCTTTTTTTTTTTTTTTTTTTTTCTTTCCTTTAATCAGCCATTATATTTGATGATCATGGCAGTTGTTAAATTCTTATTTCATTTGTAGTCTTCAACTAGGAAAGCATACTAGTCAAATGAATTAAACACGGGTTATTTATTTATTTATTTATTTATATATACGGTTTAATTGGTTCAAACCGGTTTTTGAACACCTAAACCGGTTTAAACCGTAAAAATTTCGGTTTTCATCTTTTTAAACCGATTTAAACCGAATTGATCCTATGAACCGAACCGAATACCCTTTTTTTGGTTCGGTTCGGTTCGATTCGGGTCGGTTCCGAACTTTGTGCCCACCCCTAGGCTCTCTTGCAAAAAATAAGAGAGACTTTTATTTTATATTATTTTTATTTTAATAAAAAATAAAAATAAAATAAACATACGCAATGGATCAGTTGTTTCCGATCCGACCAAAGTATGGGATTTGTTTGTTTTTGGGTGTAGATCGATTATTTTTTTTGATCGATTTGGGAAAGTGATATTGATATACGACCACCCTCAAAGCACACCTTCGTCTTCAATATCGATAGATAGAGGCTTTTTCATCAAAAAAATGACTTGATTTTGAAGATATGGAAACATTGTCCTTATTTACATGAAAGAGGTCTTCGTGTCGCGGACAGCTCAATCAAAGAGAGGAGATGAGCCTTTTCCACCCTTCACAGAAGCAAGAAATCAATCCTTTCTTTTGAATTTAATTAAATTCATGGTATTTGAAAGTGCAGGATGTGATAGAAGCCATGAAGTCTTTCTTCGCCTTTGCTTCAGGCAAGCTTCTAGGGGAAGCTAACTCCACTATCATTCTTTTGGTGCTTAAAATACCTAATCCTATAGTCATGGGAGATTTTCGACCTATTTCCTGCTGTAATACGATCTATAAGTGTATTACATAGTGGATTACTAATACTTAATGGGATCAAAGGCTTGCTTCCCAAGGTCATTAGCCATACCAGTCTACTTTTGTAGACGGGAGGAAGATTATTGATAATGTCTTTCTGGCTTTGAAACTCCTAATAAATTACCACATGAAGACAGGGAAGCCTCGGTGTGCCATAAAAATGGATTTGAATAAAGCCTACAACACAGTGCATTTGGGCTTGGGATTTTGAAAGCTGTTGACCTTCCTGCTCATCTGATTGAGCGCATTGTGGCTTGCATTACCACCCCTAAGTTCTCGGTCTTCATCAACGGAGGGCTTGAAGGCGGAGGAAATGGGCTAACTGAATATTGGTGCTAGGAAATGCAGGATAAGAGATAGATCTTGATTTTAGTATGTGGGTTAACTTCCTTACCTTACTGTGAGTGTAATTCAATGGACTATATATAGGCTTCTAGTTTGTGATAGCTAGTATGTGAATGTCTCTTTCCTGCCTTAATAGTGGTTAGCCTAGTCTTTAGCATGTTAGATCTATTATCTTTTTTCGATTGATAAACTCTTTTCATTAGCTTTCTTAATAAGTCTAATCTTAAACTATCTTCCCTTTCTTCTTTCTTCTATCTTCTCTACTTTGACTAGTTTTATCTCTCCAAGCAGACGGAAGATGCAACAACAATAATTAGCAATCCATGTTTTCCCTATGGATAAAGCCCGCTCTTCTCATGTAATCCAATACCTAAAGGTAAGTACCTAATGATGAGCCATCGTGTGCTCACAAAAATGATGTTTTTAATTTGATCTTTTGAAAACCCTTTTTTTAGCCACTTAAAATCCTTTAAGATATAAATTTTTAGCAAGTTAGTTCCACAGGGATATGAAGTGTTATGTTAGATAAATTGACTAATCTTAAACAAAATAAAATAAATCATTGAATGTGATAGTTGTGTGGTTTCATAAACCACCAAATTTACTACTAAAATAAACATGCAAAAATGATAGGAAAAAGAGAAGACTCAACAATCTTGATAAGTGAAATGGTGAAAACAATTAATAAAGATGCTAGGTGATAGATTGAGTTACTAGTGAATGTGGGTAATGCTTTCAAAGCCTCATTAATGGACAAATCTCATATATGATAACCATTTGATTTCTAAATTGTGCTTAGGTCATAACTATGAACACTAAGCAACTTCCCGCCAAGATGCCTAACCGATTTAGGAGAGGGGGTCAAGGTGGGATTGGTTGGATTCAAATATAAGTTTAGACTAGTGTGGTTGATATACCCTCCATTAGTCTATCCTAATCACTAAGTTCTTTAACCAATCAAGGGTGTCAATCCAAGATTAGTTTCACAACTAATTATCCCACATAAGAGTATGATTTACTAGTGATATACATTGCAAATCATATAATATGTAGAATCTAAATATAAAGTGAATAGAAATCATATAAAGATTCAATTACAAAAAGCTTAGCAAAATACCAATAATCACAAGTTCCTCAAATCTATCCCATAGATTAGGGGTTTAGTTACATTTGATTACAACCTAATAAAAAGAAGTGATAGGTAAGGAAATCATCCTTAGGTTTGCTTCGTTAGTGCTTGCTCCTTCTTCTCCTTAGATTGCTCGTGCAAAGAATGGTGGAAGAGGGATGTGTCTTAATAGATGGTGTCTAATGGTGAGTGACAAAGGAATTGAAATGGAGAGAATGGAAAGGGAGGAGTGATTTGGTGAAGTAATCAAGATATTGTGTTGAGGTTTGGGATGACAAAGGTAGTTCAAGATGAGAAAACGGAGGAAGTTGAAAGATGAACTATGGAGGAGAAAAACTAGATCTAAACTCTAAAAATTTGTGCTAAAATTATGCTTGGATCCTTCTTTTAGTTGTAGAGCAAAAGTATATATAGTGACTCTTGGACATGTACTGATAACTGCTTGAAACGATGATGTAGCGCGAATGTCGCCATGGCGACCTTGTGGCATAAAACGGTTATGCATTCTGAGATTCACTTGTCGCCATCAAACTCATCTTTTTTGCCCTAGAGCAAATGGCGACACCGAGTATTTCTAGTGATATCGCCATTTGGTTACACATTCTGAGATTCACTTGTCGCCACCAAACTCATCTTTTTCGCCCTAAAGCAAATGGCGACACTGAGGTATTTTAATGGTGTCGCCATTTGCCATTGAGTGTCACCATGGAGACATACCTGATGCTTTGAATATTTCCTCTGTCGCCATGGCGACCATAGAGCGACATGGGGGCAACATCTTGATTCTTGAAAAGTCCTCCCTGTCGCCATGGTGACCAAATAACGATCTCCTCTTGCTCAAATGGCGAGAATGCTCTGTTTCACATTTTTATGCATCTTTTTACACCAAAATCCTCTTTTTCTTCCCAAATGCCCTTGAAGCCTAATAAAACCTGAAACACTCGTGAAACAAATAACATGGTGTGATCTAATAATAATCTAGAGGGGGGGGGGGGGGGTGAATAGATTTTACCCATTTTACCCAATTTTCGAGTTTAGTCAAGTTACGAAAATGCCCCAAACTAGTCAATACAATAACAAGTGTAATATGGTGCGGTGATGACTCGCTTTTTGTGTCGTTACCAAATTGCGAATTACCAAAAGAATGTTATAAAATGAATCTTTACGCAATATGCTTTAAGTTTTGAAAATGAGTAATGTGGTAAGCTTAGAGTTCGTTCCACAGGGAATTAGAGTAATATGTTGAATTAATTAGCTAATCTATAAACAATAAAATAAATCATAAATGATGGACGAGTGAATGGGTTGTCAAGCCATCAAACATACATGTAAAATAAACCTAATAAAACTAATAAAATGGAATGCTCAACAAATCTAGATAAGAAATATGGAATAAACAATTAATAGGAATTCTAGGGAAATGATAGAGTAGCTAATGGACAATGAGCACTTCATACATGGCTTCTTAATGCACAATCTACACAATCAAGGACCGATCTCATCCAAATGTGTTGTTTAGACCGTCACTACGAACCCTAAACAACTTCCCACCGCAATGCCTAACCGATTAAGGAAAGGGGGTCACGGCGGGATCGGTTAGTGACAATCAAATGGTCTAAGCAATCGAGGTTGATCACCCCTCCAAAAGCCTATCCTATTCACTATGTGCTCCAATCAATCAAGTGTGTCAATAACTCAATCAATTTTATCACAAATTAATCCTACAACATATTGTAATTAACAAGTGTGTCAATAACTCAATTAATCACATAAGTGCAAGATCTAATTAAAAAGTAAATAAAACTTGAATCATGCAAACATAATATTGAAAGCTTTAATAAATACTCATGTCCAAAAAGTCTCTCAAATCATCCCCTAAAATAGGGGTTTTAATTACACATAATTACAAACAAGAAAAGGAAGTAAAATGGAGAGAAATCACCCTTGGGTCTCTCTTGTAAGCTTGATCCTTCCTTGATGCTTCCTTGCTTGAATCTTGTGCAAAAAGTGGGTGTTGAGGATATGTCTAGATAGGTGGAGTCATATGGAAAGTGACAAAGGAAAGGGGTGGAGAAAATGGAAGGAGAGGAATGATTTAGGTGAAGTAATCTAGATGTTTAAGCTTAGGTAGAAGAGAAATGGAGAGATTAGGAATGGTAGAAAGGAAGTTTCTTAGTGGTCAAGAGATATTTAAAAAAGGAAAAATGTGATGAATTTATAGGATTTTCAAATTAGGTCACGGGTGGTAAATTACCAAAACACCCCCTGACCATGGCAAATTACCATTTAGTCCAACAGAGGGGATCATTGTGTAATTTTCCAGCCAAAATTGGCCAATCAGAAATGAACACAGAGGAGGTCGCGGTTTGGTCATAAATGGCGAACTTGGGATGCAAATGGCGACCTTGGGATGCAAAAGGCGACCTCATCAGGTGTGGGAATCAACTCCCTGTCGCCATGGCGACCTCGAATGACAAATGGCGACCCAATTGGTGACGTAGGCGTGACATGGGCTGTCGGAATCCGGCCATTTGAGCGACCGGAAGTGGAACGACCGGAGAGCCGGTCGTGTGGCCGTTAATTCCGGGTGGTTTCCGGTCGGCGGTAGGCCGGGCAAGGTCCTCTTCAGGCCGGCGAGGGTTTGGTGAGTTGGAGGCCATGGCTGCTCACGTGAGCTGAGGGAAGAAGAAGATGAATAGTTTGGATGGGGTGTATTCAGTATGTGTGTGGGGTGCAAATAGGCTGCTGCCTTTGTCTAAAAAGGAGGGTGTAATTAGCTGTTAGGTGGGGTGTAATCAGGTGCAAATAGGAGGGTTATGGCCAATGTTTGGGCTTGCTGTTAGGCCCAATCGTGAGGCCCCATTTGCACACTTGAAACGCACCGTTTCATTAAAGGTGCATGGGCTGCGTTTAGCGACAGCATGGGGTGTGCGCAGCAGCTGCCCTTGTTGCCTTCCTTGGGGGTGCGTTTGGACGTGGGCTGGGGTGCATTCAGCGACCCACTCACTCCAAAACGCACCGTTTTGCACTGATGACGTGGCGCTGCATGGCTGCTTTGCGCGGCTAATTGCAGTTAGGCCCCTGATCTCTTCATTATTTCCGATAACTTCAAAACTTCCTCCAATAATTACTCTTTTGCCCCTATTTCACCAAAATTACTCCAATGCCCCCGAACTCCATAAATTCCTGAAAACACTTAATTTATACTATTAAATCACTGGATAATGCCCAAGAATCAAGCAAAAGGAGAAGGATATGAGGGCCAAAATCATACCAATTTTGGTTCGATCAAATACCCCCAAACCTATCTTTTGCTCGTCCTCGAGCAAAACAAACATAAGCACACAATGGACATGCATCTAAAAATCAAATAATCACATTAAAGCACCAACTCTTTGCAAAAGACTCAAAAGCCAATATTTCGACTTGCAAAACCAAAAGTGAAGAGATTAAACCAACGTTGTGCTCATTAGGAAATAATGCATGTAAGATATGCTAAATAAAGATTAAAGCCATGCCACTCTAAGTACACATTGCACGCAACGCGATTCCACATTCAAGATGCTTAAGCTTCAAAACTAAAGTGCCATTAGGAAAAGAATGTAATTCGCCTCGACATCTAATCCTCACCGGATTCTCTCATTTTCACACGGATTCCTAGGCTTCACTCACAATCCATATGCAATATGAATTTATGTTCAAGATATCAAATATAATTGCACATGATCCTTTAAAAACACAATTTCTCAAAATTTTTCTCATGAAAGGAATTGAAAACCATGAACGAAAAGAACATGCATCAACCAAAATTTCCAAAGTGGACATCCCTAAAGATCAAATAGGTCTTTTCATTTGGTTGTAATGGGGCCAAAGGTGAATGGTGAGACAATAAATGGGAAAAATGGATTGCAAACACCCAAAGGTCACACTAAGGCATACATTCTAATTAAGCACAACATACTCATTACAACTTGCATATTACACACTTAGGCGTCTAGGCTTACAATTTACTTTGTGCATTTTTCTACTCTTAATTTTCATTGAGTAGCTCATTTAATTCTACAAAATTGATCTAGGCATTTTGTGCCTCATTCATCATTTTCATTTTCTTTTTCTTTCTTTTGCTATGCTTTTCTTTTCTTTTCTTTGCTTGTCTTTTCTTTTTCTTTTCAAGCATTGCATTTCATCTTTTTCATGTGTTTGCACATACATATTTGCCTAAGTACACGCCTTACATTTTGATACTCCTTAAAGCTTACATTCAACCCCTAAGCCTTAGCAAACCATTTGGTACAAGGTAAGTCTAGTGTTTAGGCTATATGGTTTCATGTTAATGTGGTTCATGAATGAAAAGCTTAATTGTGTTTGGCTTCAAATGGGCTATGGAGCACACACATTAGAGGGATAGGAAGTATTTAGGCCAATTTGGTGGTTTTTCACATGCATTGCCTAAAATCATTTCTAAAGGTTTGTCCACAAAGTCAATCAAGGCATCCACAAGCAGTCCATATGTTCTATGGCAAACAACATTTAAGTGCGAATGAGACATTTTAAAATATGCATAACATGTGTTTGAATGAGTGTTTAAAGAGTGAAAACTTTCCCTCAAAATACGCTTTTTAGGCCGTGTTTGTGAACCTCACGGGAAGTCTCCACTATTAATTCCTAACCTTCAAGCACAATTGAATATTCACTCAACATCAAGAGAAAAGAACTAGCGCGCTTTGAGCAATACAACCCTAAATGGCATGAAGTTAATCTAAACTAAGCAAGGCAAAGATACACAATTCCTCACTTGCACACACAACGGCACAATCTCAACAAGCAAAGTATGCTTAAGCATGGCATTTTCACAAGATTTTCGAAAATTTAGTAAAATTTAGGCTCAAAATGTTTTTGTACATAATTTGCAAACAAGAGATGATGTTGCACACACACCCCCAAACCTAAATTAGACATTGTCCTCAATGTCTTTGGGGCATATACCGGTAAGTTCGGCGCAACATACATCCACAATCAAAGAGTTTAACTACACATCAATGTCCATTTTAAAATTTATCCCAAAATTTAAATCAAGTGGCTCAAGAATATCCTATATGCTCATAATCAACTCAAGAGATATATCAACGCAAGCTCATCAAGAGTTATCATCACAATCCATGTGGATAAAATATGATCATCAAAGCCTAAATCCACTATCACAAACAACTCACAACCTTATTCTAAGCAAAAATAAAATAAAGACAAAAACAAAATTTAAACTAGGAAAGAAATGTACCTAAGTGGGTTGCCTCCCACCAAGCGCACGATTTAACGTCTAGGCAAGACGTGGCATGGTGCTCCCGCACCTCGAACTCTCACAATGTTGCTTCCTTAAGATAAGGTTCTCGCCCTTTTTATGAGCACTCTTGGCTTGCTCGTCCCTCCAAGACTTGCAAGTTGTCTTTGTTTCTTCCCAAGAGATAAAGAACCTTGCCTTGCCGCACAAGCAACACTCACTTGCTTCCTCAAGAAGCAATAGAAAAATCTATACACTCACAAAACATATTAGAAAGTTCCGGCAAAATATAACCAATATAAGCAATTGCCAACAAGAGTTTGGAACACCATTTATTCAAAAGAAATAAACTAAACAAATAAAGCATAAAAAATAAAATGCACAAAAAGAATTTTCAAAATTATGTACATGTGCTAGGGGTGTCATCAACTAAAGGAGGTTTTATCAAGTTTGGAAATATGTTCTTTTTCACAACCCAAACAAGTTGAGTTGATTTCCCCTTTTCTTTTCTTTTGGGTCTAACTTGTTCAACCAAGTCTTTTCTTACCCAAATTTGCTTGACTCTAGGTGGACTCTTCCTATTCCTAGACTTTTTCAATTTTTCATGCTTATGGAATTTAAAACAATGAGCTTTGAAGTGCCCTTTTTGAAAACAAAAATAGCAAGTAGAAGGATGGTTAAGAAAACTCCCTCTTGGTTGGTGACTATGTGGCCTTTGATGTTGCTTCATTTGTAGCGCCTTGACCTCTTTTTCCACCTTGTCTACATAGACAATGTAGTCACACTCCTTCACTTTTGCTATCTTGAGGGCTTCATCCTTCCTACCAAGTGCCTCCTTCGTTTCTTCCAAAGCTTTTTCCTTCCGCTCCACTTCCATAAGCATCTTTCTTGTTTTCCTTGCACACTCTTCTTCGAATTCTTCAAATAGCCTTGCAAGGTCTTCGAATTCCTTTGATGTGGAATTCCTCTCAACTTCAAGTCTCCCAACTTGTATTTCCAACTCCTTGTTCTTGTTGGAGACTTCTCCTACCTTCCTTCGTAAGGTAGCATTTTCTTCTTTGAGCATGTTTACTTCAAGAGTGAGCTCCTCATTTTTCACTTCAAGCTCTTCAATCTTCACCTTCCCCAAGGCCTCATTTTCTTCCAACTCCTTTACCATGAGTTGTATTTTTCTTTCCAATTCTTCCTTCCCTTGGGAGGTTTCTACCAATCTCTCTTGAAGCAAAGACAATTTTTCCTCTAACTTCGTGCTTCGCTCTTGGTTCCTAGGCGGTTCGTCCTCGATTTTCGCACCATTCTCAAATACTTGCACAAGAGCGTGCACATGGCTCCTCGTCCTCCCTTGCTTGGGATAACCCGATTCTAGTGATTGATCCGGCCAACTAGGGATCACATGGTTGGACATCCTCTCTTCATGTGCTCGTTGTGCGGATTGGAATAACTCCATGGTCTTTCGTTGAGAAGCATGGATGCTCTCAATCTCCCGAAAGTGATCCTTCATGAAATTTTTCCTCTCATCATCTATGGCATTTGATTGGCATGATGAGAAGGAATCTTGGTTCATCCACCAATCCGCATTGAGGTCATTCCCATGAGTCTCGTAGCTAGGCCCTTGATTTTGCATGAAGAAATCCATAGAATCCTGAAACAAAAGAAACAAAAACTACCAAAGAAGTAAAAAGAAACTAAAAGACTAAAAATTAATAAAAACTAAACAAGAAAAGTTAATTGATTCAACAATCGCTTTAATTCCCCGGCAGCGGCGCCATTTTGATGACTCGCTTTTTGTGTCATTACCAAATTGCGAATTACCAAAAGAATGTTATAAAATGAATCTTTACGCAATATGTTTTAAGTTTTGAAAATGAGTAATGTGGTAAGCTTAGAGTTCGTTCCACAGGGAATTAGAGTAATATGTTGAATTAATTAGCTAATCTATAAACAATAAAATAAATCATAAATGATGGACGAGTGAATGGGTTGTCAAGCCATCAAACATACATGTAAAATAAACCTAATAAAACTAATAAAATGGAATGCTCAACAAATCTAGATAAGAAATATGGAATAAACAATTAATAGGAATTCTAGGGAAATGATAGAGTAGCTAATGGACAATGAGCACTTCATACATGGCTTCTTTAATGCACAATCTACACAATCAAGGACCGATCTCATCCAAATGTGTTGTTTAGACCGTCACTACGAACCCTAAACAACTTCCCACCGCAATGCCTAACCGATTAAGGAAAGGGGGTCACGGCGGGATCGGTTAGTGACAATCAAATGGTCTAAGCAATCGAGGTTGATCACCCCTCCAAAAGCCTATCCTATTCACTATGTGCTCCAATCAATCAAGTGTGTCAATAACTCAATCAATTTTATCACAAATTAATCCTACAACATATTGTAATTAACAAGTGTGTCAATAACTCAATTAATCACATAAGTGCAAGATCTAATTAAAAAGTAAATAAAACTTGAATCATGCAAACATAATATTGAAAGCTTTAATAAATACTCATGTCCAAAAAGTCTCTCAAATCATCCCCTAAAATAGGGGTTTTAATTACACATAATTACAAACAAGAAAAGGAAGTAAAATGGAGAGAAATCACCCTTGGGTCTCTCTTGTAAGCTTGATCCTTCCTTGATGCTTCCTTGCTTGAATCTTGTGCAAAAAGTGGGTGTTGAGGATATGTCTAGATAGGTGGAGTCATATGGAAAGTGACAAAGGAAAGGGGTGGAGAAAATGGAAGGAGAGGAATGATTTATGTGAAGTAATCTAGATGTTTAAGCTTAGGTAGAAGAGAAATGGAGAGATTAGGAATGGTAGAAAGGAAGTTTCTTGGTGGTCAAGAGATATTTAAAAAAGGAAAAATGTGATGAATTTATAGGATTTTCAAATTAGGTCACGGGTGGTAAATTACCAAAACACCCCCTGACCATGGCAAATTACCATTTAGTCCAACAGAGGGGATCATTGTGTAATTTTCCAGCCAAAATTGGCCAATCAGAAATGAACACAGAGGAGGTCGCGGTTTGGTCATAAATGGCGAACTTGGGATGCAAATGGCGACCTTGGGATGCAAATGGCGACCTCATCAGGTGTGGGAATCAACTCCCTGTCGCCATGGCGACCTCGAATGACAAATGGCGACCCAATTGGTGACGTAGGCGTGACATGGGCTGTCGGAATCCGGCCATTTGAGCGACCGGAAGTGGAACGACCGGAGAGCCGGTCGTGTGGCCGTTAATTCCGGGTGGTTTCCGGCCGGCGGTAGGCCGGGCAAGGTCCTCTTCAGGCCGGCGAGGGTTTGGTGAGTTGGAGGCCATGGCTGCTCACGTGAGCTGAGGGAAGAAGAAGATGAATAGTTTGGATGGGGTGTATTCAGTATGTGTGTGGGGTGCAAATAGGCTGTTGCCTTTGTCTAAAAAGGAGGGTGTAATTAGCTGTTAGGTGGGGTGTAATCAGGTGCAAATAGGAGGGTTATGGCCAATGTTTGGGCTTGCTGTTAGGCCCAATCGTGAGGCCCCATTTGCACACTTGAAACGCACCGTTTCATTAAAGGTGCATGGGCTGCGTTTAGCGACAGCATGGGGTGTGCGCAGCAGCTGCCCTTGTTACCTTCCTTGGGGGTGCGTTTGGACGTGGGCTGGGGTGCATTCAGCGACCCACTCACTCCAAAACGCACCGTTTTGCACTGATGACGTGGCGCTGCATGGCTGCTTTTCGCGGCTAATTGCAGTTAGGCCCCTGATCTCTTCATTATTTCCGATAACTTCAAAACTTCCTCCAATAATTACTCTTTTGCCCCTATTTCACCAAAATTACTCCAATGCCCCCGAACTCCATAAATTCCTGAAAACACTTAATTTATACTATTAAATCACTGGATAATGCCCAAGAATCAAGCAAAAGGAGAAGGATATGAGGGCCAAAATCATACCAATTTTGGTTCGATCATGCGGAATTATAAAAGACACTTGATATTTACGTGGAAACCCTCACGGGAAAAACCACAGGCTGTATAGTGCGCCACACTCGAACATCGAATCCACTAAATGTGAAATGATTACAACCTAATCCCGATCAATAATCATCACACCTACCTAATCCCAGTATAAGTGGACCTAGTCCAATTGCTTGCAATCTAAGCAACCTAATCCCGGAAGCTACATGCAAGACTTACTTCTCAATGAAGAGATTACAACCTATGTGAATATAAAATAATATTCAATGAGCAAATAAAGCTATGTAACCTTAGATGCTTATCTAGGATGATTAGATAACAATAAATGCAATCCTAGATGTCAATAGCTAAATGACATGTCATAAAGCTTAGCAAATCATAGATAAAAATAACCTAGATGTTGCTATCAAAATACATCACTAAAACATGTCAACACAACAATCTCTATTTTGTATCTAGAATATCTTCTAAGAGCATACAAATAATATAAGAGATTTCTTTGATAAATAAAACACTAAGCTTAGATGAGATTAGTGAAGAACATACCAAAGTAAATGTGTTGAGCAAAACCCATGCAAGCAAGCATCCTAACTATGCTAGAAAATGCTAGATGATATTTTGATGCATATGAGAATGGTTTTGAGTGTATAAAAATGAGTTCTTGATTGTTTTTCTCTCAAGTTTCTCTTTTTGAACTTTAGGGTTCTTTTGAATAAGAGAACTGGTCTTTGAGAAATGAGAAAGTATGATATTTATAGTCATCAAGAACAGGGCAAGTGAAAAGACAATTTTGCCCTTGAAATCACCGATCGGCGGTTTCATTCTGCGGTCGTGGCAGCAGAATGTAACCGCCGAATTGAACCTGAGAAGCAGGGGATCATTTGGCGACCACATTCGGCAGTCAAACAAAACCGCCGATCAAAACCCCAAAAGAAACCGACTTAAAATATCTAATTCAGCAGTTTCATTCGACGGCCAGGCCGCCGATTAAACCGCCGAACAGAACCCGAGAATAATAAATGCATCAGGTCTAATTCGGCGGTTTCGATTCGGCGGCCAGGCCGCCGATCAAACCACAGAACCAATCCAGAGATCTCTGGAATCAAACAGCGGTTTCCATTCGGCGGTCAGGCCGCCGATCAAACATCCGTTTCACCACTGAAGGTGAAACCAAGGGAGAAGCCAAGGGCATTCTCCGAAGGCGATCTTCGCGCAAACCCAAGCACATAATCTTGCAAGCGCAGACATTTCCGAACATATTCGGGAAACGAATTACAAGACACAAACAAACACACAACAAGATATAATCAAACAAGGTGCTAGTGTGTAATGTGACATGTGAAGAGAATGCACACATATGCAAGAATGCTAAGTGTGTGTGTGCTTCTAGATCTCTGCAAAGAAAACTAAGCACAAGAAATATACCTTTGGAGTGCTTGACACCTTGAGGTCTTGAAGAGGGCCTTCGATGTTGGTCTCCAATCACCTAATCTACCCTCACAATTCAAACCCCAACTTATGGTTTGTCCACGAAATAAGCCAATCAATAATGGGAATCCTTACAATCTCCCCCTTTGGCTATTTCGTGACAAAACCACCACTCACATTGATCCTCACAAGATAATTGAAACTACGGGATATTCTACATTACAAAGTACAAAGAGATAAGAAAATAAAACTTCAAGTCTTCAATATCTTGTAGAATTACCAAACCTTCAAAACAATTAGATTACACTTCCAAAGCAAGTGTATGTGAGTTGATCAAGTGAAAGTAAAACAAGCATTTGCATATGAAACTTTTAAACACAGTGTCATGCAATGTATGAGTATGCAATGCTCCCCCTCAATGGGTTACTCCCCCTCAATATGTAATCTCCCCAAATGCACATTTAAACTCCCCTTTACCACATCCTACTCCCCCTTTTTGTCATGATATGGGCAAAGGAGTAGTCCCCAACCGGGTCACTCATAGCAAAGAGAGATAGTAGCATACAAGATAATGCATAGTCAAATAAGCCACTTTATGCACTCAATTAATTGGAGAGAAACAAGGAGATTTATTTTATGAAAGTGTGTGAAATAAAAATGCTTTGCATACAAGACATGTTGCATTCAAGTCCAAAATACAATGGTATTTGGCAAAGCAAATGACAAAGGTTTCAAAAGAATTCAAACCAATTTTACCATTTGTCATGAGAGAAGCAAATATATAGAGAATTTATTGATTTTGATTTTTACAACAACTATATCCAACTTTATAAGCGAAACATGGCATGAGCAACTTTGCACCCTATTTGATTTTTCCGGGTGTGAAACCCGTATGATAGTAACCATGTTCAACAAATAAAGAAAGAGAGACATTTGGATTGAACATCCTTTGAATGGATACATGATCCTTTATCAATTTTAGTCTCACTAGCTTTTTCACACATTGTTTTGCATTTAAGAATATGCAATCATCAATTCATGCTTTTCCAACATAGCATGGCATTTGAATTTCATGCTTTTCAAGTTCATTAGCATGTCAATTTAGAATCATCATGTCATGGAAATAACTATAGGTCATTCAAATCATACTTCCTATGAAAATTTCCTAGTCCAAAAATGCATGTTTGAACATAAATATGACATGGATTGAAAACAAAGCAAGGTTCACACTTATTGAGATAAAAGCATATATATACATATGTCTAACCAAGCTTACTTCAAGCAATTAAAAGAGAAGCACAAGATCTTTCAAATATTTTGCATGCATCTAGTATACAAAAACCTCTCTTTGCTTGAGTTCCCCTTATGGGGTCAATCACAAAAAACTCATCACTCCACAAGACATATCCCAATAGATCTACTAAGAGTTTTAAATCGAGTAGCATCTAGAGGTTTTGTAAACAAGTCCGCTAGTTGATCATTTGTACCTACATGCTCAAGTACAATGCATTTATTTTCAACTAGTTCTCTAATGAAATGATGACGGATGTCAATATGCTTAGTTCTAGAGTGTTGAACCGAATTCTTGGAAATATTAATAGCACTCATGTTATCAAAGTGAGTGTACCTTGGTTGAATCCGTAGTCTACTAGCATTTGCTTCATCCATAGGAGTTGTGTGCATCCACTCACCGCGGCTATGTATTCGGCCTCTGCCGTGGACAAGAAAATTGAGTTTTGATTCTCGCAAAACCAAGAAACAAGATTGTTTCCTAGGAAAAAGCAACCGCCCGATGTGCTTTTCCTATCATCACAATTTCCCTCCCAATCCGCATCACTAAAGCCTACAAGACTAGCATTAGTGTCAAATGAGTACCAAATCCCATAATTAGAAGTCCCATTCACATATCGAATGATTCTCTTGACGGAAGAGAGATGAGACTCCTTGGGATCGGATTGGTACCTAGCACACACACCCACACTAAAGGATATATCGGGCCTACTTGCGGTCAAATAAAGAAAGCTTCCTATCATGGCCCTATATAATGTTTGTTCCACACTTTTACCACTAGCATCTTTGCTTAGCTTCAAAGTGGTACTCATGGGTGTATCACAATGTTTGGCTTTTTCAAGACCAAACCTCTTCACTAGGTTTTTGGCATATTTGGCTTGGGTTATGAAGATCCCATCATTCATTTGCCTAATTTGCAAACCTAGGAAGTAACTAAGCTTACCAACAAGACTCATCTCAAATTCATGAGACATAACATCAACAAATTGTTGGACTTTGATGTTGTTGGTGGAGCCAAACACTATATCATCAACATATATTTGAGCTATAAAAAGCTCATCATTGTCTTTCTTGATGAATAGTGTCTTGTCAACACTACCTCTTGTGTAGTCATTGTTGACAAGGAATTGAGTGAGGCGCTCATACCAAGCCCTCGGTGCTTGTTTCAACCCATAAAGAGCCTTCTTGAGGCGATAGACATGGTTGGGGTGGTGTGCATCCACAAACCCCTTGGGTTGCTCAACAAACACTTCCTCTTGCAAGAAGCCATTGAGGAAGGCACTCTTTATGTCCATTTGGTGCAATTTGAACTTGTGCACACAAGAGATGGACAAGAGAAGCCTAATGGACTCTAAATGGGCAACGGGAGCAAAAGTCTCCTCAAAATCGATACCCTCAATTTGAGAGTACCCTTGTGCAACAAGTCTTGCCTTATTACGCACTATGTTGCCATCCTCATCGGATTTGTTCCTATATATCCACTTTGTGCCTATGACATTTGTGGTCTTAGGCCTAGGAACTAGAGTCAAAACCTCATTCCTTATTAGCTCTTCTTGCATGGTAAGAACCCAAAATTCATCATTTAAAGTTTCATCAATCTTTTTGGGTTCTATTTGAGAGGTGTAGCAAGTGAAGCTAATAAGATTAGCTATTTGCCTTCTAGTCCTAATACCCTCATTCACATCTCCAATAACATCATCTTTGTTATGGAGTCTTCTAACCCATGGAGCGGGTTCATTAGAGTCCAAGTTAGGAACTCTATCAATAGGTTGTGTGTCATTATCAACAACATTGGACGTCCCCACATTAGGAGTCACATCAACCTTCTCCAAATGATAGTCATTACTAAAAATTACCTCCTCCTCATGATTACTAGACTTGAGCCTTTCATCATCAAATACAACATTAGATGATTCCATGACACTTAAAGTTTTCTTATTGAAAACTCTATAGGCTCTACTATTTAAGGCATAGCCAATAAAGATACCTTCATCACTCTTGGCATCAAATTTGCCAAGTTGATCATGGTCATTAAAAATGTAGCATTTGCTTCCAAATGTGTGGAAGTAGCTAACATTTGGCCTTTTACCTTTCCATAACTCATAGGAGGTATTCCTAGTACCGGGCCTTAGGAAAACTCTATTTCCTATATAGCAAGCCGTGTTGACGGCTTCGGCCCATAGATTCCTAGGCACATTGTTGCTACCCTATTTTTCCTCTAAACAACTCCATTTTGTTGAGGTGTCCTAGGAGCCGAAAACTCATAGGAGATACCTATACTATCACAATAGGTTTCAAATGAAGCATTCTCAAATTCCCTCCCATGATCACTTCTTATCCGTTTTATGCTTTTAATGTTAGAATTCATTTCATTTTGAAGTTTAGTACAAAGCATTTTAAACTTATCAAAAGTTTCGGATTTTTTTCTAAGAAAATATGTCCATGTGAACCTAGAGAAATCATCTACACATACAAAAATGTATCTCTTTCCACCCAAGCTCTCGGTTTGCATAGGACCCATAAGATCCATGTGGAGAAGCTCTAGGGGCTCCTTGGTGGAGAGATAGTTGCCCTTTTTGTGTATGCCTTTAGTTTGTTTTCCTTGTTGACAAGGTCCACAAATACCATTGGCTTTCTTCCCAAGCTTAAGGAGGCCACGCATACATTCAAACTTTCCAAGGGTCCTTAGATCCCGAAAGTTCATGTGGCTAAGTCTTTCATGCCACAACTCAATTTGCTCATCCTTAGACACATTGTTTGAGACTATTCTAGCTTCAAGACAATAGCAATTGTCGCTAGATCTCATACCTTTCAATAAGGTTTGTCCATCGGGCTTTAGGATAGAGCAATTATCTTTGCTAAACAGGACGGAACATCCTTCATCACTAAGATAAGAAATGCTAATCAAATTGGCTTTCAAGCCATCAACAAGTAAAGCATTAGATAAGGAGGGTAATCTGGGAACGGAAATGGTTCCTTTCCCTATGACTTTCTTTTTGGATCCATCACCAAAGGTGACATTTCCTCCTTCCTCCATAACAAGAGTCTCAAAGAAACTCTTATTTCCCGTCATGTGCCTAGAGCACCCACTATCAAGATACCAAAGATTAGAAGAATTTGCCTTTAAGGCAATTTGTGCAACATGGCAAACATTTTCATTCTTTCTAACCCACTTAAGAACAACATTTTCTTTCTTAATGATCTTTGGTACATGGGCTCTAGTAATCCTAGAATCATGCAAATTAATCTTATTATTCCTAGGAACATGCATCTTGGCTCTATTCTTTCTCTTTTCAATCATGCTTCGAGTTCTACACATTTTTATATAACGAAAGCAATTTGGTTGAATGTGACCATTAAAACCACAAAAATGACAAATTGGAATGAAATGAGAAATCATACCATTGCCTTGTGCATTTATGGGAGCCTTCCCTTGTCTTTGTGGTTGAGTGGGTTCAATCCATCTCCTTTGTTGAATCGGTCTATCTTGCTTCCAATGTTGGACTTGCATGATTGTCTTTTTCCCTTTTTGAGCCAAAAGATGAGGAATGTTGGCTTGAGGTTGCCTTCTTGACACCACCTTCACTTGTGAACTTTTAGAACATTGTCCTAGATCTATCTTCTTCCTAGGAGTGTGCATTGGTGAAGCTTCTATGATGTCCAAGCCCTTAACAAACACGGTCTTCTTAGAGGAGGAGGTCTCTTGACTATCTTCAAACCCAAGACCTCTCTTGTCACATGGACTCTTTCCAACACCAAGCATGTGGTCTAGCTTTTTGGTGCTAGAGTCCATCCTAGTAAGTGACTTCTTAGCTTCATCAAGCTCCCTCTTCAAACCTTCTTCATTCCTTCTAGATAAAGCTAACTCCTCTCTTAGCTTATCTTCTCTCTTCTTAAGTCTTTCCACTTCTTCACTTGAGTGGTCATTGTGAGATGAAAGCTCAAGATTTTCTTCTCTCAACATCTTGATCTTCTTAGTGGTTTTCATCTCTAAGCTTCTAAATTCCTTAAGATATTCAACTAACACCTCTTTCTCCACATATCCATTTGTGGAGTTAGAATCGGAGTCATCTTCACTAGAGTCACCTTCCCTTTGATTCTCTTCCTCTTTTTCACTATCACTTTTGCTCTTGTGAGAGGAGGCAAAAGCTAGGAAGTTAGCCATGATGTCTTCATCATCCGAAGACTCATCTTCTTCATTTGAGTCATCACTATTTCCACTCCAAGTGGTGGCCATCACTTTTCCCTTCTTCTTTTCCTTGTGATTTGCACAATCGGGAGCAAAGTGACCAATTCCGCCACATTCAAAGCAACGAACCCCTTTTCTTTCGGTCTTCTCTTGCCTTGGTTCAAACTTCTTGAAGGGACCCTTCTTCTTCAAGTCTTGGCCTCTCATACCAAATCCTCTCTTCCCAAACTTCATAACCTTATTGAATCTTTTCACAAATAAGGCCATGTCTTCATCCGAGTCTTTCTTCACCTCCTTTTCATCCTTTGATGCTTTCAAAGCAATTCCCTTTTGCTTTTTAGGAGGAGTAGAGATAGGAGCCTTCCTAGACTCGTAAGCGAGAAGTCTTCCAATAACCTCGCTCGGCTTCATATCCTTATAACCACTATTTTCCTCTAAAGCCGTCACCTTAGACTCGAATCTATCGGGGAGAGATCTCATAATTTTCTGCTTGATTCTCCTATCCAAATACGGGTCTCCTAGTTGATGACTTTGATTCACAATGTCCATCAACTTCACTTGGAAGTCATTGAAGTGCTCATGCTCTTCCATCCTAATGGTCTCAAAACTAGTTTGGAGGACTTGTAGTTTTGAATCCTTGACCACTTTGGTTCCTTCATGAGCCGTCTCTAGGATTTCCCATGCCTCTTTGGCAATCCTAGTAATTTGAACCAACTTGTATTGGTTCTCATCCATGGCACATAGGATGGCATGCATTGACTTCCTATTCCACTTTGAAGTCTCAAACTCTCAATTAGTCCATTGTGCCTTAGGCTTAAGAATTTCTTCTCCACTACCCGTGGGAGTCATCATAGGAGGAGCGTATCCGTCTTCAATCGCCATCCATGCCCTATCATGGATTTGGCATAAGTACGCCTCCATCTTCCCCTTCCATGAGGAGTAGTTATCCCCGGTGAGGAGAGGAGGACGCGTGCTAGAAGCACCCTCGTTGTTGCCACCGTTTCCACTCATTGTGATTATGAATGAAATGAAATGAATGCAAAATGTATGAATGAACAAAAATCACACAAATGCAAAACACACCAAAATGAGCAAGGATCACCTATGTATATCTAGGAACCCGCTCTGATACCAATTGAAACAAATAACACGGTGTGATCTAATAATAATCTAGAGGGGGGGTGAATAGATTTTACCCATTTTACCCAATTTTTACGTTTAGTCAAGTTACGAAAATGCCCCAAACTAGTCAATACAATAACAAGTGTAATATGGTGCGGAATTATAAAAGACACTTGATATTTACGTGGAAACCCTCACGGGAAAAACCACAGGCTGTATAGTGCGCCACACTCGAACCTCGAATCCACTAAATGTGAAATGATTACAACCTAATCCCGATCAATAATCATCACACCTACCTAATCCCAGTATAAGTGGACCTAGTCCAATTGCTTGCAATCTAAGCAACCTAATCCCGGAAGCTACATGCAAGACTTACTTCTCAATGAAGAGATTACAACATATGTGAATATAAAATGATATTCAATGAGCAAATAAAGCTAGGTAACCTTAGATGCTTATCTAGGATGATTAGATAACAATAAATGCAATCCTAGATGTCAATAGCTAAATGACATGTCATAAAGCTTAGCAAATCATAGATAAAAATAACCTAGATGTTGCTATCAAAATACATCACTCAAACATGTCAACACAACAATCTCTATTTTGTATCTAGAATATCTTTTAAGAGCATACAAATAATATAAGAGATTTCTTTGATAAATAAAACACTAAACTTAGATGAGATTAGTGAAGAACATATCAAAGTAAGTGTGTTGAGCAAAACCCATGCAAGCAAGCATCCTAACTATGCTAGAAAATGCTAGATGATATTTTGATGCATATGAGAATGGTTTTGAGTGTATAAAAATGAGTTCTTGATTTTTTTTCTCTCAAGTTTCTCTTTTTGAACTTTAGGGTTCTTTTGAATCAGAGAACTGGTCTTTGAGAAATGAGAAAGTATGATATTTATAGTCATCAAGAACAGGGCAAGTGAAAAGACAATTTTGCCCTTGAAATCACCGATCGGCGGTTTCATTCTGCGGTCGTGGCCGCAGAATGTAACCGCCGAATTGAACCCGAGAAGCAGGGGATCATTTGGCGAACACATTCGGCGGTCAAACGAAACCGCCGATCAAAACCCAAAAAGAAACCGACCTAGAATATCTAATTCGGCGGTTTCATTCGGTGGCTAGGGCGCCGATTAAACCGCCGAATAGAACCCGAGAATAATAAATGCATCAGGTCTAATTCGGTGGTTTCGATTCGGCAGCCAGGCCGCCGATCAAACCGTAGAACCAATCCAGAGATCTTTGGAATCAAACGGCGGTTTCCATTCGGCGGTCAGGCCGCCGATCAAACATCCGTTTCACCACTGAAGGTGAAACCAAGGGAGAAGCCAAGGGCATTCTCTGAAGGCGATCTTCGCACAAACCCAAGCACATAATCGTGCAAGCACGGACATTTCCGAACATATTCGGGAAACGAATTACAAGACACAAACAAACACACAACAAGATATAATCAAACAAGGTGCTAGTGTGTAATGTGACATGTGAAGAGAATGCATACATATGCAAGAATGCTAAGTGTGTGTGTGCTTCTAGATCTCTTCAAAGAAAACTAAGCACAAGAAATATACCTTTGGAGTGCTTGACACCTTGAGGTCTTGAAGAGGGCCTTCGATGTTGGTCTCCAATCACCTAATCTACCCTTACAATTCAAACCCCAACTTGTGGTTTGTCCATGAAATAAGCCAATCAATAATGGGAATCCTTACAACTCGATTTAACGATATTAAATACGGGGAAACGCCCGAGAATCAAGCATAAAGAGACGGGAATGAAAGCCAAAAGCATACCAATTTTGGCTTGATCACTTAACTAAGCCATTATGGCATCTATCAAGCGAGGACATATTAGAACCAACTATGGTAACTAGCTAATCAATACCTAATCAATGGAATCTATTTCCCGAGGGATGTTGTCCAAGTAGATAGGTTGTTAGAGAGTGAATGATAGCTTTCTCATCATTTGTTTTCTCTCGTTTATTCCTATCCTAGTAGCAAGCTTTGAATTCCCTTCCTATAGTAGTAGTAGCTAGGCTGCTCCTAGTAGCTAGATTCTTACTGTCTTTTTTTTTGCAATATAGGATGGGGCAACTGACATGACTACCCATTAACTTCTTTCAAGAGCTACCACGGATAAAAAATAGATAGAGACACCCAACCCTTTAGTAGTAATGATACTATCTTGTACTGAACATGTGGCTCACTTTATCAGATTTTTTATAGCCTAGGTTTCATGATTTTTTCATTTTGTTATCAAGTCTATAAAAGGAATTTATTTTTAGCCAAAAATATCAAGGTTTCATCACACCCCAGTCACCAATGACCAATGGTTTAACCTGTCACCCATATTTTATTCACCTGTAGTACCAATCAATCTCTTTCAACTATGCCATCCTAGCTTGGGTTATTAGCTCAACATACGTAACGGGGACCAATGCTGGATTAGAATCTGATACTAAACTCTTAAAGGGAATCATGGTGGTTTATGAATCACTTTATCATGATATCATTGCAAGTGTAAAGACCAATCTTATTATGGCATGATAGGGACATAAACTAGAGACGTTTAGATAGCACCATAAGACTTCCTTAGCGAGTACTAGCGCCATCCTCAGACATAGAAGTTAGTCAAAGAACTAGATTTGATACAAGCCCTATAGGGATCATAATAGGGATATCCTCTATCTAGCCCTGACTTAAGCCACTCCAATCCCGGAAACCTTACCTAAGCTACTAAATGGAACTCGACTAGCCTTACTTGTTTCGAGGCTTCATGTCTATATCCTTCCCTCAACTAGGTACGGTAAAGACAACCTTGAATTCGAGTTTTCACGCTCATACCAACCTTCATTCAATACGGTTAGGGTGAGAATAAAAATGGTATATTAACCTAAGATAAAGCAGTCAACATCCACCCTAATTCTATCTTATTCTAGGTGGGATAAAAGATAAGTTTGCCATCAACCAATTGAAAAAATCAAACATCGGATCTCTACTCATCAACGGTAGCCCATCTAGCTAATTGAGCCTTCTTTGCCCACCTTTTCTCTTTATTGGCCATTGCCCAGCCTTCAACCATTAACCTCGCTTCTATATACCCTATTTGGTATCAGATTGATCTTTCCTTTTAATGAGTGATCTTTCTTTCCTAATCACCATTTTTTAAGAAATGTACATCATGTGAAGAGTTATTGCCCGAGGTGGTGGAAGACTAGAATCTAATAAATTTCCGGGGGCTTGTGCATGTGGGCCTCGGGAGGGATGGGATGATGATGTGAGAGGTCTCATGGGGGCTAGTAACAGATTCCGGAATGCATTGAGGGGTAGTGAACAAACCCTTCTATCCATCTACCTATTGGTTAGGTCATTGACTTAAAGGTACCAAGGATGTTGACTCAACAAAATTAGCATGTGGGTAAAAACCTGATAAAGCTTTGAATCCTTGAATAGCTAATCGAAAAGAAGCTAGCTATGCCCCCGCTGGGATAGGATAAAAAGATAGGGTGAAAGGTACCCCAAGAGAGAGATTTGGAGCAAAGGAAAGAGAATAACTGGGCTTGTAGGGAAAAAGATACTTTAAGAAATGATGGAATTGCATAATTAATCGATTGAGAGGCATCGGACCTCTATTGCTTGCTATGAGGTAGCGTTTGGAAAACACAAACAACCTGGAAAATAAGCATTTTAAGGAGCCTAGCGGAGGGAGACATATGAGCTCGACAAGGAGAGATGAAAGTATAAATAGATGTGGAACCCTAGTTTCGTCTGCTTGTTCCCTCAGGGATGGAATGGCATAATCACAAGATGAGAGGGAAAACGCAGGTGCATTAAATGCCCAGGCGTGAAAGAAGGCATTCCTCTGCACCAAAAAGGATGACATGGGTTGTACTATCCCATTGTCAGTGTCTCTGTCCCCTTTCTCTCTCTAGAGATGCATGGCCTGCGTTATATATGTTATATGATGACCTGGTTGTTCTAACTGGGAAGAGGGCCTACCCTCAGCGAGCATTCTGTGTACCATGTGAAATCCGTAAAGAGTGGACCCTACACAAATACTGATTCTGTGAATAAAGAATTGCTCTCTTCCGAAGCGAAGACTTTTGGTCATTTTTTGGACCAATCTTATATTGCTAGTGGGAGAATGGGAGTTCATTTTGGTCGGTGGGCTTCAGTGACATTACATAAGATGTAGACAAAAGAAGACTATTTGTCAGTGAGAGCTTTATCAAACTGTGGTCGGTGAAGGCCATATCATAGGCCGAGGTTAGATAGACGGATCCATTGCATGGTACCTTTATAGGCAGTTTTCCAACCTATTAAATGAAGGGATAATGGGATATAATCATTTTCCCCCATGTAGTTTGCTATATTAGACATTTTGCCATCTCTAGTTTCACTAATGGCCGTTCTCCCCCCTGAAAACCAAAATATTAGACGTTTTCTCCCTTGTCGTCAATATTTCCATTAAAAAAAGTAACTATGACATAAAATTTGAATTGAATGATCTTATTACCCTTCAACACATGATGGTAATGGTGGATGTACGTTTCTACCCCTTAATCAAACTGTTGGGACTCAATAGCTATTAAATATCAATTGTAAAAGATATTATTAAATATCAAATATTATTTGACTGATAAAAAAAAATGTACCATATCTATTTAAAAAAAAAAAAAAAAGGTACCGGATCTGGTTTGGAACCAAAAATAGGGTGGATCACACAACACTCCTTTTGTTGTTGGTTCACAAAATCAGATTCATAATAATATGTCCCAAACACAAAACCAGATCAAAAATAATTCAAAAAAAAAAAAAAAGTTAGCCGAACCATTCAAAAAAGAAAAGAAAAAGAAAAAAAAAAAAAAAACAAAGAGTAGATTGAAGAGATTCATGGCTACCCAGGACTTGTAGCTCCACTCCAACTCTATCTTCATAGCTGCCCACGACTTGTAGGCATTTGAAAGGAAGGTGAATTGGGAGGAATGAGAGCTTCCATGTTTTTGATTTGGAGTTACATACGAAATATATCAAAAAGTTATTGTGAGAGTGGAATCATGTAAAACAATGCTTAATTATATAGTGAATATAACTTTTTTTTTTTTTTTTTTAGAGAGATAGAGAATCGAATTTACTAAAGACTTTTTTTTTTATATATATATAAATACTAGGGCTAGAGGCACATGCAAGGCATGTGTTTCTCAATACAAGTCACTTCAAATAAGTAACTATTCTCACATTGCCTTATATATATATATATATATTTATACAGAAATGTGGACCACTAAGGTTTTTTTATTTTTTATTATTTTATTTTATTTTTAATGATGTTTTTTAGTCCATCTTAAGTTTAGTCTTACATCAAGAGGCCCTATGTGCAGCCCACTTACAGTATAAGCTAAGATTGAGCACAAATTGGAGCCCAACATAAAGACTAAACTGTATGTGCTCCAAGATTTAGGCCCTATGTGTAGCCCACTTACAGTATAAGCCAAGATTGGAGCCCAACATAAAAACCAAATGAGACCTGATCAGTAGCTGCAGTCAACCAATGTCAGTATAAAAATCAAACAGTGCGTTTTGACATATATGTGAAGTTATCAGATAAGAAGCTGAGTCAAGATTGCAATCTGAAGTGGCAAGTTTCTATTGGCTCTGATGGATTATACACCTGGATGATAAGGTTATATAATAGGAAAGAGAGTGTGAACCGATTCCTTATGCTTATTATCTGAAAATTGTTCCAGGGTTTCTAACTTTCTATAATCTCTCTCTCTCTCTCTCGAAAAAGTTCCTTGAGTGTTCTTGAGTGATTTTTTGTTGATTTCGTGCAAATTCATTATTATAAAGTGAGATCCAAGTGATTGATTATATTCTTGGTTGTGAGATAGTGTTGTTGACTATCTTTTACTCATTGAAAGTGAATTGTTTGGGTTCGATTGTTAGTGGTATAAGATTAGGTGTTAAAATTGATTTTGAAACTCTTGAAAGTGAGTAGTTTGAGTTCGACTGTTAGTGGTGTTGGATTATTAAAGATAGAACATGTGTTTGGATCTCTGTGTATTGAGTTCACAGAGGTTACAACAGTTTTTTTTAGTCTTTTTTTTCCATTTGAGGTTTTTGATTTTAAGGATCAGGTATGTTTTATTTATTTTTGAGGTTATTTTGTGTTGCTTGCATGTGGGTTTTGAATTAACAATTTGAGTTTTGCTGCTTATCTTTTTTGAGAAACGTTTTTCTTTGCTCTACAAGGATTCAATTGATCTTGTACCCTTTCTTTTTCTCTTCAAATTCTTTGCTCATTCTTTAATAAAAGTTAGACCTAGCTAAAACATCCATACCCATCAAACAAAAACATTCTCTCAACTGCTCTCTCTTGTTCTCTATGCGAAACTTGGTGAATCCAAGTGTTCTTTGTTAGATAAGAGTAGTTGTGAGAGTGATTTGTGAGAGGTTGGTTGTAATCGAAGAGTGATTTGTGAGTATATACTCTGTTGTTAGGCTGAGAGATTTCTTTGTTGATCTTTGCACAAGATCGAGAGAGGCTTTAGGTTTGGGTTCTGTTGTGTTGAGAGATTATATATCTCTGGTTGATTTTCTGAGCTTGTAATTGGTTATCAGTTGTTGCTCTAGCTTGTAATGGATTCTTATATAGTGAAGAGAGTTTTCTCTGTGAAGACTCAACGTGGATGTAGGCCCCATTTTTGGCCAAAACACGATAATCCTCTGTGTTCTTCTTCTCTTCTCTGACTCTTCTTTTCTTGTTGTGTATTTGCTTTGTTACTTGTTGATCTTCGTTTCTGTTATTCCTTATTTGTATCACTAATAAGTTTTATATTGTTTGGTTGGTTATCTAGTACTGTTATTCTTCTGCTCGTATTGTAAGGCATCACTTACAGATTGTATTTTGTTATTTCTTTCTTCTATTTTTTCTGTTAATCTCATGATTTTAATTCTTTGATTACTTGTGATAGGCCTCAATAGTTGGTACTACTTTGATTGGTATATTTATGTTTGTTCTTGTAAGGATATGATATTAGCAGGATATATAGGTTGAATTTTGGTATTGTCAATATTGCTAAAATATAATACTGCAAAAATTGATCCGTTGCAATAAAATATTCGTAGGTTTCTTGTGAATGATTTTGGTACAGATTTTATTCTGTTATTGCTGCTGTAAGAATTTTTGCAAGATGGTAAGAACAATGAGTTGTGTAAGGTCAGTTTTGAGTAGTGCATGTGGTTGAAAGGTTTAGATGTTAAATCAGGATTTGGCAAGGGATGTAGAGAAGAAGATGTATCTAGATTTTGCAGAATGAAATCTAGATTTTAACAACCACCACAAAATCTACAAACATTATCTGCATGATATATGCATCGGTGTCTCATCTGTAAGCAGCCACATATATATGCATCTGTAAGCAACCATCATAGGGACAAAGGAGGGTAAACATGATATATGCATCGGTGCCTCAACTGTAAGCAGCCACATAGTCCCTGTGAATTGTGATGCATGCATGGTGACAAGTGGAATTCCACCGCTACACAATACCGATTACACTATTTTGGATAGTTTGGATACAAATGTCCTTTTGTTTTTAAACATTTAAAAAAAAATTGGTAAAGTTGATACAGTATTGAAGTTTGCTTCAAAATTTAAAAGATCTGTAAAAAGGTAAAATGGTAAATTACATGTCAGATTTCAGAGAACCCCCTAATTTCACATAGAGAAAGGCATTTTTACCCTTTTACTTAATATTGATGTCTTTTGTATACTGTTTGTACCAAAAAAAAAATATCATTTTAGAATTCTGTAAGGGTATAAATGTCATGTTACTGTGTTAATAATTGCAAATAAAATAGAATAATGAAATACCATATATACCCTTTATTTTCTATAGATTATCTACAGGTATATCGAGTATTCCAAGTAATTTAAAATTATATTTGGGATATAAATGGAATATGAAGTTACAACAAATGCACAACAAAATAGAAAAGGTTAAAAATCAGCTCAACTCACTCTTTTTGTATAGAGTGTATAGAAATATTATAATAATTAAGAGATACAACTGAAATCTACGTACTAATAGCGTAGGAGTGAGAGAATCAATAATCCATATTTTTTCCAGATTTTCCAAATCTTTTTTTTTTTTTATTGAAAAATATGGATTTATTGGATGAGATTTATGGTTCTAGTAGTGATCTGAGATTTATTTATTTATTTATTTTGAAGATTACGTGAGATTGATGGAAGTTTTGGTTGACGGAATCTAATTTTTCTAGAATTATTTATTTATTTATTTATTATTATTATTATTTTGGAATTGATTTGGCTTTTGTCTATGAAACTTGGTTGAAGGAAAAAAAAAAATTGTTTGTTTTTAATTTTAATTTTTAATTTTTTTTTTTAATTTATGATAATTCTGGTGAGGTGTATTAGTCTCATCAACACATTTATTTTGTAATTATTAAATTATTAATTCTAATTTTGTTTTTTGTTTTTTTTTTCCTTTTTACCCTTTCAAACTTAATTCCCATTCATGTCCTTCTTGCAAGGTTACAATATTGCCCTTGCTAATTAACTATCAAAGTGCTAATGTAACGGCAATCCTGACGGCATGGGGTAAACTGTATAATATTTTATGGTCAAAGGGGAATAATGGCCATTACTGGAACTAGAGGGGGTAAAGTGTCTAAGATGACAAACTACAGGGGAGGAAATGATTACATCCCTTAAATGAATTAAATGAACATATTTTTCTATGTAATTTAAATGAATTAAAAATTTTAAAAAAAATTATTTTTTATTAAGTAAACCATATTAGTATAATAAATTTCAAGAAATATAATTTAATTTTCTTTAATTATTGTTCAAACATGTACTATTCAAATAATATAATATTTTCTTTACTATATTAATTATTTGAGATAGTACATAAAAAAGGTAAAATTATTCGTAAATTGTAAAACTAAATAATTTTATATCCATTTGTGGTCATTAAAATAAATTGTAGTTTGATAAGATAAGGTTGAATCTATATAGTTAACCACTCACACCTACACTTAAGAGGTTGTGAGCTCGAAAGATTGTAATAGTTAAAAAAATATATATTATAGTTCTAGATTGCTTTAAAAGATATTAACTACGACTAGTTCTTGGCTTCTTGCTACCTACTTATACACCTACTTATACACCAAACTACACACCATACGATTAATCCAACCAACCCACCATCTTCATCCATTATTCGACTTCTCTTTCTATTGGTTGACAAAAGCTTTTGTTTGTTGCATTACCTAGTAAACTCTACACAGTTGACAATGCCAGGGACAATAAGTGCATATCTTCAGCCACAAAATGTATTTATAATGAATAGATTTTGTAATAACATAAACTTTTGCATATACATAAATTGCTTTAGGTGCATTTTTTTTTTAACAATATATCTTTGTTGTTATCAATAGATAAAATGAATATTAGGGCCCGCCTTGCAAGCTGTTTTCAGTTGTTGTTTTTCGAAAAGAAAAATGAAAATGAAAACAGTGTTTTTGGTTTCATTTTTGAATTTCGAAAACGCGTCTAGTAGCATTTACTAGAATCCGTATTTTGAAAATAAAAACGGGAAAAACGAGTCTGGTAGGCTAACCGATAACTTTCGAAAATTATCAATTTTTTACATTTTGTTTAATATTATAACATTTATAAACAAATTGATTAAATAATTAACTAAAAAAAATTAATGTAATTTTTAAATTAAACAAAAATTATCAGCTGAAGAAGAAGAAGAAGAAGAAGAAGAAGAAGAAGAAGACCAGATTGGTGACTTAGTAGAGCAGATCGGCGACGGCGAGTGGCGATCGGCAGTGAGAGCGACGCAGTGCCGATCGGCGGCGAGTGGAAGAAGAAGAAGAAGAAGAAGAAGAAGAAGAAGAAGAAGAAGAAGAAGAGAAGAATACCATATCGGCGGTGAGCGAAGGAGGAGGAAGAGGAAGAAGAAGAAGAAGACGGCGGCGATTGGCGGCAGTGAGCGGAGGAGGAGGAAGAGGAAGAAGAAGAATAAAAGGAAGAAGAAGAAGAAGAAGACGGCAGTGATCAACGGTGATCGGAGGAGGAGAAAGAAGATGAAGATGGGAAAGAAGATAAAGAACTAGTTCAAGAAAAAAGAAAAGAAAAGAAAATAATTTTTTTGTTAATTTTTTTGAAAAACCAAAACAAATTCAAGAAAAACAAGTTTGTTTTTTGTTTTTTGTTTTTTGTTTTTTTTCAAAATTTTCACTTTTAACACTAGTTTTGTTTTTCATTTTGTTTTTGTATTTTGAAAATAAAATGAAAAACGGTTACCGAACGTGAATTCGAAATCATTTTTAGAAAACAAAAATGAAAACAGGCTGAAAACAGCCTGCATGACAGACCCTTAATTTCTTTTCTTTTCTTTTCTTTTTCCTACTTAATATTTGAAATTCATTCTTTCATTTACTGTTTTTTTTTTTTTTTTTTGACAATATCTATTTCGCCATTGGTAGGATTCGGGCCACTTGACCTGAGAGTCATTTGCCTGAATTCCAAGCTCGTTCATCTACCAGCTAAGCTACGCTCATGTTGACATTCTTTTATTTAATTGACTACTAAATATCTCAAATATAAAACTTGTTTATCTACCAGCTGAGCTACGTCCCTGTTGACATTCTTTCATTTACTAGACTACTAAATATCTCAAACATAAATATAAATATACTTGAGTTACACATGTCACTTAAACATAAACATAAATAAATTTACTTGACAATTAAATCTCTCAAACACAAACTATAAAATATATTAGAATATAAATATAAAGAATAAACACAAATAGTGAATTTTTTTTTCTTATAATTGGCTGGTTGTTGTCTCAAATTCAAAATTCTGCAAGTGAATAGAAGTATTACTATACTAATAAGATCAATATCACAATTGTTCAAATTTTACGATGTTCATCTTCTTCCCAAAAAAATGACTTCATTTACCACTATGTGCACATTAATTTTTATAAGAAATTGATTAATTTTTTTTATTGTCAACCTTGGGATTACGAAGCTTAACTAGCTATCCGTCAAACGATTTGTTACATGCAATAATTGGTAATTAGACGATGACAATAACATGATTGTTGTAAATCGGTGGCTTCCACCATTATGTATGGCATGGCAAGTGGCAATAAAGTGAGAGATGATTTAAGATGTGTCACATGGTGGCATAATGTGTGGAAAATTGTAATATGCACCCCTTGTTTATTTGCCTATAAATATGGCATTTTTGTATTGTTAATAAGATGATGATCTGATATCATTTCTCTCTTCTATCTCGCCTATTTCTATTTTCTCTTCATCTCATATTTCTTCATCTATTTTGCTTTATTTATTTATTATAATTATTTTACTTTATCTTATTATTATTCATCTCATTTCTATTATGTTTCAATTACCTGTTATTTTAATTTTATTATAACACATTATTAGCACGATGCTGTTATTCCTAGAACCTGAAGTTCTGAATTATTACTACTAAAACCTGAAGTTCCTGGATTTATTACCAGAATCTGAAGTTCTGAATTTATAATTACTAGAGAGTAGAGCCTGAAGCTTCCAGATTTTTATTTATTAATACCAGAACCTGCAGTTCTGAATTTACTTTCTCGCATTTTATTTTTACGCAATTTACTTTCTCACATTTATTTACTTTTACACGTTTTATTTTCTCGCATTAATTTATTTATACACTTTTATGCGATTGGCCATGCCAACCTACCAGAACCCGCAGTTTTGGATTTACTTTCTCGCATTTATTTATTTTTATGCTTTTATGAGATTGGCTATGCCAACCTACCAGAACCTGCAGTTTTGGATTTACTTTATTCGCATTTGTTATTACGCATTTTACTTTACGCAATTTTTATTTAAACAATTTGGTTACCCATCAAGAACCTGAAGTTTATGAATTTATTTATCATTACCGGAACCTGAAGCTTCTGGATTTATTTATTTACAAATATTTCTTTACATATCTGAAGATTTAAATTCCTCGGATTTTTGTCAAACCAGAAGTTCTGACTCCGATTATGATTTTCAGATAACCAGAAGTTGTAATAATGTCAAAGCTTGAAAATTTGAAATTTGCTGCACTGGAAGTGTCTGGGGACAATTACGATCTAAAAGCCCAATATCTAACGGTCACAAAACCAGAAGTTCTATGGCAAGAACTAAAAGACCGATTTGATAACCAACCAGATGTTGCATTACCAAATACCAGATATCAGTGGCAACATTTACGTTTTCAAGGCTTTGGATCAGTCTTTAAGTATAATACTATTTTATTCAAAATCACTATACAGTTGAAATTGTGTGGTCAGAATGTAATCTGAAATCATCAATAAAAATAGTAAATTTTCTCCCCTTATTCACTTTATCTCATACCGTTATTCTTTCATTCTTCTTCATCTTATTTCTGTTATATTATCTGTTATTTTAATTTTACGCCTCTATTTAATTTTATGCAATTTATGTATCTAAGTATGCCAACTAACTAGAACCTGAAGTTCCTAGAATTGTATAAATTATGTGTTGAGCCTAACTAGGTCAATCGTTAAGTTTCTGGAAATTAAACCAAGCTCGGCTAGACCGACTAACCAGAATCTGAAGTTTCTGGATTTATCATTATAATATTTAAGTTGGCGCGGTTTTACAAACCGATCAGAATCTGAAGTTCTAATTTTGAATACGAAGTATTGAATCTGAACTTGAAGTTCTTAAGTTTTGAACATGAAGTTCTAATTATACTTGAAGCTCTGAATTCAATTTCAATTGTGATATTAAAACTTTTATGTCAGAGTTTATTAGAACTAGAAATTCTGAATTGAATCAAGTTACGATTCTTTCATCTAGAAAGTCAATTTGTAATTTCTTTTTAGAACCTGAAGTTTTCTGAATTTTATGAACCTGAAGTTTTCTGAATTTTATGAACCTGCAATTCATGGTCGAACCGGAAGTTCGAAAAATCAATATGATTCATGATTTTATTTTATGAAGCGATATATTTTCATATCTATATGTTTATACTTTTGATCATTTTGTCTAATATGCACTTTATTTTTCTTTGTGAATATATACGTCTTTAAACGGTATATTGGGTGATATTGAAAAGCAAGATATAAGAGATATATATCTGGCTGATAGTGCAACGATGCATACGATTCTGCGAAATCAGAAATACTTTCTGAATTTAACCTTACTCAAAGTAAATATTAATACAATATCGGGTCTAGCAGATCTGATAGAAGGCTCCGGTAGAGCCATGATATTGTTACCAAACAATACTAACATATGGCTATCACATAGAAACTATAAATGATGAGAATATTGAGTATCTGTCATTACTTCTCATGATTCAGGCCAGAAACTTATTATGGAAAGGCTGCATGCTTTATCATTTGGATTATATTACACTCTTATAAGAGGTGTAGAAGTTTATGCAGTTATAAACCAGAAGTTCTCATACCAATGCAGTTATGAACCAGAAGTTCTTAGACCTAAAAATATTTATGCTCTAGCATAACCGTCTTGGTCACCTGGGATCTATAATGATGTGTAGAATCATTGAAAATTCTCATGGACATCCATTAAAGAATCAGAAGATTCTTTTATCCCACGAAAATTTATGTACTGCATGTTCACAAGGGAAGTTAGTGATAAAACCATTTCATTATAAGGTTGACTTTGAATTCCCGTCATTTCTACAAAGGATTCAAGGAGACATATGTGGATGTATTCATCCACCAAGTGGACTGTTCCGCTATTTTATGGTCTTAGTTAATGCATCCAGCAGATGGTCACACGTTTGCTTATTATCAACACGTAATGTTGCTTTTGTGAGATTCCTTGCACAGATTATCAGGCTTCGGGCATATTTTCCCGATCATCCGATTAAGTTAATACGTCTTGATAATACTGATGAATTTACTTCCAAGACATTTGATGAAAATTACAGATAAGTTGGGATTGATGTTGAACATCCAGTTCCACATGTTCATACTCAGAATGGATTACCAGAGTCACTTATCAAGCATCTCCAGGTAACTGCAAGAACTTTATTATTTTGATACAATTACCAATTTCTATATGAAGACATTCTATTCATCTCTGACCCATTGCTTATCATTATTACTTACCATTACAACTTGTAATTGGTCATAGAGATGCTCATTTTTAAGATAATTGATCATCAGATAATTATTAATCAGTTATTTGATATACTAGAGGTAACAAAATTTTATAAGTTTCTATCTCATAAACCCCGGCTGGGTGATTGTTCCTGAAGAACGATCTGAGTAAAATGCAACGATTAAATCGTTTGATGCATATCATAAGTTTGTAAACCTTTTATTTCGAAATGTATTGTTCCCAGAAAAGGAAAATAAATTATTTGGATCCTAATGTAAACAAGACTCGAGTTATGAATAAATCCACTTTCTCTAGATCAAATCTATAAGAGTTAGATATACCTAAAGAGACATAATGTCCCTGAAGTGACTAAATCCATTGAAATGGAAAAATTCTCAACAGAGATTCGAGTATATTGAAATTGAGAAAATTTCTATAAATCATACATGAGAGATGTGGAATAGTAAAGAAACAATCATTAGTGATATATTTTCAAATACAGTAGCTACATAAATAATGATTATGAAAGTATCGATGATTGTAGACAAAAGCATGATTGGCATAAATGAAAAGAAGCAGTTCAAGAAGAATTGACTTCATAAGCTAAATATAAAGTATTTAGACCAATAGTTCTCCAGACACCTGAAGATGTCAAACTAATTAGATACTAAAAGGTCTTTAAACAGAAACGTAATAAGAAAAACGAGATCATAAGATATGAGGCACGACTCGTAGTACAAGATTTCTCATAGAAACTTGGTATTCAATAATAATGAATACGATTACGTTCCGAATTTTTGATAAATTTGGTTGCCTTTAAAAGGCTTGAAATACGTCTTCTAAACTTAGTAATCATTTATCTATATGATTCACTCAATGCAGATATTTATAATCACAGAAGGATTTAAAATGCCAGAAGCATGTAAACCGAGATCTCGTAATCTGTATTTGATGAACCTACAAAAATCCTTATATGGATTAAAAATAATCTGGACGGATGTGGTGTAACCATCTCAGTAAATATCTGATAAAATAAGGGTATAATAATTATATTATACACCCATGTGTTCTTCATAAAGAAATCAGAATATGGATTTGTTATTATAGTAGTTTATGTTGATGATATGAATTTAATTGGAACTCCTGAAGAGCTCCTGAAAACTGCTGAATATTTGAAAAAGGAAGTTGAAATGAAAGACTTGGGAAAGACAAAATATTGTCTCGGTCTGGAGATTGAGCATAAATCAGACGGAATATTTATCCATCAATTAGCTTATATTGAAAAGATTCTGAAAAGATTTAATATGGATAATGCTCACCCATTAAGTACACCTATGATTGTTAGAACCCTTGATCCTAAGAAAGATCCATTCCGACCACTAGAAGATGGTGAAAAGATATTTGGTCCTGAAGTACTATATCTTAATGCAATTGGTGCTTTATTATATCTGACTCAATGTACTCGACCAGATATCGCATTTCCAGTAAATTTACTTGCTAGATTCAGTTCAGCACCAACTCGAAGACATTGGAATGTGATTAAACATTTTTTTTCCGTTATCTTCGTGGAATGAAAGATTTAGGGTTATATTATTCAAAATCTAACAAATTTTCAGGTTTACTTGGTTATGCTGATGCAAAGTATCTATTTGATTCCCATAAAGCTCGTTCACAAACGGGATATATTTTTACCTATAATGGCACAGAAATCTCCTAGCGCTCCACAAAGCAAACTATTTTTGCTACATCATCCAATCATTCTGAGATCCTTGCACTTCATGAAGCAAGCTGAGAATGCGTGTGGCTAAGATCAGTAATTTATCATATTCAAATTACATGTGGTTTTTCATTATCTACAGGAATGTCGACATCAATATTTGAAGATACTATGGCTTGTGTTGCTCAAATTAGAGAAGGATATATCAAAGGAGACAGAACTAAATATAATCTGGCTAATCTGTTTACCAAAGCATTACCTACATCAAATTTTGAGAAACTAATATATGGAATTGGCATGCGTTCGTCTTTGTAAATTATAGGATTGATATTGAGTTTCATTCAGGGGAAGCGTTCAATCAGGGGGAGCAAAATTTTGAATGAACATATGTGTATTGTACTCTTTTTCCTTCTACCGGATTTTATCCTACTGGGTTTTACTGGAAAGGTTTTAATGAGACAGTTCTAAACACATCCACACCATTTGATCCAAGAGATCATTGTATATATTTTTTGTTAAGGTTTTTGTCCCACTGGGTTTTTCCTAGCAAATTAAAATACAAATGGTGGAATCCAAGAGGGAGTGTTGTAAATCGGTGGCTTCCACCATTATACATGTCATGGCAAGTGGCAATAAAGTGAGAGATGATTTAAGATGTGTCACATGGTGGCATAATGTGTGGAAAATTGCAATATGCACCCCTTGTTTATTTGCTTATAAATATGGCCTTTTTGTATTGTTAATAAGATGATGATCTGATATCATTTCTCTCTTCTATCTCGCCTATTTCTATTTTCTCTTCATCTCACATTTCTTCATCTATTTTGTTTTATTTATTTATTATAATTATTTTACTTTATCTTATTATTATTCATCTCATTTCTATTATGTTTCAATTACCTGTTATTTTAATTTTATTATAACAATGATAATTCAGTCCCTAACTTTTTCCCGGGCATTTTATCACTAATTTGATAGTAATAAGTTAGAGCAACTCCAATAAACTCGTTAATTGAAATTGTTAGAAAAGTTAGATGAGCCATATCAGTAGATATGGCTCAACAAACTAGTCAAATTGTATTCTTCAATTGAGAAAATCTTTCTCACTCTTCAATATTGCCGAGTGATTTCTCACTATTCAGATTTTATTTCATTATTTTTTATAACCAACATTAATTACTATACCAACTATCTTTAACAACTTTGTCTGATTTTAAATTTAAACAACCTTTTCCAATTTCAACAATTTCAAACAGCTTAATTTTAACAACCATTAACAACAAACATCTATAATTTAACGGCCCTATGGATTTTTTTCACCCAATAAATATCATTAAATCTGACTAAAATTTTTACAATAATTGTTATTATTTCAAATTCACTCATTTTTTTCACTACATCTTATCAAATGGATCAATTTGATCATCCAAAATTTTCTACACAATATCCAATTAAATTAGATTTGATCCAGTTGGTAATAGTATTTAATAATTAGCATAATATGTGTATGTTTTGATACAGTGAATGATTTAATTAAGTAATTAACATAAGGGTTTTTTTTTTTGGTCAAACTCCCGCTAATCCAAAGCCCTAGTTTGAACGTGCCTAGTGCGTAGACCGGTACCCTGCGTCTCCTACCCACGCGCCACCTCTTCTTGCTTTCTGAAGCAATCTATGGAGGAAATCTTCATGTTTTCTTCTCAACCCGTGCAAGAGGGAATTACGATCTTGAAAGTGAAGCCACCAGACCCTAGGTTGAGTGTTAAGTGAGCTCGGTCACAGAATGATGTCGATGGTGAGGAGGTGAGAACTCATGTGGATGCCAGTTTCAAATTGAAACTTCTGGGGTAGTCAAGTCATGGCGTATGGACTGGTTTTGGGTCAGGAAAGGAGAAGCTGAGAATTGAGGAAGGGGATATCACGATTGTTGAAAGGCTGAATGGACCCAATATGATGTTATCGGCAACATTGAAACAACATTTATGCAAACTGTGGTCTAATGCTCTGATATTGAAGATCATGGGGAGATCATACACACTTAACTTTATGCTCTCGAAATTAAGACAAAAGTGGGCTTTGATTGGTCAATGGCAACTCACCGATTTAGAAGACGGATACTTCACTGTGAGATTTTAGATGGCTAAAGATTTGGAATTTGTGCTAACTAGAGGACCATGGATTATTGCTAATCATTATTTGGTTGCCCAGAAGTGGAGACCGAATTTTGTTACTGGAGAGGAGGAGATTCAGAGGATGCCGGTGTGGGTAAGGCTTTCTAAACTCCCTATGGAATGGATCGATGTTGTTCTTCTATGGAATGTAGGGGGCATGTTAGGAACTATACTCAAGGTAGACCCAATTACTGAATCTCAAGCAAGGGGTCGTTTTGCTAGAATTTGTGTGGAGATAGATATCACCAAGCCTTTAAAGGGGTCTCTTAGTGTGGATGAGAGGAGTATTCGTGTGGAATATAAAATTTTAGGTTAATTTGTTATAATTGTGGAAGGGTGGGACATAGTAAGGAGGGTTGCAAAATGGGAGTGGGTGAACAGAATGTCAAAGTGCAAGGTGAGCAAAATGTAAACATGCAGGATGATGTGCGTACTGTTACTATGCAGCCGGTTACTAAGAGCAATTCATTTGGACCCTGGATACAAGTCTCTTACAATAGGACTGGTAGAAATAATATGGTATTGTTGTATGCTGGTAGAAGAAATGGAACAAGTATTTACTTTGGTAAAATTGGTAATGGTAACCAAAATGTTAGTGGCACTTCTAGGTATGAAGCTGGAAAAACTGGGAATGATGGGGAAGGTAGGATAGAAAGTGTGAAAGGAGTGGAGGGAATTGATTCTAGGAAAGTGGTAGCTGAGAAAATGGGGGTGAAGATTGGTGTGAAGAAGGTGGGAGACTCTAGATTTTCTGTCCTTTCTGAGGGTATGGAGGAATAGCTTGGTGTGGGAATCTCTTAAGCATATCTGAATTTGCAAGTTATAGCTGCTACTGGTAATGTTTTAGTAGAAATTTCCAATATTGGTTCCTTCACGAAGAAAACTTCTAGTCCTATTTCTAATAAATACCTAAAGGATGATGCTACGGAGAAGACCTGTTTTAATAAACCTTTTAAGGAAACTGTGCCTTATAAGCGAGTTATGGGGAAGGGAAGGAACATTAACAAAGGAAAAGCACAGGTGCCTGACTCGCAAGCTAGTGATATGGAAGAGGTTCTTGAAGATTCAGACGTCATAAAGTCCTTACATAAGGAGGTTATGGGAGTAGTGGGTACTAACTACCAATCCCTTCTGCTCAATGTTGAGTGTAACTCTACTGAGGCTGGGGAGACTGATACCAATACTCATATGGTGAATGTAGATGGAATTGTTAATTTTGACAAGGTTGCCTTCAAACTAAAGGAGGCAATGGAAGTAGTTTTGGAATAAGGTCTTACCTGGGTTAGTATCTTTCCTTATATATATATATATATAATGATTTGCACATGGAATGTTAGAGGTACAAGAAATAAGGGTTTTGATAAGATTGTTTCTGATCTTAGGAAGTTTCAGCTTTTTGAGGCAATTGCCATTCTAGAACCTAGAATTAGTGGTTTAAAAGCTTACAAAGTTGCTGATAAATTAGGATTCAGTGATAGATTTATTGTAAAGGCTTTTGGATTTTCTTGAGGTATCTGGTTGCTTTGAAATGAGAAGAATGTGAAGATTCATGTGGTGGTTAATTCTAGGCATACCATCACTGCTGTGGTGGCAGAGGGAGACAAAGCCTAGATTCTTACAATTGTTTACTCTAATCCAGGTATTGTTGTCAGGAGATCTTTATGGAATTATCTTAGTTCCATACGAAAGTGCTTTAAAGGTCCTGGGGTGGTTATAGGGGATTTTAACAAGATTGTTAGCATCTAAGAAAAAAGAGGAGGTCAGAAATCTTTATCTAAGAGCTTGTTTGGTTGGGCTTTTGAAAAACATCTATTGGTAAAAGATCTACTTGTAGTAGATCTATTAGAAATAGAGTTTTTGAAAAAAAAAATATCATATATGTTTGGTTGGTAGACTTTTAAAAAAAAATGTCTATTTGGAGAAGCACCTCCCTATGAGTTTTTGCCTTAGTAGAGGTTTAAACTCTACTAGCCTTTACTCAATTTAAAATAGACAATCTCAAAAGTCCAACCAAACAACTCTAAAAAACTCAAATAGACGTTGGTAGATCTTTTTAGCTAGTAGAAAGCTCAACCAAACAAGCACTAAATCTAGTTTTGGGGAATGGATTAGTTATATGCTTGCTGACATGGGGTTCATTGGGCAAAAATTCACTAGGATGACCAAGATAGGAGTTGGAGAAGATATTTGGGAGAGATTGGATAGAGGTCTCTGCTCCATGGAATGGAGGGATATGTTCGGCACCTTCTTAGGATCTCTTCAGATCATTGTCCTATTGTCTTATGTCTTCATAGTATGCATATTCTTTGTAGTACCTTTAAACCATTTAGATTTGAGACTATGTGGCTAAAGCATGAGAGCTTTGGAACTGGCTATAATCTGAATGACTGTATGCTTTCTGAAAAGGTTAGTAACTTGTCCAATATTTTGAGCATGTGGAATAGAGATGTTTTTGGGTTTATTTTTCAGAAAAAAAAAGGAGGATTCTTGCTAGATTACAAGGTATCCAAAGAAGTCTTGGTGAGAGGTTTACGCCTGGTCTGGCTAAACTTGATTCTAAGATTAGGGAGGAGTACAACAAAGTCATTGAGCCTGAGGAAATTTTCTGACTTCAAAAATCAAGAGTTTCTTAGTTAAAGGAGGGGGACAAAAACACTAAGTTTTTCCATATTGGTACTTTAATTAGACGAAGATTTAATAAGTTGGAAGGTTTGAAAGATGAGGAGGGTGTGTGGAAGAGTGATAAAGAAAATATGAAGATTATCGCTGTTTCTTTTTTCAAAAAGCTCTTTTCTGAGCAACATATTTTGGATAATTATGATAATTTGCCACATTTATTCCGTAGATTGGAGGAGAATATGCTTGTCAACCTCAACAAAGAGGTTTCTGAAGAGGAAGTTAAAAGCAATTTATATGGGATTGGTGGCCTAAATGCTCCTGGGCCAGATGGGTTTCCCACGATGTTCTATCAAAATTAGTGGGATATGTGTAGGAAGTATGTGGTTAGCTTGGTTGTGGATAGTTTCAAACAGGGTCTTTTACTGCTGCTATTAACCAAACTCTTATTGCACTCATCCCTAAGGTGGTCAGTCCTCTTACTATGTCTCAACTTAGACCTATTAGTCTTTGCAACTCTACTTATAAGATAATTAGTAAAGTTATTGTCTAAAGACTTAGGAACCTTTTGCCTAATCTTGTGAGTCCTAATCAAGTAGCCTTTGCCCCTAGAAGGCAAATTCAAGATGACATTGTGGTGGCACAGGAGGTTCTCCACAAGTATAGAATTATGGAAGGAAAGAAATGTTACATTGCCTGGAAGATAGATCTTGCTAAAGCTTATGATAGATTGCAATAGAGCTTCATTAGAAATATTATTGAAGAGGTGGGTTTTGGCGGTAGGTTTGTTGATATTATTATGTGGTGTATTTCTAATGTGTAGTACCAGGTGGTTGTGAATGGGGAAAAGATGGAGGCCTTTACTCTTGGGTACGGTATTAGACAAGGAGATTCCATCTCCTTATATATTTTTGTTTTGTGTGTGGAAAAATTGTCTCATTTGATCAATCACAAGCTTTCCCAAGGTTTGTGGAAGTGTGTGAAGATCTCTAGGGGATCCTGAGGTCTCGCATTTTTTTTAATACTGATGATCTTATCCTACTTGGTCAAGCTACTAGTACCCAAGCTAACATTATGAAGAGTTGCCTGGATGATTTTTGCAAACTCTCTGGTCAACAAGTTAGTTTTGCAAAGTCTAGAATATTTTGTTCTAATAACATCAAAGAGACTGATGCTAAAAGAATTGTTAGCGTGTGTGGGTCTCCTCTCACCAAGAACCTAGGTAAGTACCTGGGTGTGCCTCTAATTCATGGTAGAGTCAATAATCAAACCTATATTGAGTTGGTTGAAAGAACGCATGAAAGATTGGTGGGTTGGAAAAGTGACTCTTTATCATTAGCGGGTCGTGCTACCCTCATTAAAACTATTACCATTGCTTTACCTATGTATACCATGCAATCTGTCAAGCTTCCTGGTGACATATGCCACATGCTGAATAAGATTAATATGAATTTTCTTTGGGGACATACAGAGGCTAAGAAGACTATCCATCTTATCAATTGGGACACAGTTTATATGCCTAAATGGAGTGGTGGGCTTGGCATCAAAATAATGAGGGATATGAACCAAGCTTTACTTGCTAAAGTTGGTTGGCGTCTGTTGCAAAATAAGAATGGGCTCTAGTGCAAGCTTCTTTGCAGTAAATATCTTAGCATCTCTTCTCTCACTGGTATTATTCACACAAAGGGGAGTGTTTGTTCGAGCACTTGGAGATGCATTTTGTATGGTGCCAAGTTACTTGCTAAGGGGTTATTGTGGCGGGTTGGTAGTGGTGATAAAATTAGATTTTGGGTAGATAATTGGGTGCCTGGGATTGGTGCGCTCAAAGACCATGCCATAAGTAGAATTCAGGAGGATGTTGTGTCCCAAACTATCAACTATTACATGTTGAATGGCAGGTGGAATACTTCTCAGCTTGCTTTGGTCCTTCCTTTGCATATTGTACACCATGTGGTGAGTATTCATGTTGGTGGTAATCATAGCGGTTCTGATAGGATCATATGGGGTTGGAACCAAGGTGGGGATTTCACTGTCAAGTCGGCTTATGGTGGTCTGTCTATTGTTGATTGCTTATCTCCTTGGCCTTGGAAGTTCATTTAGGCTCTCAAGCTGCCTCTTAGAGTGCAACATTTTCTCTGGTTGCTTTTGCATGGTAAGATTCTTACCAATCATCAGAGGGCTGCTCGTGGGATGGATGTCGATGTTTCCTACTCGAGATGTCAGGCTGGCATTGAAACTGTTGATCACCTTTTAAGGGATTGTAAGATTTCGGTTGCTGTGTGAGAGGGGATTTGTAGAGGTTTCACTTCTTCTAATTCTTTTAAGGGTGATATTGATATATGGTTTGCTGAAATTTTGCATAATGGCAAGTTAGGGCCTGGTAATCTTCCCCATTATTTGGTGTTTGCTCATGCCTTGTGGTTTATTTGGAAATGGAGATGTAACCAGGTTTTTTATGATGATTTTATTTTTCCCCAATAGTCGCATTTGATCATTCTCAGGGTTGTGAAAGAGTGGCTGGATGCTAATGGTATTGGGTCTGGAATGGAAAAGAAGTATACTCAAATCATGTGGTTGCCTCTTAGTGAATGATGGATTAAGCTGAATGTTGATAGTAGCTATGACAAATTTTCAGGCGCCATTACTGCTGGTGGAGTGCTGTGAAATCATCTAAAAGGTTGGGTTTGTGTTGAACAAAAGTGTTGGAAGTGTCTTAGAGGCTGAGCTCTAGGGCTTATTTAAAGGTCTTTCCTTGGCATGGAGGTCTGGGTTCAGATATGTCTCTATGGAAACCAACCCTTTAGCTGCTGTGAACCTTCTTTCTCAGAAACCCATCTCCAACCATCCCCTATTCAGTATTATTCAAAGCTGTAAAAGTCTCATTATTGCTGGTTGGATTTGTAGAGTGAAGCATGTCTTTAGAGAAGGGAATAGACTAGTGGATGACTTAGCTTGTTTGGGTCATGGTAAAGATTACGGTATTCAGTTCTTTGATGAACCTCCTGTTGCGATAGCTAATGTGTTTGCTGTTGATATTGATGGCCTTGCTAGTTCAAGGCTCTATTCTTCTTTTGTTTCTTTTTAGTTTTCTTTTCTGGGCTTGTTGCCCTCCGACGTACCAAAAAAGTAATTAACACAGGAAAAAAAAACAACATAAAACTTTTATAAAAACAAGTTATAAATAAATTTTAATCTTGTTTTTTTTATTGAATTTGCAACAGGTTGTTTCAAATCCTATATATGATCTAGTTGTTTTATATGATTAAGATTCTGTCAAATATTTGTTTTGAAAAATGTTTTTAAATTTTTGTTTTGAAAAATGTTTTTAAATTTTTTTCTCTTGAAGCAGGTACACACCCACTACCACTAGTGCTCTAAAAAAAAAAATTAAACTGATTTTGTCAGCAGAATTTAGCTTATGTAAATTAAATTGAGTTAATTATTATTATTATTATAGATTATGAATGCAAATACACTGTACAAAGAAATCATCAAGTCAAAATTTATATTCGAACATTGTTGGGAATATATTGAGGTATCATCCAAAATGGTTGAATGATACCCAAGCAAAAAAAAAAAAAATTAATTAAATTTGTTGGAGGGAAAAAATGAAATGCTTTCATTAAAATAATATAAGAATATTTCTATTTGAAGAGTCTTTTGGAATGAGTCTTCTTTTTTCACTCTTCAAATTGCCACATAGATAAGCAAATTGATATTTGAAGAGTGAAATTAGAAGAGGCTTTTGGGGTTTCTCTTAGGCATGTAATTTACACGATCCTAACTAGGCGTGTGCATTCTTAGTCCAGTTTAATTTTTTGTCCCTAACCGGGTAGAATGAGATATGTTTAGTTTTCAAACATGAAAACAAATTTTTTGATAAAAACCAACTCAAACCGAGCCAGGTCGGTTCAATTTGATTCGGGTCAATTTTCTAGGTTTTGTGCTTGTTTGAGCTGTTGGGCAAAATATTAATAATTTGAGTGACAATAATAGCACTCCTTAAAAACTATATATACACCCATTTCGTAATCACATCCATCCATTTTTTTTTAAAAAAAATTTATAATTTGTAAATAAACCCCACTTAATACCAAAAATATTAAGTTTTTAAATTATACTATATTATATTTTTGTAAGTACACATCACTTAATCACAAGGTGGTTGCCTTGGTAGTCCAAGGCTTGGGATTAAAAAACCCAAGTCCTTGGTTCTACTCCTGGCAATTACATTGTAGCCAGCCCTCAAAGTGTTTAGCTCTCCTAGTGGAAGGACGGACATGGGGCTAATGTCAGTGGTTCGAATCCCACCTAGGCAGGGGTGAGTTCTGATTTACCCGATTGCATTTTTGTGGGGCCAGGGGTGTGGGCCGAGGTTTCTTATCTGTCATACTCCGTGAAGCCAACATACAGGTCATGGCTAGTCACGCAGTTGGGGGAGGCTGGACAGGCGGATAGGTGTCTGGACGAAGTCTGAGATCCTTGATACCAAAAAAAAAAAAAAAAAAAGTACACACCACTTACACCTATGATTATGTCATTTAATCAATTTTATTATTATCTTTAATTATATCACTATTATTTCTCTTCCCTCGCTTTTTATCTTCTATGTTTTCATTCCACAAAATCATACTCTATTTTTCTTTCTTTTCTCTCTCTCGTCATGTCAAGTAACTCTCTTAATTTCTTATTGATTATTTTATATCCACAAATCACTACGATTTGAAGTTTTCTTGTTAGAGATCCATTTTCTATTTATGAAAGTGGTAGGAATGCAAGGTTTGTGTCATATCCTAATTGATTTGAAAGTAGAAAAGTTTTTGATAAAATTGAAGAAGAACTGATCTTGATAACAAAAAAAAAAAAAAAAAAAAAAAAAAAAAAAAAAAAAAAAAAAAAAAAAAAAAAAAGTCTAAAGAGATTTTGATTTTGAAAGTAATAATAATTAATTTAAAATTTTCACAACCAATTTTGGATGATTTTGATTCATTCTCCATACTTAGCAATCAATTTTTATTTCCTTAAAATAAATTGAAAATATATTTGAAATTACTATTTAAAAAGAATCTAGGGTTTAAGAAAATGGAAGGTGTTTTTAATGACATATGTTAATATGTAATCATTAATAGAAAACTTTTTTTTTTTATATTATTTTTTTTTTACAAAAGATTAAAATGGGAAACTAATTAATAATTATTAGTAGGTGTACTTACAAACTATTTAGTCTTCTTTGTAATTTTACTTGAGGGTATTATTGGATTTTCAAAAACATACTAATTTAGGGTGTACATACAGTTTTTGAAGGGTACAAATATCGTTACTCTAATAATTTTAACCAATTTGGCAATCGAGTTTACATAATGTTTGGTTTTGAATTGAATTGAGCTTATCGGGCCTAATTCCAATTGAAACTCAAACCTTATGTACTATTAATCAATTATATTACAATTCTATTTGTTTTTAGTTTTTAAATCTTATAAAACAAAAACAAATTAATGATATAAATACGATTAAAAGGGTGGCTTTATTGCTGTCCATAAAAATACTCTCCACACCCATCTATTTTTAGTACTAAAATACCCATTTCTGAATTACTAAAACGTTTATAATAAAGAAGAATAGAAGAGATTGGCTCAACATATTTCTGCATTTTATGTTCTTCAATTCTCGTGTTGAAATTAACAACTAGGAAAGAAAGAAAAATATTAGTTGCCGACAAATTGTAAGTCAGATTTGGTTGGCATAGCGAGACAACTAATTGCTTTCCATTGACACGTATTAAAACTACCTGCAATTGTAGGGGGTCGATACATACAATATAGAGAAAGTAGAGTAACGTCCATAAAGATTGGGATGCTAATTCCCGGAATTGATCAAGTTCACTACTATTTGGAAGATCGATTAATGGGTGGTGCGATTACCTACAAACAACAATTTAACTAGACTAAGTAATTGTAAATTAAGAAACTAAGGGCCTATCTTGCAGGCGTTTTTCAGCCTATTTTCATTTTTGTTTTCTAAAAATGATTTTGAATTCTTGTTCATTATCCGTTTTTCATTTTATTTTCAAAAAATAAAAACAAAACCAGTGTTAAAATTGAAAATTTTGAAAAATAACTTTTATATGTTTTCCATGATTTTCATTTTGTTTTTCAATTTAAATTTGAAAAAAAAAAAAAAAAAAAAAAACCCCTTTTTTTTTATAACTTTTTTTCTTCTTCGACCTTCTTCATCACTGATTCACTGTTCTTCTTCTTCTTCTTCTTCTATGATCTGCTCCTCCAAGGCCGGAGGAGGTGAGATCCTCCTTCGACCTTGGTGCTGTCGATCTGCTCAAATTTTTTTTTTTTTCAAAGATTAAAAAAATTCATGTAATTTATGTTTACTAATTAAATTAGTGGTGATGGCTTTTTATGGGTTTCAAAATGTATCAGCTGCTAACGCTCCAGCTCCAAGCCCTACCTCTGCCGCTTTTACTACTACTAGTAGTGCTTTTCACCCTTTTTTTTATTTATTATTATTATTATTATTTTTGCTTCTCTTGTTGCCACTACAAAAAAAAAAAGCCTATCAGTGACGAACTATTTCCGACGGCACTAATTGCCGTCGGAAATGGTACCTTTTCTTACGGCTATTTCAGTGCCGTCGGAAATGAGTAAAAATATGATATCACATTTCCGACGGCAAAATGCCGTCGGAAATAGGCAAAATGCCGTCGGAAATAGGCAAAACGCCGTCAATTTTGCTTTCAATTCCGACGGTACAAAAAGTGCCGTCGGAAATAGTATTTGTCCCGTTGAAAATAATGAAATGGAATACACTATTTCAGACGGCCTAAATGCCGTCGGAAATAATCTTGTTCTATTTGAAAAAAAATGGAATACACTATTTCCGACGGACTCAATGCTGTCGGAAAGAGTCTTGTTCCATTTGAAAACATAAAAAGGAATACACTATTTCCGACGGCCTAAATGCCGTCGGAAATAGTCTTGTTCCATTTGAAAAAAGAAAAAGGAATACACTATTTCCGACGGCCTAAATGCCGTCAGAAATAGTCTTGTTCCATTTGAAAAGAAAAAAAATGGAATACATTATTTCCGACGGCATTTAGGCCGTCGGAAATAGTCTTTGTTTTGTTGATCCCGGTTTCATGGAATAAATAAATAATTTATTATTATAATATTAATTAATAAATTATAATGGAATGTATGTAATTTATAACACTACACAAAAAATGTGACTTGTAGGTCAATATTTTAAATGTATCACTATATGTGTTAAATGTATCCAAAATTCACTGTCAACAAAAACTTTAATAATTTTAATAAAATATTATTTATAAAAAAAATATCTCAATAGTTATATTTAAATAGTATACAAAAATATATATTTAATTACATAGTATACAAACATATCAATAGCTTATATATAAATAATATGCAAAACACATCAGATATATGGTTATAGCAAAATGGTAAGGGAAACCCTTATTGTCATCCAGGTCAAGGGTTCAAGCCACATGAATTTCATGGATTTAAAGTGCCACATGCTGGGTGATGTGGCGGTGATGTGGTGCGTGTAAGGGTGACATGGCGCATGACACGTGACGAGTGATGTGGCGACTATCAAGTCCAGTCATGCTTTTTTTTTTTTGTTTTTTTTTTTTTTTATAATTCGATTATTTCTGACGGCAATAAGCCGTCGGAAATAGTGGTATAGCCGTCGGAAATACAAGTAATTTTGACCACCTTGAATCACTATTACCGACGGCACTTTTATCTTTTCTGACGGCCATGGCCGTCGGAAATGGTAGTATTTGTAACGGCCCGTCAGTAAATAGTTATTTCTGACAAGTGTATTTGTGACGGCCTCTGACGGCTTTTCCCCGTCGGAAAAGGGTATTTCCGATGGGAAATGGTCTTTTCCGACGGCATTTAGCCGTCGGAAAAGACCATTTTTTTTTTGTAGTGTGCTCTGGCTTTTGGGCTCATCTTCTAAAATGGATCTAATTTGTAATTAGTTTGTTTTAATGTAATTATTATTATTATACTAACCCGTGCGATGCATGGGTTTTATTAAATATATAGAGATAGAGATCAGTCAAATTTCAATTAATACAATAAATAATTTTCAATTAACTTATATAATAAATTAAATAACCTTTCAATTCTATATCAATATAATATACAAATAAAAGGGCAATCAAGAGTCTTAAAAAAAAAAAAACAATCAAGAAGCAATCCATAGAGAAAATCTTGTAATTAATGCGATAATGCATAAATTATGTTAACCAATTATAATTGATTTTTAAACAATTAATTTTCATAATTGCAATCAAAGAGTCAATTTACCTGCTTTCTTGATATATAGAAATAAAAACGTTTAGATTATTCTATATATATATAAATTTAATTTGTTTTGAAAAATATTTAGTTATTACATTTATATATAAAAAAAGAAGAAGTTATTTTCGAGTAAATTGGGGTGTATTTAGAGGTTTTATAATTATTATTTTTTCTATAAAAACATTTATTCTAGAAATATTTGTAGAAGTATTCAATTTTTTTTTTAAAAAAAAAAAAAAAAACTCCATGGAGATTATTGTCAAGCATAGTGATAAATTAATTTAATTTTCCACACTTATTTTCTAAGGACATTCCATTTTTTTTAATAAACTCACTTATATATATTTTTTTTCACATGTCTTGTTATGGAAATGTAAATAGTAGTGAAGTAATTTTTTTTTTTTTATTGTACAATTTTTATACATTTATTACCATTTATAAAAAATATTATGAGTGAATTTCATATATTTAGGAAAAGAATCAATTGAATTGAATGAAATAATTAATTTTTATAATATCTTATTATTAATATTTGATTAAAAATTATTATTTTAATTTTTTGTTATATTATCATTAATATATTGCTATTGATATTTTAAAAAAAATTTACCACTAATTCCATATAAAATGGGTTACTTTCATATATTTAGGAAAAGAATCAATTGAATTGAATGAAATAATTAATGTTTTAATATATTATTATTAATATTTGATTAAAATTATTATTTTTAATTTTTGTTGTATTATCATTAATATATTACTATTGATATTTTAAAAAAAATTTACCACTAATTCCATATAAAATGGATTACCTTTAATTTGGTATTTACAATTGATATTTTTATTTGTTTGGAAAATATGTATTGATTATCATTTACTGTATAAGAATAATGAAAATTTAAAAACTTTTGTTTTTGGAAATAATCATAATGTATTTAATGCATATTTAATACATTCTAAAAAACCAAAAAGAAAATAAAACAACACTGGGAATCTTATTTTCTAACAATTTTATTCATCCAAATTCAATATATATATCCACACGACATATCAAAACTAATATTCTGTAAAACATCTGAAAATCATAAACAAACTACAAAATCACTTTTTACAATATTATCCAAAGTCAACAATACAATGTCTCTCAATCTCCATGTGCAATTCCCCACTAAAGCAATCCAATCATCTCGCATAATGTAAATATTGTCTTGAGCGTGTGGACTATCATTCCTCAAATCTACACCGCAAAAGAGTTTATAGAAATTAAAACCTTTCTTAAATATAATTGTAAAAACGAATTAAGAGACGACAAATGAAGAGAAGCAAAAGACATGACAGTTAATTAAAGAAATCAAACTCACCAAAGATACCGAAGAAATGTTAATTGCTATCAACCCTCTGTCTGAAATCATGAATTCAAACCTGCAGATCAAGTCAAGTGTAGAATAATATTTATTATTCTAAAGTCATAAATCCAAGACAAAATTCACTAAAATCAAGGAAATTCAAACAATTAGATATAAAATTTTGATAATACAAAACACCTTAAAATCCTACTGTCACTAGAAACCTAAAAGCTAAGGAAATTATATTGCTCAATTAAACATAAATCCTCTGAAATTAGGTTTACAATATAAAAGACAAAAAACAAAAAAACAAAAAACAAAAGTCTTTCCAAAAAACAAAAACAGAAAAATAAAATCATCAAAATCAGTAGAATTAAACTTTTATTCCATAAATATAATAAAAAGAGAATAATAATAATAATAAAAAAAGACTCACCTCAACATTTCTATATAATATGTAACAATAAATCATCATCAAAACTGGGAGAGAAACATTTTGAGAGAGAGTAGAGATTGATTGATGGATGGATGTGTGAAAGATTAGGTAAAGCTATGGTTTATATAGAGAATTAGCATCATGATTGATTTGTATCCTCACATGAACGTTACATGTCTTACATAAGGATGATTGAAGAGTCTTAAAAGTTTGGTGTGATTATGGGAAATTAATAGAGGCAATCAAGTCATCATGTAAAAATAATTATAAAATAAGTATTAATTCACATTAAAACTCTAGCATTCAATTCAGAGAATCAATTTTTTTCAATCATAAAAAGAATTCAACGTATGTATAAGGAGACTTTTCATCGACCATTCATTGAGAATTTAATAAGCTAAATATATATATATATATAGATTTAGAGTGACCTTTCATTGTAATTTAATTAAACTTCAATTAAATAAGTGTTAATATAAAATTGAGAAAGGAGAATAATAGGAGAATTTAATACCAAAACTTCCTCACGATGACATATGGCACTTTGCAACTCTATTATATATATATATATATATGATTTAGAGTTTCTTTGCCTCATCTGGGTTTTTCTTCTTTGACGAAGAAAAAGGATTTGAGGCATAATTTATTTTTTAGTAAAAAATAAAATAAAATATATTTTTAAATTGTGAGTTAGTTGACAAATGTTTTGATTGATTTCGTGAATCAAAGCCATATTCCATATAGTTGTTGGTGGTAGTGTTGAAAAATTGTTCATGTGTTCTGATGTGTTTGTGTTGTTGGTGTTTGAAAAATTGTTCATGTTTATGCTACGTTTGTTGTTGTTGTTTGAAAAATTCTTCATGGCGGTTTATTCAATTCAAAACGGATCCAACATTATATGTTGACATTGCCTTTCCAATTCAAAATCAAGGCATTTGTTTGTTTTGGGTTTAATCGGGTATCAAAATTACAATAGAAAAAATAATTGGAAAATTATAATTTTTGATATTTTTTAGTTAATCTACCAGACACGTTTTTTCCGTTTTTATTTTTAAAATATAGTTTTCAGTATGTGCTATCAGATGCGTTTTCAGGATTTCGAAACTAAAACCAAAAACACTATTTTCATTTTCATTTTTCTTTTCTAAAAATAGCATATGAAAAACGTTACAGGACGGGCCTTAAGTTAAAGGAAAACTAAGAAACAAGATTAATGCAAGCAATGAGATGAGAGGGTAGGGTTTCCAATTTCATCAAACCAATCCTATCAAATGAGGTTAAATGCCAATTCAAAGAGATATGCAAATCAATGTTGAAAGCCATGTTCACTTAATTCTCACCAATATTCCCTCTCAAGCAACAAAGGATATACTCACATGCAACAATAATCTATCTTTCGATGACTATTAGACATACACACGAGTTCATTAAGAGCTATGATACACATTTAAAGACTATACATGCAAGCTTGCATATTTCTATCACACTCAACATGTAGTAGACATTTCATCGAGCACGTTGTGTGCATCACCTCTCGGTCCTTAACACAACAACCAAATATCATTCAAGTGGTAGCTAAGCACCTAAAAGAATTTAGAACATGAAATACAACTCAACAATCAACAAGCAATCTCAATAAAAAGGCCTTCTTCATTTAATATTCATAATAAGGTTCCATTGAAACCCAAGCTAAAAAGATTTAGTTCATGTTCAAGGTGACAAAAATACAATATTTTAGTACAAGCTTAAACATGACTAAATACAAAGAAATGGAGAGAAATAAATTAGAAGAATCGCTATTGAAGAAAGCTCCCTCTTTTATTGCTTGATATGTCCTTCTCCCCAACTTCTTCTTCAAGTCCTTTGCCAAGATGATGATGGATGGGTGTGGATCTAAGTGATGTAAGGTGGAATATGTGTTTTGTGTTTTGGAATAATGTGTAAAAATGGAATATTGGGTATATATTTTGGCTACGGATGTGGTTTATAGGTTCTTTAGGAGGTGGAAAGAGGTGGTATTTATAGAGGAAATGGGGGGTTTTGTCACTTTTTTAAGTTGGTATTTCAAGACTATCACCACTTTAATAACTTAAGTTTTAAAGACACCAAAGTAAGTGACTTCCAAAAATACCCTTACTTTACATTTATTTATTTACTTTTCAATTTTTCATTTTTTTTGATTTTATTCTTTCATTTTTTTCATAGAGATCTGTTTAACAGACCTCCAATGGAGGTCGACGTCGTTCGACCTTTATTGGAAGTCTGTTCAACCTTAATGGAGGTTGAAATCGACCTTTAATGGAGGTCAAAATTGATCTTCATTAGAGGTCGACGAAGAAGAAGATGAAAAAAATTGGAAAAAAAAAATTTTGGAAATTTTTTTTCCGAGACTTTTCATATACTTTCCAAGACTTTTCATGTATTTTCGAGACTTTTCATGTATTTCCAAGACTTTTTAGGTAATGTTCAAGACTTTTCTAGCATTTTAGAGACTTTTAGTAATTTTCGAGACTTTCTGGGTAAAAATGAAATTTTTCGAGACTTTTTGGATACAAATGAAAATTCTGAGACTTTCTGGGTAAAAATTAAAAGTCTCGAAAAATTTCATTTTTTCCCAGAAAGTCTTGGAAATTACCAAAAGTCTCGGACATTAACCAAAAATCTCGGAAACATCCTCTAATTTTTTATTTATTTTTTTCATCTTCTTTTTAACTGACCTCCAAAGAAGGTCAATTTCAACCTCTATTGGAGGCCGATTTCGACTTCCATTGGAAGCCGAACTGACCTCTAATGAAGTTTCACCTCCATTGATGGAGGATTTTGAAAAAAAAATGGTGAAAAAGGTTACTGTGGGGGGTATGTTTATCCGTTCACCGTAATAGGTGTCATTTAAACTCAAGTTATTAAAATGGTAATAGTCTTAAAATGAACCCTTAAAAAGGTGCTATATAATTTTCAAACCCGGTATTTATAGGTGGGGAGGAATGAGGGTAAGATCTCGTCATTGAGCTCAGCTGGCACTATCGACTTGCGACAAAAATTGTGAGAATTGCTAGCATATGCTGATCGCAATTATTGCTGGAAGTTTGAATTGCGAGCATTTCTAGCATATGTTGCTTGCACTCCAGACTTTGACCTTGGCCGGAGTTGCGAGCTATCTTAGCAAAAGCAACTTTTGCTAGCAAGTAACTCCCATCTTCTAAAAATGGCCATTTTTGCCTCAATTCTTCTTCAAAACACGAGCACACACTATTTCTAAGGGAATGTGACATACACAAGCTTATTAAACACATTAGAAACCCGATTTTTACTCAAGAACTAAGCAAAAAGAATCGAAAATAGGGATCGAATTTACGTACAAAATGGCCTTAACACCTACACCTCCAAATCCATTCTTCATAAATATCCAAAGCTAATTGTGAACTAGAAGGAGTCTCCAATTGAGTCTCATTTTGGTTTTCTCTCAACTAGAAAGAGTGGCTGGTAGAGCGACGGTGTAAGCTTTGCTTATTATGGAGTATAATGATCTCTCTAAACTGTGTGAGTCTTTGTCTCTTTCGGGGGATTCTGATATCCCGGAGACTATAATCACAGGGGAGGTTAAACGGTCAAGTGATCGGAAAGTGGCGCATTCCTTGGTAGGGAAGATTCTTACGACGAAACCGATAAATAGGGAGGCGTTTATTTCATGGATCCCAAAGCTTTGGCGAACGTCCGAGTCCTTTGAGATTAATGCTATGGGTCGCAATATTTTCGTGTTTCGATTTAGGAATGATGAGGATAAAAGAAGGGTGCTTTCGGGGGGACCATGGTGTTTTAACGATAGCATTATAGCATTAGAGGAGCCTAGAGGGCTTGGAAAATTTCAGGAGCTGGAATTTCACAGGGTTTCTTTTTGGGTTCAACTGCATAATCTTCCCTTACTTTGCATGAATCAGGAGGCCGGGTTGGTCTTGGGCAGGATGATAGGTAGGGTGGAAGAATTGGACCTTGGCTATTCGGGGGATTGCCTGGATAAGTTTCTTCGTATTCGGGTGAATATTGATATATCCCAACCACTCAAACGTGCGTTGAAGGTAGGAGTTGAGGAATCGGCAGAAATGGCAACCATCTTAATTCGTTATTAGCGTTTACCGGACCTGTGTTTCCAATGTGGGGTCCTAGGGCATCCGTTACGTGAATGTCCTGTTCGGCGTTCCGTATTGGAAGAAGGTAGACCTTTGAAGTATGGGGCATGGATTAGGGCTGGCACGATGATTGGTGATGATCATAGAGGCAAACGACCATGAGGTGATGGTGACCAGCTCGCTGGTGGGGTGAAACACAATGTGACTGACTTGAAAACTACATCTCGATGGAAACCGAAGGCTGTGCTGTAGGGAAAAATATACCCGCAGCGGAAGCGAGACTAAAAAAAAATAGTTTGAGTAGCTTTTAAATTTTTTCCATTTTTATGAACCTTAAACCCTTTTGATTAATTAAAGATATATAATAAATAACAAAAGATTAATACCTCTTGTCGCGTGATCCGATTGACTTACGTCGATGGTAATCCGCAAGATCTTCAATCCTAGCATGAACGTGGATCACCTAGGAGCGTGGTCTCCCTTTCTTTGAATTGCAAACCTGAGAGCGGATATAACAAACTTTTCTTGATTCGTTAGTCCCAAAAACAATCTAAAGAAACCTAAGATTATTCCGGTCACTTTTGAGTTCTCAATCTTATGATCGAAACTCGCGTGAACCTAGATCGATGTAGTATACACAAGCTTATTGATGAATAAGCAAACAATATACCATCAAAGAAAAATCTATGTTCCTTTTGTTTTTAGTAGAATAAAAGCTCTATATCTATGAGTTGAGAAGAAGAAGAAAAAATAAAATTTCTGCACCAAAAAACCCTATGGCCGAAATTCTCTTCTTTTTCATTTAAGGGTGGCCGAATTCTTTCTTTCAAATGGACTAGGGTTGCCGCAATTTTTACTCCAAAAATATAGGAGTTTTAGTTGCATCCTAATTCACTTTCTAAGAGTTCAAACCCTAATCCAACTCATAAATCTTTTATTCCTTATTTGACTAAAATAAAAAGACTTCTTATTTGATTAAATAAATAAAATTAATTATTTATTTCCTTGTCAAACAAGTCTTTTAATTTAAGTACACTACTACCAATAGTATACCAATAGGAATCATATTTCCTAATCAGAAAAGATTTGTTTCTTAATTAAACAATTAATTAATAAATTAATTAATTCTTATTTAATTAAAAAATGAAAACAAAATAATATTTAAGGCTATTATAGCACCTTGCCGCCCCATATAATATATTGGGCCAAATATTATTTTTCTTATTTCATTTAATCCATAGGACTTTAAATAAAAAGCCCACATGTGAACTAGACCCATTCTTACTAAAAGAAACAAGCCCACATGTCATCCATTAATATATAAATATAATTTAGCAGCCCATTACATAAATAATGTGCAAATTATATTCTTAATATATTAAATGCAATTCTAGATGGACCCTAAATTGGTCCGGTAGAATATATCAAGTGATCCATGCAAGTCCGTGTGGATTGGGGAACTTGGCGGGCTATCTAAATTTAAGCTACAATAGACATAACCTAATCACAATCAACAAATGATTCACTTAGGTCCGATCCATTAATTTTAACTCATTCCACTAAAGAGCTAAAATTGAACTCTTAAATAAAGACAGAAAAGGAAGATGTTTCCTCATTCATACCCTAGACAATCATATTGGAGATAGTGTATCCTCGTGATTAATATCAGTAATCGCCAAGAGTTCATAGACCGCCTATAACTCTCCAAGTTACCATATTTACTCATATGACCACGTTTTGAACTTGGATATTTTGACTTGTCCAGAAGCCATGTTTTCAATAGACACTATTGAAAACTCAACGTTGAGATTTAATATCCAATTACCTCAAAACATCCATATGATGATATTATACTCTCATTTAATAAATGGAGCCACGATGTCCATATCTATAAATGAAGTCCTCTATCGATTAACAAATGAATATCACCAAACTATCGATGATAGACTATGCGATATAATCATACTCATTGATAGCTCAAATGATATCACCTGCAACCATAAGTCCATCATTTATCTCAGGATTAAGATAGACTCTCCGATTGTCCTGATAATGAAATTACTTTTATCTACTGACGATTATAGATAAAGTATTTCATTGTGATCCTGTTCAATGCACCCAGTGCACTAGATTCTTTTGCTCGAAGACACTCCGATGATTTTAGACTCATCATATCTCATTTGATCTCACTCAAATGCTAGCAAAAGAATTCTACAACTTTAACAAGATAAAGGTGCCTAACCTTTAACTTAAGTTGTGAACAATATTCAAGACTAACTAAAGAATTGTGTCTACCACATACATATCCAGATGTATGAACAATTCTTCTTTTCTCATAGTCTTTAGACCTTATGATTATTTACTTTGACAATTATTAAACTATAAATGCTATAAGATTTGTTTAAAACAGAAATCACTTTATTAATATGAAAAAGATTGTTAATTACATTATTACACTCTTGCTATTGAGCATAATCCTAACATGTGCCACCTCCTCCAGTGGTGGTTGCCACCGATCCTCCGGTTGTGCATTCTGATACGGTCCTACGACAAACGGCAAAGCAAAAGGGGAAAGAAAAGATTTCGGCAATTATGGGATTTGATGCATCAGAATCTGGTGCAGTGATGTCATATAGTTTTGGAAAATCCGGGATTAGTGGAGATTCTGGGGATAATTTAGGCCCTTTATTGACAGTGCAGAACCAACTTATTAAGGAAGTCAACTCTGATGATACCGCTAATGATACGAGATTGATTGAGATAGTTTCGGAGGTTGCTCTGGAAACTGAATCTCTCAATATGGTACAGAATACTGAGACAGAATGTCTACCCGAAAATTCAGCGGTTGGTTTTCTTGTGGGGCATTCTGGAAAGGGGCCCAAGACTAGTCGGAAAGGCCGGCCCAAACTTGGTGTTGCTTTTTCAAGTTCTTATAAGAAGGAGTCCAAGTCCAAATCTCGTGGAGTAGTAGCTGGCCCGCTATTACGGGACAATTGTTTGGGTTCAGAATTGAATATTAATAAGACTAATTTATTTGAAGTTGCTGTTGAAAACTGGGTGGAGAGACCTGATTCGGTAAGTCAAGCATCTACTCACCTGGATATTGGGAAGGTATTGCCACAAGGGAGCTGTCTGAATTTGGTGCATGTTGAACAAGTTCCATCACCTGTTTTGCTTAACAGCGATGTTGTTGATGTATCGGCGGGTCCTGCGGAGCAGGCCGGCCGGGAGCCATGAATTGCTTCAGTTGGAACGTTCGGGGTTTGGGCAACCCGAGGACGTTCGAATCACTGCACAGGTACGTGCAACAACATGGCCCTGGATTGGTTTTTCTAATGGAAACAAAAATGTCGGCTAGTCAGATGGAGAAGGTGAGGTGTAAGTTGGGTTTTGCTGCTGGTTTTTGGGTGAATCGGATGGGTTTAAGTGGGGGTTTGGCGTTGATGTGGAAGGAGGATGTTGATGTTCAGATTAAATCTTTTTCTTCTTCCCATATTGATTCTGTAGTTGTGGATTCTAGTAGTAATTGCTGGAGGTTCACTGGTTTTTATGGGTCACCTGAATGTGGTGAGAGGCATCACTCTTGGACCTTGTTGAGGCGTCTTTCTGAGCTTTTTCAGTTACCGTGGTTGTGTTGTGGCGATTTTAATGATACTGTTATGGCTGCGGAAAAAAAAGGAGGTAACTTGAAACCTTACTCTACTCTGTCAGCTTTTCGGGAGACCTTGAATTTTTGTGAGTTTAGAGACCTTGGCTTCATTGGGTCTCCTTTTACTTGGTGGAATAGGCGTGGTGGGGATGATGCAATTTTTGAGAGATTGGATCGGGGGCTGGGGACTTCGAGTTGGCATTGTCTCTTCCCGTACAGTTCAGTTCGTTATCTTCCGTATTGGGGTTCGAATCGTCGTCCGCTTCTGATTGGTTTTGGTAGTTCTAGAAAGGGGCGGTACGTCTCTAAAACTGCCAGGTTTCATCGCTTCCACATGGAAGAGATGTGGCTTAAATTTCCGGAGTGTGAGGATATTATTTCTTCTTCTTGGCAGGAGAGTTCATGGGGTAGTAATGTGCGTGGTCTTCAAAGGAAAATTGACAAGTGTGCAGCAAACCTTTCTACTTGGAGTCGACGGAAATTTGGTGGAAATGGTAGGAGGATTGAAGTCCTCAAGAAAGAGCTGGACGGTCAGCTCCAAGGTAGTAAGCAACCTAATGCAGTGGACGTGATGAATTTAGAGACAGAGCTGAATGGTTTGCTTGATTGTGAGGAGATCTATTGGCGACAACGGTCCAGAGTCACTTGGCTTCGTGACGGGGATCGAAATACTAAGTTCTTTCACTCCAAGGCTTCGCAACGACGGTCCCGGAATGAGATACATGGCCTTTGTGACGTGAATGGTGAATGGAAGGAGGATGGGAATCAGATTGCCGAAATTATTATGTCCTATTTTACGAAGATCTTCCAGTCCTCTAATCCTAGGAGTGCTTCTCTTCAATATATTTTGAATAGTGTGACCCCTAAGGTGACTGATGATATGAACCGTATTTTATTGGCCCCTTTTACTAGTTTTGATATCAAAGCTGCTCTCGATGATATGGCGCCTTCTAAGGCCCCGAGTAGAGATGGAATGCCTGCTTTCTTTTACCAGAAATATTGGCATATTGTTGGTCCGGAGGTTACTTCTGTTTGCTTGCAGTTTTTGAATGAGGGTACCCAATTGAATTTGATGAATGAAACTTTGATTGCCTTGATCCCAAAAATTAAGAGTCCGGAGAGGGTTTCGGATCTCCGGCCCATTAGTTTGTGTAACGTGTTGTATAAAATTATCTCTAAATCCCTTACGAACAGGTTACGGATGGTTGTGAATGATGTGATTTCGCCTTACCAAAGTGCCTTTATTCCTGGGCGTCTGATTACTGATAATGTCATAGTTGGCTTCGAGTGTGTTCATAAGCTTCGTAAATCGAAGAGTAAGAAAAATGGGGGCTTGGCTTTGAAGTTAGACATGTCGAAGGCCTATGACAGAGTGGAATGGACCTTTTTGGAAGCTATGATGAACCGTTTGGGATTTCATAGTGATTGGGTTGCTAAGATTTTGAGTTGTATCACTTCGGTTAAGTATTGGGTCCTGGTGAATGGGGAGCCACATGGTCCGATTGTGCCTCAGCGGGGTCTCCGTCAGGGGGATCCCCTCTCTCCTTTTTTGTTTATACTGTGTGCGAAGGGCCTATCGTCTCTTATTGTTAAAGAAGAAAGTCAGAAGAACCTCAGAGGTATCTTGTTTGGTAACAATTGTCCTCCTATTTCTCATTTATTTTTTGCAGATGATAGTCTCTTTTTTGCCAAAAGTTCGGTCAAGAACTGCACCACTCTGAAGAATTGTCTGAAAGCTTATGAAGAGGCTTCCGATCAATCTATTAACCTTGATAAGTCTTGTGTTGCTTTTAACCCGGGTCTGGGATCTACTATTCGTAGAAGGCTGGCGTCCATTCTTGGCGTTCGGATAGTTGATTGTCAGGAGAAATATTTGGGCCTCTCTGTAGCTATTGGCCGTAACAAAAAATTAGCCTTCGATTCTATTCGGGATAGAGTGTGGAAACGCCTCCAGACTTGGAAAGAAAAACTTCTCTCAGTAGGTGGAAAAGAGGCCCTTCTGAAAGCTGTTATTCAGGCCATCCCTTGATGGCTTGTTTCAAACTTCCTGTGAAGCTTTGTAAAGAGCTTGCGAGGATGTGTGCTCGGTTTTGGTGGGGTTCAACGGAGAAAAATTCGACAATTCATTGGTCTACGTGGGAAAGGTTATGCGATTCTAAAGCGGAAGGAGGTATGGGATTTAGAGATTTTCAAGCTTTTAATCGCGCAATGCTTGCGAAGCAAGGCTGGCGCATCATTACTAACCCGGATTCCCTCGCAGCTAGAGTGTTGAAAAGTAAGTATTTCCCTGATTCTTCTTTCCTCCAAGCTGGCCTGGGTCGGCGGCCCTCATTTATGTGGCGGAGTATTGTGTGGGGAAGATGAGTGATTGAAAGAGGGTCTCGGTGGTGTATTGGGTCAAGTTCCCTTGTGAAAGTTTACCATGATCGGTGGCTCCCTAGGCCTTCTACCTTTAAACCTTTTTCTCCCCAAGTATTACCTGAGAATGCTCTTGTTTCTGATTTGTGCTTGCCGTCTGGGGAATGGAATTCTGTTCTTATCCGTGATTCCTTTCTTCCAGATGATGCGGAGCTTATCCTGAGTTTGCCTCGGCTCTCCCCTTACCGTGAGGATACTCTTTGTTGGCATTTTGATACTAAAGGTTTCTATAGTGTTCGTAGTGGGTATAAGGTGGCTCGAGGGCTGAAGAATCGGGCTGGTTCTACGAGCCTTCAGAGTTCTTCTTGGTGGCGTTGTTTATGGAAATGTAATGTGCCGACTAAATGTAAAATTTTTATGTGGAAAGCTTTTCATGGGTGGCTTCCAACCTTTGCTACCCTTGCCCGTCGACGAATGGAGGTAGTGGATTTTTGTCTATTTTGTGGAGCTGCTACCGAAACCATTACACATGTTCTTTGGTCGTGTCCTTTGGTGGTTGATGTTTGGCGTTTGATTCTTGGTGAAGAGGTGCTGCAGCTTATTATGATCTCTGATTTTCCTGATATTGTTCTTCGCCTGTGTTCTTCTATATCCAAAGAGCTGTTTAATCTCTTTATTCTTGGATGTTGGCGCCTTTGGACTAATAGGAATGTTGTTGCTCATGGTGCTACGGGTTGGACAGCAGCTGATTTGGTGGCTTGGATTGACAATTTTGCGAATGAGTTTTGCGTAGCCAATGAGCCTAATCATAAAGAACTACTTTCCCACCAGCCAAGGTGGAAGCCTCCCATGATGGGGGAGTTCCAAATTAACTGTGATGCTTCATTTAGGCTGCGCTCTAATACTGCTGGTGTGGGTGCCATTATTCAAAATTTTCAGGGTAGTGTTATCGCTGCGAAATCTTCCCCTGTGTGGGGTTGCAATTCGATTGAGACGTTGGAAGCACATGCTTGTTTGGTGGGTCTCCAACTTGCTGCTGATGTTGGTATTTCTGGCATAGTCCTGGAATCTGATGCGGAAGGTGTTGTTCATCTTCTTTCTAAGCACATTGTTCCTCGCACTGAGCTGGGTGCTGTTATTCGGGGTGTCCTGAATTTGGGTGATATTGTGAATCTTCTTTCGGTTGGTGCTGTCCGTAGAGGTGCTAACTCGACTGCCCATAGCCTTGCTCAGTTGGCTCATTCTTTGGATGGGCTGTGATGTGGCTGGAGGATTTACCTCCTGATGTTGCCAGTTGTGTTAGCTTTGATCTCTCTTGTTCTGCTTGTTCTGCTTGAGTTTTGTGTTTCTTCTTCTTCAAAAAAAAAAAAAAAAAAAAAAAAATCCATTCTTCATTCTTCATCTATTTTAGATTTTGTTTTGTTCTCCTTTATAAAATTGGTGAAATTGATGATGTTTTTTTATTCATAATTGAATTGAAGATAGTCAATTTAAGCAATTATAAATTTATAATTGATGAACAGATTTACAATGATTCCCACTGTAGTGTCTATTTAATTGTTTTTATTTATTTATTTATTTATTTTTGTTTTTTATTACGGACACATTAAAATCATTACCAATAGAAAATGAGGGGGACATCACTACTTCCATCCACACTGGAATTCAATGATGTCTAACACCCGTAGTGCTTTTCTAATACCGCTATAATATGTGTAGTCATGGAATTACTAAAAAAGACATGTCACGGGACCAATTTATATCTCGGGTCAAGTACAACTAATATATTACCAACAAGTTATTAGTTCTATCCAAATTTACCCAACACTTGTCAAACTTATGCTTCATGCTAGTAACCATTGTACTCATAAAAGATAATTTTCAGTTCTCAAAGATAATAATTGATTTAACATTTTTTAAATCTCTCAAATTTACTAAGAGAATATTTCACATGATTGACTGCATGTCGTATCACTATAATCGAATCAAGCATATCTCTCAAACCATCGTTCACTATCAAATTCAATGTGTAGGCTTTCACACCCATGTAATTGATATTTTGATTGAATGTCCAAGTGTCCCCAGCTAGACATGTCCTGATCACTTTGCTCTCTCTAATCTTTCTTCAACAATGTATTCTCATCGATATACAATTTGAACAAATCTCTAACTATTGTTCCCCTAGATGACTCATCAAATCTAGGACACAACACACTATAAAGAATTACTTGGAAAACGACGAGTAAAAGATTTAACCCTTATTTATATAAAAATATTATTCGATACCGTAAAGAGCAATTTTGAAATGGGTAGAATGATATTTACTTAATTTTTTTAATCTTATTTTTAGTTTTCATTTCATTTTTAAATTTATAAAATTTTAAATAATATACATTATATTATTTCTTAACTTAAGCAACTTAAGCAACTTCGCAGGTTTTGTATGATTTTTTTAAATCCACTCATGAACCCAAACACACTTCAAGTAGCACCCAAACTTGCTTTAGGTTTGGATTTGCAACATCCATACATACCTTATTGCTCATCGAGTTCAGGCGAGTGCCCGCGGGTCTGGACAAAATTTCCATCCCTACCCTAAATCAATCAACAAAGACAACCTAGAGGAAAGACTAAAATAATATCCAAAGGAAACCCTATGTTATTTATAAACTTATAGATTATGTAAGTAATAATTTTTTTTATTAGTAAATTTTAACTTAAATTAGAATTAAGTATAATTGCATGTTATATTTAGAGTGATTTTTGGGGTCAAGAAAGATCCTAAGCATAACCATTTCCGTTTCAACCAAAAAAAAAAAATTTCCTAAACAAAACAAAACAGAAAGGAAAAAAGGAAAAAAAAAAAAAACACATACTAGCAAAAGCAAAACGATAAACTTTAGTTTGTTCCAATCTACTAGCATTTTCTCGAGAGATTGTCATTTTCATTCCTTTACAATTGGTCAGATCATATGATCATGCATCACTTTGTGTAGAGCTATTGGTTTGGTGGAGCAGGAGGAGATGTTGCCCAAAAACTACCATTCTTAGATTTTTTTTTCGTATATTAGAACACTAACAAACAAAGGATATTAGATCAGAAGAAGAGAGACCCGTCATTCATATGGTCGTAAATTCGAAAACCCAGGTTTGTTTTCATACGCATTTTATTCACTTGTTGGCCTTTTTATTATTATTTTCATTGACGGATTTTTTATTTTCGTCCATAATTAATTGATGAAGGAATGACCCATTTGATATTCATGCGAAAAATTGGTGGATTTAAGTTTTAAGATTGCTGTTAAATTGTTTAATTAGTATATCATGTTTGGTGTATTATATATATGATAACCTGGAGCAAAGTTGCTTGGTGGTATTTTATAATTGTTTTGGTTTCCATTTTTTTATATCAACATCTCTGTATTTTTTTCTATTGTTGAGATTTCAACAGATAGTGTTGCAGGCTTGTACCTAATTTTATGATAATAAATAGTTTATTTATTTATTTATTATTATTATTATTTTTAATATGAATAATGTTTATGAACTTTATTGTCTTGTCTTGTTGTAGCATAACATCAGCATCTTCCTTTGTGGGTATTGGTATTACCTCCTTATGTTGTTTTTTTTTTTTGTTTGCTGGATTTTACTTATCTTGCTGCCTATAGATTATCTGAAATATTTGGGGCATTGGATTTTGGCTTGCTGTTTCCACTAGTGATTTTTCTGTCATTGGTTTTTCATATATCAAGTTAACAATAATGTTGTCTGTCCTCTAGGTTAGTAACCACTAGACTTAAAAGCTTAAGCGGAAAGAAAAGGGTTAAACTGTCACATTATACATCGCTAATTTGATATTGCCCATTATTTTGGTTATACCAATATATATAGTAACTATGGTCAATTTGTTACTTCACAACAATATCATGTACTTTATCTCTTTTTTTCAGATATTGCTTGTGTGTATGATCCAACATTTTGTGAGCCACCATGTTCAGTAGAAAGAAGTTAGCTTGTTATCTTTTTCACAAGCTATAGATAGTTGGAGATAGTTGAATGGAAAGAGGGAGAATAGATGACTATGAACCTGGACCGGTTCCTTCACCAAGACCATTGGACAGATTTGGTTTTGTAAAGCAGGAACGTAGTAGTTCACCTGAACGTGTAATCAAGAGCAGGTCAACCATTGAATTTGAGAGGTATGTCAGTTTTGGATTTTCTTTTTAAAATTTTTTATTTCCGTTAGAATGATTATGATGGACTGGTAGTAAGTGTTTAATTTTGATTATTTGCTATGAGTCTTGATAAATTTTTTCAGGGAGGAAAGAAGGGTTAGAAAATGGAGGAAGATGATAGGGGTTGGAGGGAGTGATTGGAAGCACTATGTTAGGAGAAAACCTCATGTGGTGAAAAGGCGTATTAGGAAAGGAATTCCTGATTGTTTAAGGGGTCTAGTTTGGCAGTTGATCTCAGGGAGCCGAGATCTTTTGCTGATGAACCTTGGTGTTTACGAGGTATTGGAAATCTCCTTACATTTCAATAGATGATGAATCATTGCTTATATGAGTTATATTTCATGGACTCTAGTCAACTATCTTTGTGGTTATGCATATATGTCTGGTTATTGAGGGAAAAACACATCTTTTTTTCTCCCTTTTCTTGTTAATAATTACCCCACTTCATTATGTGGAAGGAATGCCGGTGGTCTTATACTCAGTTTCCCTAACAACTTTCAGCTGTTATCCCTTCTATCATTCTTCTTTGTTTATCCTTTTTTTTTCTTTAAGCTTACCACACACTTTATTTCACCCTTCCCGATGCATAATTAACTCAAATTTTAAGTTAATCCCCCTCCAAGCACGCACGCACCTACTTTCAGACCTCATGTTCATTCTTTTATTATCCATCCATCTTTCATCATTATTTTATTGGATAGTAAAACTCATTGGGAATATTAAACATTTACTTGGATTTTAATCCTGTAACAGCTTAGCCTTATTCTTAATGGGTTTGTAACTGTCATGAATCTTTGGCCGCTAATAAGGCTCCTTGCCAGGGACACTATTCCACGTTTTGTTTGATTTGTATCGAGTAAAGTTCTTTGTTTGTTAGAAAACTCCTTTTGACTACATTGATTGAAACATTGCTGCTTCACTTTGATGAATTGCTATGCTAGTTTAAATATGACAATTATCTAAGCCACCATCGATACGTAATTGGTAAAGTGAATTAATGTGTTTCAGTTGATGATAGGGGTTGAAATATTGATAAATTTGTTTGATGAATTTTCCATTGTATTGTATATGATTATTTGGTGAATTGATGCTCCTCTTCCTTTGTGCTCTTGGCTCACACACACATTCTAACTGGTTTCAGCTGATGAAGTTTGTTTGTTGCAGCAACTAGTAATATATGAGACATCAGCTTCAGAACTGGATATAATTCGGGATATTTCTCGTACCTTTCCTTCTCATGTTTTCTTCCAGCAGAGACATGGGCCTGGCCAAAGGTCCCTCTACAATGTTCTGAAGGCATATTCTGTGTATGACAGAGATGTTGGTTATGTTCAGGTTTGACTCTCAGGCATTTAGTGACTCGTATTTGCGTTGTTTAAGATACTGAGTACTGATTGATATTGAAATTGTTAAACTTGCAGGGAATGGGTTTTCTAGCTGGCCTTTTGCTTCTTTACATGAGCGAAGAGGATGCATTTTGGTTAATGGTTGCATTATTAAAAGGAGCTGTCCATGCCCCAATGGAAGGATTGTATCAGGTGACTTTTTGCTTTTAAGAAATTCTATATATACTTCTGTTTGTTATTGTAAAAAATGAAAGAATTTCTGGAAAAATTCCGAGGGTGCCACTTATGAAGCTGATGACCTACAAATATAGAGGTCGGTCGATAAAGGACTTGGTTGTAATATTAACTTGCTTTAGGGAGATTTTGGTCCAGGATATTTGAAAAGGATATTGTTGTAGTGGAAGTATAGTGTTAGTTAAAGTGAATGGTGCATTAGAAATTTTATAATTAGTCTTAGCTAGCTTGGGCGTGGCTTTGTTTAGAAGCAATTTGAGCAATTGTAAAATAATAATGAAAGGAGTGTGATCCATCAACTCTTCAACCAAAACATTGTATGTTGGCTTATTGACATTTAAATGTTTAGCTCCATGTGATTAGACTTACTCCTTATGTTTTAGGCTTTATTTATTGGTTAAGGAAGCTGTGAACCAGTTAAATTAATACGAAAAGGCAATGTTGATATGATAGGTGTTACAGGAATCTGTAGTATCATGTGGACATTAAATTTTTCAGTGGTACTCTTGGTAAGGATTAAGTACTGTGGTGAACATGAAACTTACAAATTGTTTCATAGTTGCTGTTTTTGGTTTATTTTTCATTTTTTTTTTCTACTTTTATTCATATTTGGTCACTGTACTTGGATGGCATTGGCAGATAATTGTCCGGCGTTGGATGTGAATTGCATTTTTGCATTCTACACTAGGATAATTAGAAAGAATAAAGAAAATAGTAAACTAGAACTATCAGCTTCTTCTGTTTGAGAAGAAGAGCAAGATCTCTTCAAATTAAAGTATTACGATCCTCCTTGTGGGTTTTCATGTCTCTGTTTATAGCTCGGGTTGCTAACATTCATTAAATAAACATAATGCCAGAATCTGGTTGTCAGTGATTCTGCTTCAATTTATCTCATTGCCTTTTGATGGATACATTTGATTAAGAATTTATTTGATATTTCTTGCTTCTTTCATCTTGAGTCCCAAGATAAGGCTGTCATAAATTAATTATGTTCTTTCTTAGATTAGCAACACCTTTGTCAACAAAAAGATAATTGTTTACTATTATAAGTGCTCATCAAATGGGGATATAATTTTTTTTTTCTTGTGGTGTTTAGTGTCGAATTCAAGAAGGGGATGTTTGGTAAACTGTTTTATGCCAGATAAAGATATCATACAATACTAATTTGCTACTCACAACTGTATTAAGACATTCGGTATGGGATGTTTATGTACTCCTTACTGTCCAATGATGAGAGGTGGGTCTGAACCATGTGCTACTAACATATTATTTAAATTAAATTTATAAAATAATAAATTAAATGAAAAGAATGGAAGGACAACTTCCTTCATTGTGAGAGGGCAGGCTTTCTTAAAAAGGAAGCAAGACCCTTTTTTTTTTTTTTTTGAAAAAGAAAGTATATTTCATTTTAAAATTAAATATTTGTCAAAAATAATTAAATTAAATATTTTTAGAATTATATTTTAATTAAATATTCTAAAAAGAAAGTGTTTTCATATTTTAAATATTCTAAAATATGTCCGACTCAATAACAAACGTAGTACATTTCTAAATTTAGTCGGCTAATATCGTATATCCCATACAATACAATTATCCCATATGATACAATAAAATCCAAAACCAAAACAATTCAATCCACTTAATACAGTTTGGCATGCCAAATTTACTTGGATTTAACTACATGCAAAAATGCTTCTATCAATATTGGCTGATTGTAGATGCGCACACTAGTAAACAAACACTTGCACATGTTAATAAGGTAGGAGAAATATTCTTTTGCGTCATTGATAATGCAAATACATGTTAAGTTTAGGCTGCAAAAATACATTTAGTTACTGTTTTTCTATGCTTTTACTATGGTAATAGATTGTACCTTCAAGTTTATTATAAGGTTTAAGTCTTTGTTCCCACCTTGCTGCATTTAAAAAGAGTACAAGAGGAGAAATTTTGAAGATCTTAAGCATACACCATAAAAGATTAAAGGTCTATGTATTAACGGGTCTCCTTGACAATATGTTTATTGTACATTCTTTTTTTTGCTTATGTGGGCACTTTCTGGTTTAAATCTTGTATCTGTTCTGGTCTTAGTAAATTACATTTTTATGTGTGTTTTGTTTCTTTTATCGATCTATTTTGTCATTTTTTTACATGATAAGGAACTAATGGTCGTGTTGAGCTGTCTATAGTTTATTATTATGTCAAAGCCATCTATTGTTTCTTGATCAAAATTGAATATATGTTTATTTTCTGACAACTGTTATTTTTATGGTTGTCATATAGGTAGGGCTACCTCTTGTACAACAATACTTGTTTCAGATCGACCACTTGGTGAGGGAGTACTTGCCAAAGCTGGGAGAGCATTTTACTCAAGAAATGATAAATCCTAGTATGTATGCAAGTCAGTGGTTCATAACTGTTTTTTCATACTCTTTCCCGTTCCATTTGGCTCTTCGAATATGGGATGTCTTTCTCTTTGAGGTAAATGATTGGTAGTATGATATTTCTGAAATTTGTTTTTGTGGTTTCAAAGTTGGTATTAAGACTTATGTAATCTCATTTTGACAGGGTGTTAAGATTGTTTTCAAAGTTGGTTTGGCTCTGCTAAAATATTGCCATGATGACTTGGTGAGTAAGTCAAAATCTAAAATTTACACCAGATCCGAGTAACTTTATGTTCTCCTAATAGATGGTATCTGTATTGGTTTTCAGATAAAATTACCCTTTGAGAAACTCATACATGCTTTGCGTAACTTCCCTGAGGATGCAATGGATCCAGATACATTATTACCAATGGCTTATTCAATCAAGGTTATCTCTCTCTCTCAACTTTGTTGTAATATGCTTGCTTTTTAGGACAATAAAGATGGTTGAGCAATTTCTGTTTGCTGCCTGACTACATAGCTTGTATTTCTCTTTTTTTAATATTCAGATATCCCTCAACCTTTCTTTCTTCCCTGGGCTTTAAGATAAGTAAGGATACTACATGACCCTACAACCTAGGTAGTTTGGAAACTTGTGGGATATTATATATTCCCGGTTGGTATCCCCAAGAGTATTTGAAGCCTTGGCCATTTTGTTGGAGCCATAGGCCTTTTACCTTTTAGCCCACCCCTTGAGGTCATCGACTGACTACATAATTGTTTTTGAACTTAATAAAAACAGAGTTGTCGAAAATAATTTTTGAATATTTTTGCATAAATTGAATTGATACTTGTGTTGGAAATGTTTCCATGCATTTAACTATTGCAAATTAAAGAAATCCCCAGAACTATATGAATGTGATCACTTCTGTAATTTACTGAATTTAGAAATCAGTTTGGGGGTCTTATTTCTGTTACACAAAATGAAATAAATAGACAATAAACTGGCTTAGAATTCAGTAGAATGACTTGAAATGATAAATATATTTGAATTGTTTAGTAATCTGTGAGTTATGTTTGCTTTTATATTTCTTCTTTTGGGTTACATTTAGGATACCTTCAATTTATGCACATACATTTTTTAAGGTGATCCAGTCGACATCTTTAGGAATGCATCTAAACCAATAGGATAACTTGAGCATATTCACTCAAAATCCTTAGGTATGTTTACCTTTTGCGTACTAGTCCTACCCTTTACTTTATGCTCATTGTATTCTGGGTTTTTTTTTTTTTTAAATAAGTATGTTTTATCGACTGCTTTCTTATGTATTAGTTCTTTTCGTTAATGTACAATCCTTATATTTGTGTATGATTAGGTATCGAGGCGTTTGGAGGAACTGAAGCATGAGTATGAAAAGAAGAACGGCAAGTTAGTTGAAGGTGAAGAATCTGATAGGAAGTTGAAACAGCCACAGTGAGTGAGATATGCAGGAAGATAGATGCTAAGACGACAGTCATCGACTCTTATTCCTTTATTCTTTCGTCTTGGCAACTACACAGATATATGTAAATTTAATCTTAGTGTGTAAAAGTCATTAGACTGATTGTGCATATGATAATAGTTACTTGCTCGACTCTCTATGCATATGCAAAATCTTGCATTATAAACTAAGCTTGCAGGGTTGGCTTCATTAGTATTATCTTCCAATTAAATGACAAACAAAACCATCAACTTCCCTTGTGGTTTGGCATAATTATATTAATATAAGTAGATGAGGGTAGGTTTTTTTTTTGTTCCGTAAATTAGAACAAATTCAAAACTGTCCACTTTCAAAAAAAAAATAAAATAAATAAATAAATAAATTCATTTCTTGTCAATTTTATATTAATCCATATATAATTGATTAGATTAGTAGAACAAATGAATCTTTAATTAGTAAAATGTATAGATTGAATCTCTGTTGATTAAACGAGTTAAATGCATGTTTTATTTAATACATTGCATTTAATACATTGCATATATATATATATATATATTAAAGAATACATTGCATACTTATGATTAAATGAGTAATACAATGAATTTAATTTTTATCTATAATAAAATTTAGTTGGTAAAATTGTATACATTGAATCATTCTAAAAAAAAATTATATGTTAAATATTAATTGATTAATCAAGTAAAATCCATGTTTGAAATTAAAATAATAATAATAATAATAATAATAATAATAATCCACGTTTAATGTATATATGTCTAGTAACTTTTAGATATGTTAATATCTTAACTAATTAATAGATTTTGTGAATTTTTTTGGTTTTTTTTTTTGTAAAAAAAAAAAAAAAATTGTCCAAATGCTGTGGCATAAGAGTTGTCAACAACATGTAAATCAAAAGATTATGTGGTGAGTAATGTGGTGTTGGCAACTCACATACCACATCATTTAAGTATAAATTTAGACAAATTTTTAGAAAGATTAGCATTACTCATAGATTTTATATGAATCCAGCGTTATTAATTTACAGTGATTATACTATATATTGATTTTGTATAGTAATATAATTTAAGAAAATATTTGGCTATGTTTAATTCTTCAACTATGGTAATGCGATTGAAAAATCCACACATACACAATAAGATTAAGGGTCAATTTGGTATTTCTGTAACTTTTATAATAATCACTGTTAGCTGTGTTGAAGGAATAATCAGTTGTGAAGTTAATCGGTAGATGTTTGATTAATTGTACTTTTAAAACTACTGTATAACTCAAAAACAGTATATATATATTTGATAATTTTATTTCAAAAGTGCTGAAATTAGTTACAATGACTAAAATAGACATGATTTTGGAACCTTATTTTATTTTTCATCAATTATATATATTATATCAATATTTAAGTAGAATATTTAAATTAGAAAAAAAAATTCCATAAGAACAATAAAAAGATTTTAAATTTTTTTTATAAATCAAATCAATATTTAATTAGAATATTTAATTTTAAGATTAAATTAGGTATATAAATGATTTTAATTTGATTTCATAAGGATAATAATGATATTTTAAAATATTCATTAAATGCTGAAATAAATTATTCGATAATCACTTTAAAAAAGCAACCCCCACATGCTTCTCAAAATCACTGTTAAAACTTGCCAGATTATCAATTAATCATTTTTGGAAGTTTTATCAAACACCATTTGATGTCAAAATTATAAAATAAGTTGATTTTCAATTTGTGCCAAATGGCAAGAGAGTTATAAACATTATGTAAATCAAAAGATTATGTTGTGAGTGATGTGACGTTGATAACTCACATGCCACACTATTTGAGTATGAATTTGGGCAAAGTTTTTAGAAAGATTAGCATTACTCAGATTTTATATGATTCCATCGTATATTCGTCAACTATAGTAAATGCGATTGAAAAATCCACACGTACAAAATAAGATTAACACCGCCGCTAAACGTGGTTTGATGGTAAGAAAACTCATTCAAAATAACAATATCTCAAATTCGAGTTGTTGTCATTCCGTTTGATATATCAAAATAAAATATAATAAAAATAAGATAATCTCCAATGCATATACCAATGTTAATGTAAAATTTGACATAAAAATAGTAAAATATTATATTTGACACATCATTTTAGCATTGTACTCCAATGTATAAATATATTTGAAATGCTATTTTATTTTTTTATTTAAAATTATAAAAATCAATAAATATAATTAATGCATTCAATTTAAATAATATTTTTTATTATATAAAATTATAAATGTTAAAGATTAATGCATTCAATATAATTATAAAATGAGATTTCTGTAATTAAAAAAAAAACAGTATTTATTGCTGTGCCAAATTTCATGTATGTGTTCAAAAATTAAATAGCACTTTTTGGGGGAGGGCTTGTGCAAATAGCACCACATTAATAAGTCTTGTTTTAATAGCACCAAAATAGGTGATGAGACCAAAATACCCCCACTTACTCTTTTCCTTTTTTATTTTTTTTCTCAAAAATTCGAGACTTATTTGCAGTTTCGAGACTTATTTATGATTTTTTCGAGACTTATTCATGAGTTTTCGAGACTTATTCATGCGTTTTTCGAGACTTATTCCTGCGTTTCGAGACTTATTTTGTCGACCTCCATCAATGGTGACAATGACGATCCGACGACGGCACTAATTGACTCCGGAGATAGTTGGATCTGGAAGATTGAACGATGCCGAGTTCGTTGGCATTATCGGTTTCATCAGATTCATGATGGATCGTCATAAATCGGAAGATGAAGATTCGCGATGGTTTGGGTTTTGCTTCGTTTCTCTCTCTACATAACTCGAAAATGAAAACGAACACTTTGGTTACAATGATTGGCACTTGACGAACGTTTTCCCGGTGGTTTTGCCGATCAACTTGTCGGTCGACGGTGGCACCTCCATTGAAGCTCCATCAATGGAGGTTTGAGAAAAAGGAAGAAGAAGGTGAAGGACAACCAAGAGAAAAGAAAAGAAGCTGGGGGGTATTTTTGTCCAAATTCCATTTTTGGTGCTAATAAAACATGAGTTAGTAATGTGGTGATAGTTGCACAACTTCAAGTTTCAAAAGTGCTATTTTGCCCCATTTCCTCTTTCCATGTATTCTATACTTTGTTCCAAATTTGATATATTCTATAATTAATTGATTTGGGTAAAAAAAAAAAAAAAAAAAAAAAAAAATGAGGCACAAAAAATTATGGCCCAACAAATCGGGTCAAAACTTCAGGTCAAAATAAACATAAAGCGGGTCATGGACAGGTTGGATAAAACCCGAAAGATAAACGGGTTGGATGCCAATCTTCAAGTTTTTTATTTTTTATTTTTTCTAGATTATGGTCTCCTTCCGTGTTCTATAACACACACTCCACGTGTTTGTCTAATCATCTTTTAATGTTGTATAATTTTTAAAATGAGGAATAGTAAGTAATTTCGTTGGAGAATCGACGTAGCTGAGACGAGTATTTTTCAAAGCGGAGGAAGGAGCCATGTACGGATCGAGATGGTAAGTTGAATAATTTCGTTTTCAATATTTTTGTTGTTTTGATTCGTTCTGTTTATTTACGGTTGGTGTAATATGTTCTTTTTTGTTTCTTTTGAATTGATTCGTGTTTTCATTGTTGTGTTTTCCTGATTGTTTTTAGTTATTATTGTTTTCGAATAAATGAGATTTAGTGTTGTGAAGTTGTGTCTTGTGTAAATTTTAGGCACGTAGATGTTATAGAAACCTGAATTGGTTTCTTTTAAGTGAGATCCATTTAATCTTTCTATTGGTAATTCCTCATCTAGAAGGGAGGTTTAGAGAAGGTGATGCTATATAGTTGTTGGACTAAGTTGATTTTGAAAACGAATTGCATTGAAATTGGTACATAAAGTTGAAAATTTTGGGAAGTTTTGTATCTTAAGCTACTAGTTTTTGATTAATTTTCTTACAATCAAGGAAAATTTTGAAGACATGAAGTTGCACTTCGGTTTGTGCTAAAAGCTTGTATTGAATCTTTTTATTGTTGAAGAAAAGGCTCAACTAGCTGAAGATTGATTTAAGACAACTAATTTAGCTTGAAACCGAAATAGCCCATTTAGATTTATAGAAATTTTTAATAAAGAGACCGTAGGCGAATGATGAATAACTTTACTTTCTTGATGCAAACACACATTATTATGACTTGCATGGTATCTTTGTACGTGTATTTTTGTTCATAGCAGAAATTTGAAATGAGACTATTTAGGTTGACATGGATTTACCTTCCTTTAAGACGTTTAGTGATCAACAGTAATTGATTAAGTTTTTCTAAATCGTAATGATATGGTTAAAAATATAAGTTCTGCCTTTATGATGATGATGTGACTACTATGTTGTATATGTGTTCATGACATTTGTTGTCTATTCCTTAGTTTATTGCTTTCTTATTTTCGAAAATGGTGTTATTAGGACAATTCTCAGTTTGTATTCCTTGTTTGCTTTGCATCTTGGTAATTATGTGTGTGTAATTATTATACGCCAAATACTCTTGGGAGGTCTGATCAACATGATAATGCTTTGAAATTTTAAAAAGTAGGAATAGATGTTAGGTTTTAGGGAAAAGTGGGTTGGGTTTGGTTTATTAACAAGTTTAGTAGGGTTTATTTATTTATTTTTTATTGGGTATGGATAATTGAAGGGCAATGTTTAGGAGCGGAGCGGGTTGGGGGAGGGGGGGTGGTGGTGTTGTGGTTTCGGACGGGTACGAGGTTGGCTCAAAGAGATAAAGAATGATGGAATCAAATCCAGATTATGTACTACACAATTACATGATTTGGTTTTCTGTTGATTACAGGCCATCAACATTTGCACAAGCTGCAAAGGGATGTATATAAATAGAGCGCATGTATGTAAATTCCATTTTGGGCTGTGAAAAATCTGTCTCTTGTTAAAAACTTTGAGAAGAAAAAAGAGGGGAGGATGCCTTGGTGGAAAATGTAGAGATGTTTATTTTTTTCAAAATAGCATATCCATTTATTTTTGGTGCATTGATTTCATTGTATGGATGTTTTATTAGTATATCAGTTAATTTTCTTACTGAGTTTTTTTTTTGAATCTATCAAGATTCAAGAACATCAACATATGTTGTTCGACACCGAGTTTGGTTGGTTGAATATAATCAAATCCACTATGTTGTTCTTATCTAATTTTCAGGATTTGTTATTGAATCTGAACAAAAGAAGCAATTTAGGCAGATTAAAAAAAGCAAGAAAGATGGTAGATTATTCATTACAAATATTTGCACAACACCATAAATAACGTAAAGGAAATAAACGTCTCGGAGGAAATTCAGGTAGCATTAAAAGAAAATTAAAATAGGGGGATACGACCGTAATTACATAGAAGTCCCATGGCAATTATGCAAAGTAGCTCCTATATAAAGGCTTGACTCATCCTAAAAAATTGGCTAATCAAATTCAAATTAAAAAAATGTTTGATAATTGATAGCCAATATCGTTATTACGTCTCTCGCTCTATGTTAGGTTTTTGTTGCTTATCCTTATTTCCAAATATTGCCTTGGATTGCGTTTATTGTGAATCAACTGTTCACGTATCTAGTTTTTTCAGATCTTGTTTATATTTGTAAGTCATTCACCATCGCCTTTAATCTTGTTAGTATTATTATAATCTTTTTTTTTTTTTTTTTTGTTGTTAATTTGTTTGTATTATGTTTTTGGTTCGTATTTTTCTTGTTTCGATCGATATATTTTTTCTAGTTCATATTTTTAGGTTTATGCATATGTTGTTTTATTTATAAAATAAACTTTGTTGATCTTTGTGATTAATATTTGTTTATTTATTTATTATTGTTATTATAGTATTTTTTTTTTCTTGCTTTGCTATTAGTGATGACCGATAATAGAGGAAGGATTTATTAATGGTAGATTGTTATAAAACCAAATATGTTTGTGTTAATCTTGGGGTTTTCTTGCTAAAAAAAATATATTTGGGGGTTTCTGGCTAAATATAATTTTGAAGATAAAATTGATTTTGGTGTATGCCCAATCTATTGAAGTGCATTGAATATATATATATATATATATATATTTATGGTATGGTTATTTCGATTTTTAATCTGAAAAGGTTTGTTGCTTATTAAGTTGATTATTAAGGTCTGTTTCGATTAAGTGATATGAATTTGTGTCATGTGTAAATTATAAGCACATAGTTGTTATAAAAACCTAAATTGGTTCCTTTTAAGTGAGATCATTTAATCTTTCTGTTGGTAATTCTTCATTTGAAAGGGAGGTTTAGAGAAGGAGATGCCATATGGAATAAGTTTATTTTGAAAACGAATTGCATTGAAATTGATACATAAAGTTGAAAATTTTCAGAAGTTTTGTGTCTTGAGCTACTGGTTATTTATTTATTTATTAAATTTCGTACAAACAAGCAAACTGGGTTGGTGCTAAAAGCTTGCATAGATTGAAGAACAGGCTCAACTAGTTAAAAATTGGTTTAAGATAACCAAGTTAGTATGAAACCAAAACAGCCCATGTATAGATTTTTAGAAATTTTTATGGTTAATTCCATGGAATAGCCACTTTGGTTTTCCAATTTTTACATATAACCACTAGTTTTTTTAAAAAACAAATATAACCGATACCATCATGGATCATGGATTGTGTGGTGGAAGTTAGTGGGTTCTTTGACAAATATACCCCTGGAGAGTTGTCAGTGGTTGTTGATGTAAGAGCTTGAAAATGACCCTGTCATTATATAATCCGCTTTCTGGGTAATTGATCCCTTTTCTCCTTATATTTTAGATGAAGGCAATCCCCAAACCCAATCCCTGAAATACGCTACGGGTTCCAAGTCTGTAAACTCAAACCCTTACATTTCGAAATGGCACCCAATTTTAAAATAATTTACCCGCAATATTTCGTATCTCCGTCATAATCTTATTTCCAGTTGTCGATTCATTGCCATGATTGAATCGGTCGTAATCGATCCCTCTTCTCCTTCTCGTATCTCAGATGAAGGCAATCCCTAAACCCAATCCCTAAAATTCGTTGTGGCTTCCAAGTCTGTAAACCCAAACCCTTACACTTTGAAATGGCACCCAATTTTAAAAAAATTTACCCGTAATATTTCGTATCTCCAGCATAAACTTATTTCCAGTTGTCGAAGCGTTGCCGTGATTGAATCGGTCCTAAACTGTTTCAGCCATCCCCAATATCAGAGAAGGTATGTATCCTTAGGAACTCGAACTGTAACTGCAATTATATTTGATTGATTTCTTTCATAATTTTCATATAACATATGTTGAAAATGACTGGGGAGGGTCATCTCGTTCTTTGTTGCGGCGGCCTGTGTGTTTATGTCAGTCTAAGTACATATTAATGCTTTATTTCATATTCATATAACATATGTTTATGTCAGTCTAAATACATATTATTCATTTGGGGTGTTTTCATAATTATATAACATTTGTTGAAAAAGATCGAGAAGTGTCTTTTTCTTTGTCGCGGCGGTCTGTGTGTGTTTGTTTATGTCAGGCGCCTTAATTGGGGGTTACATGCTTAACTTTAAGCCTTTGGTAGGACCTACCATGACAGGAAATTATGAAAAGAAATGACATTCCATGATGCTGCCATTTTCTTCCATGACAGTACATTCCATGATGCTGTCATGACACGAAATTACATTCCATTATCCTCCATGAGACGAAATTACATTCCATTATCCTCCATTACATTCCATGATGCTCCATGACATGAAATGACATTCCATGATCCTCCCATGATATGAAATTACATTCCATGATCCTCCCATGACAACACGAAATTACATTCCATGACATGAATTACATGCCATGATCCTCCCATGACAACACGAAATTACATTCGATGATCCCTCCATTACACGAAATTTCATAAACTTACACATAATTTAATTCCTTGATTGTCCGTTGTCATTGATGACATGTATTTTAATTCCATGATTATAGAACTAATTACAACTGTTGCATACAGCTTCAGGAATATGGTTCTATTGATAGTGAACTACGATGGACAGTTCAACCCTAAAGCTGTTTTCTTTTTGTCAATGACAGTGAAGGAGACTTTAAAAACATTGGCAGAGAAGATATGTAGTCGGTTTGGCTTAAATTGCAATGAAGTTGACTTCAAGTAAGTACTAGAATTGATGGGTCCATTGTTGAAATGATTTATGATTTAGATTTACAGATCTTCGTTTCGCATAACAAAGAGAATCCTAAATGTTATGTATCAGTGTTTCACAAACAGATAAGAAGGCAGGTCGAACAGTTAACTGTGCCGCCTGATCTGAAATCCAAATCTATGTCCATCACCTTTGGTTCCACTGGTGATCAGGCATGTACGCCGCCACCCATGATGAAGTGTAAATCTAAACTCAACCCTGTTGTGAGTTCATCCGGATACAAATCCAAAACTGGTAGCAATGAATGTGTTCCGAGTGGTTCCCCTGTTGATGAATCAATTACTCCGCCATCAATCAGGAAGTCTATGCTTCCCCGAAGCCCACTTGCTACAGCCGGTAAGAAATCTACTAACGACAGTAATCCTGACGGTGTGAATCTTGTCATACATTTGCTATATGTGGTTCAATCAGATTTTGATAATACTAATGACGACATAGTTGATTGTCCAACTGTTGTTATGGCTGGAGAAGACGGCATGGGTCAGTCAGCCAAAATCAAGTTGTCATTGTGTCCTTAGTCGAATGATATCTGTCCACAATTTTTACCACTACACCCTAGACATGATCATAATCCACTGCACCATGTTGATCTGATAAGCCCTTCTACCACATGTATAAACAAGAATTTATCAGGTCCCGAGCATGAGCTAAAATTGCATCGATGGTCTGCAAGACAGAGAAAGTCCATTAAGAAGTATCACCAGGAGACTTGTTCAAATTGCTCTGAAAAGGAACACAACAGATCAGGGTGTTAGAAACCAGCGTTTGTTGCATCTCGACCAACCAAGCCTCCACGCACCTGTAGTATAAGTCATAGACCTGGACACAATAGACAAACTTGTCCCTCTACCTAATAACCCTAATCCCTTCCATCAGGTGATATCATGACCCAGTTTTGAATGCCATACCAACAAGGTCTACCAATTTGAAAACCTCTATCTGCACTCTTAGGTTGATTTACGGACAATGTGCCATTCTACTTTGGTTGTAAGGAAAATGCGTGTAATATGTGATCTATTTAATTTTTCTTTCATTCAGTTGTTTGAGTGGTCCTTGCTTGTAATATCACCTTACTATATCGGTTCTGAATTGTTTGACGTTATGTGTAAGTGCCCGTTTATTTACAAACCTCAATTGGGTAGCTAGGTACTCCTTCACTGTGGTCGCTTCCCAAAGAATTTGGAGGCTACTTATCCCCCTTATAAACATCTCCTAAAAAGTGACCGATCTACTTACAAAGATTTTGCAATTTTTAGATGGGTAATCTGTGCTTATATTTACAAGGGATGTTCACGGGTCTTTCTTGCATAGCAATCATAGGTAGGCACATCTATGTGTGTGCCCAATAAGGGTATTCTTTCATGCGCTAGCCATGTCAAAAAATCATTTTCCTGCAAGGTTTCAAGTGAGGTAGGAGAGGGTGTAAACCAAACATTCACTTGCATGAGAGAGAAAGAAAGCAACAAATCTTGACCATTTATTTTCATTTATGATTAGGTCTCAAAAATGTAGTGCAAATCTAAGGGGAACAAAAAAGCAGAGGAGAGAATTCTGATATGTTAACAAGTACGAAATGACAACTTCGTGTACATAGCCTTGTACCAGGCATCGGACTACGTTGTTACCAACGCTGTGAATTAGATAAAAGCAGGCTTTTTTTTAGTTAGTAAGGCAGTAGTATTTTTTTTTTTTGCCATTCCCTTTAGGTTGCGGTCGTGTAATCTGTTAGTGCAAAATCGTGCAAGTTTACTGTGCATGCTGCATGTTTGTCTAAATCTTTGCATGGTATATGATCATGTAATCTATTATTTTAGACTTTTATTGTGTAAGGAGTTTTGTTCTTCTATCGTGTTTCGTATCAGTTGTTTGTCTTTTCTTAACGTAAAGTTATGGGGTTATTATTATTAAGGATTATTTACTTTGCACAGACAACATTTGAATCCTTTGCGAACCATGCAACTTGGGTGTAGATAGACTCGTCCAGATACCCCAGCGATGATTTTGTTTTTCGAACAATGCATAAACATTGGCTCCAAATACAGACGATGATATCTTTGATTAAAGCTTGTAACTGTTATTCACATAAAACTATTCTTTGCGAAACTAAGAATGGGAACATGAACAAGGAATTAAAGAATATATATTAAACATTTTTAACAATTTCCATTCCAGGAATAACCTAACAACTTTTTTGAGTTTCAGGTACTCTAGTGAGCAAAGTTTCTCCTTGCTTAGAAGGCTTTGCTGACCCCGTGGCCGGTGAATGTTTTGTTCGTAAATAAAATGTCCATGACTACAAACTCTCTGTAATATGGATTCTTGATGCGTCGTATTGGGCCTGTTTTCGTTCGGCAAGAATATTTCATTTCCCACGTACACGTGTAATTTGTTCCGTGGTTATTGTCGAGTAAAACCTTTATTTAGTAGTATATTATATATCGATTACTCTATTGGGCTTCGTTTGGTGAAAGACATTTTCTTTTAGTAAGATGGGCTTAATCCACCTTCAGGACAACAATCGTATGTAATCCACCCGTTTTCTTTTCAAGAGCAAGTGTTCTTTTCGGAATCTTTTTTATACTTTAGGTTTTATAGTATCTATATTCACCAATATAGCCGTGGCTCATCTTGCATTTTAATTTATTTTAATTTTAGGGTTCAACTACTATATTCTAGTATAGTTGGTGGATTATTAATTGGGCATTAGATTTAAATTAAAGATTGAATAAAAACTAAAGATTTAAAAAGCTCAGGCTTTCACTTATCTTCTTCTACTAATCCCTGTCAAAAATCCGAAAGCAAAACTTATCCCAAACGAGCATAAATGGGGGAAAAAAAAAAGGGACCGACTCCATGTCTCTATCTCTTCGTCACTAATTATATGGTCAGTTTCAATTATTAACCCTTATCTAATGGTGTTATGTCAAATAAGTAAGACAATATTGTTCCATCGAGCCAACCTCACACAACCTTTATGCCTTCATAGTGGTATGTCGCAAATGCATTGTTGTAAACTTCGGATTCTGGTTTATTTTTGCCCATGATGGGATACTGAACTTACCATTTGCACATGATAGGTGTATCACCATTCCCAGGAGCAAATTATTTTATGATGTGTGAGATATCTAGTTTGGATGTACTTGAGATTTGTTAGAGCACATATATAAATGTGTAATACACACTGAAACCTTTGAATCCATATCATCCGTTGTTGAAGAACGGTGAAGGTGAACCTCACGTAAAAATGAAAACATGATTGACGACTGATGATGTATTTTGTTGTATTGGAACACAACGAAAACAAAAGCAGTACCGAGGGAGATGAAAGTGCAAGGAGTAAGAAAGTTAGGAAGGTCTGCATATATTTGGGATTAAAGTACACACAGTTCAAAAGTAATAATCTAAAGATGGAAACCACAGTAGAGGTATCGAATCCATAGGTACCAAGGTTTTGATCGCAGACCAACAAATAACCAGCAAATAACTAGCAAAAAACAATAAAAAGAAATGGCAAATAACGTACATTACACAATGACAACCATAATCTAAAATCTTTAACTGGATTTAAAAAAATTCCTTGAAGTTGATGTCAGATCTTTCAATGAAAAAGGTCGGCGTCGCCGGTTTAAACGTTCGAGGAGAGAAACAGCTTTCTGTGGTTTATCTATTCTCTTCAAGGCCTCCACATCTGTCTCCAGTTGATCAACGCGGGCCTTTAAAGAAATCCTTCCTGCTAGGTTCCTTGAAGCATTTTTTTTCATTACTTCGTCTAATGCTATGAACTCGTCCAACATAAATTTCATAGCCTTGGAGCTTCTACTTACCTGGGAAACCACTCGATCCCACCTACCTAATTTGTCCTCATCGTCCGACTCCATATCTCTGGTATACAAACGAAGTAGCCAAAGGTAGATGATTGTGACCCACAGACATTTTAAAGGAAACCAATACTTAGCTCATTGCGAGTGAATATAAATCCAGTTACATGAGAAAGAATCTGAAAAGAAAAGCGGACTCAAACAAGCTCTAAAAAACGGAGTTCAGATAAAGTGTTTGGACAAATTTATCCCCTTTTGTACACACGTCCAAATTTGGTTGGTTACACACAAATTGGGACACCATTTTTGGTCACCTATGAATTGTCCGACTGAAATGAGTATGAACCCGATATAGATAAACCTAAATTCCTAGAGAATGAGAGCATACCATGTGGCATGGATAATTCATTTGATTGGTTTTATTTCGGGAAATAATCATTTTCCCCCCTATAGTTTGCCATATTAGACACTTTACCCCCTTTAGTTTCAGTAATGACCATTTCCCCCCCTAAAAACCAAAATATTAAACATTTTGACCCCTCTAGTTTCAGTAATGGCCATTTTTCCCTCTGAAAACCAAACTATTAGATATTTTTCCCCCTAACCGTTAGGTAGTCCGTCAGTCAACAACTTTGACCGTCAAAAAATCAATTAAATGACATTATTACCCTTGAACACATTAGTTATGACCCTAATGACACCACTAATTGTTTTTAAAGAACAAAAAAAATTAAAACTTGAAAGTTCACAAATTAACACGGTGTGTATACAATATCAATCTAGAGGAGGGGGGGGGGGGGGGGGGTGTGAATAGATTTTAACTCTAGTTTTCACCCAATTTTCGTTTAAGGTCAATATTCCGAAAATGCCCCTAATAGTCAATAATAAAACAACAAGTGTAATATGGTGCGGAATTATAAATGACACTTGAAGTATAAGTGGAAAACCCAACCACTGGGAAAAAACCACGAGCTGTTTAGTGCGCCACACTTGAACCTCGAAATCCACTAATTGAAATGAAGTTTACAACCTATGTAGACCTCGTCTAACACTCCGATCTGTAACCCCCCACTTCTACCACGCGGGCCTTTAAAAGTGGCTCTAGTCCATCTTGCTTGTGGCCTAAGCAACCTTAGCCAACAAGACTTAATTTCTCAATGAAGAGATAAAACAACCTATGTGTGAATATATAAAAATACTCAATACATGCAATAAGAGCTAGGCAACCCTATATGCTTATCTAGGATGATTAGATGGCAACAAATGCAATCCTAGATATCAATGGCTAAATGACATGTCAAATAACTTAGCTAACAATAGATTATAAAAACCTAGATAGCTATCACAATACAACACTCAATCATGTCATCACAAACAATCTCTATTTTGAATATAAGATATTAATCTAAGATCATTCAAATAATAAAAGAGATGCCTTGATAAATAAAACACTAAATATCAATGATAAAAGTGAAGAACATACCAAGGGAAGTGTGATGAACAAAACCCATGCAACTAAGCAAACTAACTATGCTAGAAAATGCTTAGATGATCTTTGATGCACATGTGTATGGTTTGAGTGTATAAAAATGAGTTCTTGATTTGATTTTCTCTCCAAAATCTCTCTTTCAAGTTTAGGGTTCTTTTAGAGTCAGAGAACTAAGTTAGAGAAATGAGAAAGTATGATATTTATAGGCATCAAGAACAGGGCAAGTGAAAAGACCAAAATGCCCTTGAAATCACCGATCGGCGGTTTCATTCTGCGGTCGTGGCATTGAACCCGAGAAGCAGGGGATCATTCGGCGACCAGATTCGACGGTCAAGCGAAACCGCCGATCAAAACCCAAAAAGAAACCGACCTTAAAATATCTGATTCGGCGGTTTCAATTCGGCGGCCTGGCCGCCGATTAAACCGCAGAATCAAACCCGAGAATAATAAATGCATCAGGTCAATTCGGCGGTTTCGATTCGGCGGCCTGACCGCAGATCGTAACCGCAGATCCAATCCAGAGCTTTCTAGAATCAAACGGCGGTCATGGCCGCCGATCAAACCGCCGTTTCACCAATGATGGTGAAACCAAAGGAGAAGCCAAGGGCATTCTCCGAAGGCGATCTTCGCGCAAAACCAAGCACATTATCGTGCGAGCGCGGACGTTTCCGAACATATTCGGGAAACGAATTACACGACACAAACAAACACACAACAAGATATAATCAAACAAAGTGCTAGTGTGTAATGTGACATGTGAAGGGAATGCACACATATGCAAGTATGCTAAGTGTGTGTGTGCTTCTAAATCTCTTCAAAGAAAACTAAGCACAAGAATTATACCTTTGAGTGCTTGTCACCTTGAGGTCTTGAAGAGGGCCTTCGATGTTGGTCTTCAATCACCTAATCTACCCTTACAATTCAAACCCCAACTTGTGGTTTGTCCACGAAATAAGCCAATCAATAATGAGAATCCTTACAAAACTAATAAAAGTATTTAAAAAAAAAAAACATTTTTGAAAATAAAAAATTATAAAATTTAATTAAACTTTAATAAAAACAATTTAGTATTTCAAAAAAAATGTATTAATGTTTTTTACATTATTTTTACATTAATTAAAAATTTTAATTATTTTTACATTTCATTCTTCATATTAATGTTTTTTAAATGAAATTTTTATTTTTACATTTCATTCTTTATATTAATGTTTTTTAAATAAACTTTTCAATATTTCAAAAAAAATATTAATGTTTTTTACATTATTTTTACATTAATTAAAAATTTTAATTATTTTTACATTTAATTCTTTATATTAATGTTTTTTAAATGAAATTTTTATTTTTACATTTCATTCTTTATTTTAATGTTTTTAAAATAAACTTTTCAATATTTCAAAACAAATATTAATGTTTTTACATTATTTTTACATTAATTAAAATTTTTAATTATTTTTTACATTTCATTCTTTATATTAATGTTTTTTTAAATGAAATTTTTATTTTTACATTTCATTCTTTATGTTAATGATTTTTTAAATAAATTGTTTATTTGTACATTTAATTCTTTATATTTATTTTTGTTAATTATTAAAGTTTAATTAAATTTTATAAATTTTTATTTTAATTATGTTTTTTTCAAATACTTTTATTAGTTTTAATTTTTTTGATTTTTGATTTTTTTTTTCGTTAAAAACAATTAGTGGTGTCATTAGGAGGTATAATTAATGTGTTCAAGGGTAATAAGGCCATTTAATTGATTTTTTTACGGTCAAAGTTGTTGACTAACGGACTTCCTAACGGTTAGGGGGCAAAATGTCTAATATTTTGGTTTTTAGGAGGGTAGAGGGGGCAAAATGTCTAATATTTTGGTTTTCAGGGGAGAAATGGCCAATACTGAAACTAGAGGGGGTAAAGTGTCTAATATGGCAAACTTAAGGGGGGAAAATGATTATATCCCTTTTATTTCCTTCCCACTTGGCATAGTCCCATTCGGCCGATGGATTGGTTGTGTTAAATAATGTACTATGCATATATATACAGATATATATATATATAGAAATGTTGAAGTCAATGCTCACTGATGTAAATATACGGTCCAAGATATTGAATGTGAGTCACTAGTTTTACATGTATTCAAGAGACTACGTATGCTATTTTCAAAACTAGTCGGTCACGTTCAATATCCTCATGAAGTTATATCAGTGTGCAATGACCAGATTGAGACTGATATATAGAAATGATCAAGTGAGTGCGTGCGTGCTAATCTAAATATATGATCGAGGATAATGAATGTGAGCCACTAGTTTTACAACCTTTCACTTGTTTGAACAAGTGGCTTAGGTTTAATATCCTCATGATGTTATATCAATGCACACTTACCAAATCTCGACTTTATAATTTTCGGACGTCTAACTACAACTACACATTAACAATGAGCCCACAGCCCCACATTAACAAATACCCACACCCAATATGAATGTGTGGTTGTGGGTGGACGTCCTTAACTTATAAAGTCAAGATGCTCATACTTATAGAAGCATTATATATACAGTCCCGTTGTCATGCGGACGTCATGATATAACCTCGTTAGTATATTGAATGTGAGCCACTAGTTTTGAGAATTGCATACACACTTGAGTCAAATAAGTTAAAACTAGTTGCTGACATTGAATATCCTCATGAAATTATATCAAGACGTGCTCATTTCAAAATTTGTTATGATATAGTTGTTTGTTTTATAGGCATGTTATATTTTATGGAAATAAATATTTTCACATGTATGCCCTTTTATCTATTATTTGTTATATATTTACATTTTAATATATTATGGCCAATAGCATATTAGTCCCCATAGTTTGCCTTCATCTGCGTTAAGTGGACGGTTTTTTGGTATTGAAACTTTCAGTCTATCATTATTCTAACAATATGGATTTCAGTCCCTACTTAACAAATATAACAAATTAACTTCATGAACCCATTCTAAGCATAAGTGGCCTTAAGTATTAAATGGATAAATCAAACAGGGCCTTAGCGTAAATTTCAACCCAAAGAAGTTATTATGATTGATATAACAAAGTATATATAGGGTAAATTACATTGCACCCCTTGAGGTTTGACCCGAAGTTAGATGGAAAAGTTTCGTTATTCTACACAAACATCCCTGTTTTACCATAGTAAGGTCCAAAATGGCCTTGGGTGTCAGTGACAAAAAACTTTTCTCTTTATTATTATACAAGGGCATTTTTCGTCAATACAGGGGTGTTAGTCTAGAAAAAGGAAACTTTTTCATCTTAGTGTGTTAAGCCCAAACATCAAGAGGTGCAGTGTAATTTACCTTATATATATTTTGTTATATGATTTGATTTAAATTTGATATATAAAGAAATAACTAATATGTTTACATTCATACATGTGTACATACACATCTTATAAATAACAATGCAATTTCAGAGAATCAGAAAAATATGAAAATAAAATAAGGGTAGAATTTCATGTAAGTCCGACTTTTTTGACGATTTGTCACCTTTTTAAATGTCTTTCCATATTCATCACTTTAATCCTTATATTTTCTAAAACTCATCACTTTAGTTCATTTGACCAAATATTTGAAAGTAAACTATTTTAAAACCTATGAAAGTACAATTTTACCCTTATTACTATTTAATTTTTTAAAATGATTATCTTAACTTTAAATTAAAATGAAAAACAATAAACTTCTCAATAATAAAATCTTAAATAAATAGGTAACAAAAAAGAAAAAAAAAACAATCTTTTAGCTAAATAATAATTTATAGCTAAGATAATCAATTTAGCTAAATAAATATCCATTACGATAAAAAAAATACAAAATAACAAAAAAATAATGGATTTTTTTTTTTAATTATTGTTATTGGAAAATCGTCACTGGGGGTGAAATTCTAAATAACGACTTTACAGGGACCAATATCAAGATTGACCCTGGTTGGAGGGGTATCAAGTGGTTCGATACCGACTATCCTAAGCAATGCAAATACGACGTGGGACACCAGAAAATAGATAAAAATGAGTTTTTTATTGATCGTCACTTTGCATTACAAATATGTGAACTATACATTCAGGATTAACTGTAAGGTATGGAGATTCAGTGGGTAATGGAGATGGTCGTGATGGTGATCTCGTGCATGTCGATAAGTAGAACTTGATCGTAGGGTTTCTGGCGGTGATCTTCGGTCCCTTTTTTTCAATGAATAAGTAGTTGTATATATAGGTCCTGTTGCTTGCCATGCACTCCTATAATTTCGGTCTAGGATTTGGCCAATGCAGGATCCTTTTCTTTTTAGGAGATAATCTCAGAGCTTTACGTGTAGAATCTAGTATTTCCTTCCTAGGAGGAGTCAATCTCGTAATCAAATTGTTACATTCCTAGTAGGATTCTTACTGTGTTAACCTGCTCAAAATAGGACTCTCTGGCGGGAAAGAGTATTTCTCCTCTGTACGGCAGCGTTTTAATAAATATTTTATGGAGCTTTTAGTTTCTGATATGAGAATCTTGCTGCCTGGTATCTTCCTGCTTGGTGGGCTAGCTATATCAGAAAGTGCAAGCCAGTAGGCATCCAGCTAATGGAGTAGGGGGATATCTAGCTGGTATTATAGCGGGATGCTCAGTGGAACTCCGTGTCGGGGTGCTGCAGGGTTTATAGGAGACCAGGGTATGACGGGGTTGGGCCTCGCTGCAGGTTCTAGCGAGTACCCCGGCTTGGGACGTTGCTTATGAATCGAGATGCTGGCGGGGTCCTAAAGAAACTGGGGAAAGGCTAGGTCGGACCCCGCTGGAGGGGGTGTGTACTCGGATTAGTCGGAGTCCACCTTTCTCGGGGTAGTCGGATGGTGTCTGTACTCCTATATTTTCCTTGTGTTGAGGTGGAAAATTCTTCCTTGGTCCTTCGCCAATTTTTTCGGTTAACAATTATTTATTTCAGTTTTTTTTATCTATTTATTTAATATTTTATTATTGATATTTTTATTGTTTTTCATTTTAATTTAAAGCTAAGATAATCATTTTAACTAAACTAAATAGTAATAAGTGCAAAAGTTGACTTTTGTAGGTTTTAAAATAGTTGACTTAAAAATATTTGGTTAAATGGACTAAAGTGATGAGTTTTGAAAAAAATAAGGACTACAGTGATAAATATGGTAAGACATTTATAAATGTGATATATCGCTAAAAAAGTGGGACTTCTGTTAAATTCTGCCTAAAATAAGGGTAACACATAAAAGAATAAACATAGGGTGTGCCGCCCTCGTCAGAAAATACTTGAGTGGGTCAATATAGGGTACTGAAAAAAAGAATTGTATAATGTAATGCTGTTTATGTAAATGTTTACGATTGTTACACGATGGAGTCTGTTGACAAACAACCATCAACAATGATGGTTCAAAGCAATAATGGTTAAATACAATTTAAACTACTCCCAGCTACTTAACTGTCAAATCAATCAGTATTATCATGTCGGGCCAGACTCCATGACCAATTTTCTACTTTTCATCATTACCCATACCTTATACTTAGAGAACAAAATCTTGGAAATGTGACATGGAAATAGGGTGGGTAGAGTACAGGCAACGATGGTAACATGAGAAAGTGGGTTGTAAGGGTGGGCAGGGGTTTAGTTGAATGACCAAAATTTAATTGATATGACACTTAAAATCGGTTCAAGTCAAACGTCAAAATCGGATGGGATATCCCACAGATGTAATAAATGCTTATCCATCCAATGGCAGAAACCCTCCCGTTCCTCGGCGGCTCTTCGCGTCGCCGTCATCGGTCCTCCTCCGACTGCCGATCTTTCTGTTCTTCTTGGATTAAAGTTGAGTTGAATGGGTTGTTGAGGATAACACTTTTCTCACCCCCTTCAAGGGAGGTAACCATTACCCCCTCCTAAATGGATGACATGTGTCTACGGAGGGGTAACTTTGTCCAATCAATTGGATAAATTTACCCCTTTGTAGACACATGTCATCTTATTGGAAGGGGGGTGAGCTAAAATGGACTCGTTGTTGAGTTGGTTGGGTTGTTGGATTGATGAGGTGTCAGAATTTAATTTCTTTGGTACAACACTCAGCATCAGCATGTGCTGAGTGTTGCACCCGGTCCAGCCAAGTATTTCTCGTAATATAAATCCATGTCACCGTAACGTATATCAAGGATTCAAGGTTGACTTTACACATCTGGTTCGATGGCAAATGTTATTGTTGATACATAAGTTTAAAGTAAGCATAATGTAAAGGGCTGTACAATAGACATTGTAAACCATCATGTCCAACCCTATAACCTAATTTGGTGCAACCGTTGCCCTAAAACAATGCAACTTCGTCAGGATATAATTTGAACATCTCAAAGACTCAAACCCGTTGGATCATCCAATATTTTATTAAATTTTAGGGATGAAATAATAATCAACAGTTTAATGCCATTGTTGCGGCAACTGAAGACTGTTGCCTATCGGTTTGAGTAGGCCACCCATTACTACCTTTCGGACATATTCTCACTTCCAATATGAGGTGACATTTTTGGATTTCATCGAGATTTACACGGCTATATATAATAATTAACATTATTCTAAAGCAACAGAAAGTTAAGCTTGCTTGTTTTAGAAGATTATGAATGGGAGCATTTTTATGAACATCGACACCTCCCTCAATTAACAAGTGAAGTTGGTGCATGGTGTTCTTGTACATGTTAAAGGTAAGTGGTCAAATTGGTTTGAAAACTAAGAAAGGTTTTGAGTACATACAAATTTTCTGTTTTTTTCAAGGTTGTTCTAATAGTTTGTTAACTGTAGTGAAATGTTAATACGTACAAGTTTTTTTTTATGAATTTGAACTGCAAGGTTAGTTTTTGATTATGAACAATAAAAAAGGGACAAAAAATACTTCGTTAAGATTGTACAACACAAAATTGGTAGATGAGTACACACATAAACGAGGTATGACTTGAAATTTTTAACATGGGTTATCTAATCCAATTACAAAACAACAAGCGTTTGTCAAAATAGAAAACAAATGGCAATAGCAAACCCAACATAAAACGCTACTTGCAAGTCCTGGAATGGATTCTAGGAACAAAACAACCATCAATTGCAAATACATGTTTGGTGGCGCTATGGATGTGAGTGTCTGAACATATTAATGCCTTGAACCCGAAGGTTGGTTCTTAAATAACGTACAACCCTCTTGACGCCGAAGACGGTCGACTAGAGACATCGACCTGGGATTGCATGTGGTATTTTTTAACCTGTAAACATCTCTCTCCAGTTCCGCCACGCGAGATTCAACAACTGTTGATCGAGAACGAGACCGTGCTTCATGTTTTTTCACTATTTTCTTGTATTCAATTGTAACATCCAGGAGGTCTTTCAGAGAGTCAAAGCACCTGGTTATGCAGCAAATCAGTCGATCTAATGCCGTGGATTCGTTCTCATCATCTGACTCCATCTCTACAGACCGAAGTAATATTTTTTTTGCTTCAGAATCTGTACAGACCGAAGTTATCCTGTTAACGAAATCTGATTGTGAACATATGCTTTTATAGGGGGGCATACAGCGGCATAGCGGCACAACGCACTAATCGGCGAAAACATATCAGACATTTTCCCCTTTAATTTTAACTTTATTGGAAATTAGTGTAATCTTCAAATAGTCATCATCAATGTCATATGTATTTATGTATATAACAATGTCATCAATCATGTAAACGAAATAAATTTGTTGGTTGTCCACATGATTTCCATTATTTTAGATGGTATTACATGTCTATAATACTGATATTATGTTTTTTTTTTTTTTTTTTTTCCTATTTTAGTTAAATTATAGTAGTTACCTTGCTCCCTATGGTGTGTTTGGTATGCGGGACAGGACGGGAGAGGACGGGACAACTTTTTGTTTTCCCACATTTGGCATGTTATTAGAATGGGACAGGACAAGACAATGTGGGACAAAAACCACCATATTTTGTCCCTTCCAAGTACAGATGCACATTTTCCCTCGGGGCCTCAATTCCCTGCGTCCCCATCCCCATTTGGGGATTTTGTTTTGGGGAAAAATGGGGAAATGAGGAGAGATAGGGATGAAAATCATCCCAAAATTGAAATGGGGATGGGGATGGGGGGGAGGTCCCCTATTCCCATTTCCCCCAAACATATATAAATATAATTATAATATATATATTTAATATATTTTTTATTCTTTGAAAACCCTAAATCCCTAAGTATATATACACATTTTATAAAAAAATGCATTAATGAATTTTATTTTGTATTTGTAATAGAATGTTTGTTTTTTTAGTTTAATTTGTAGTTTTTAGTCAAATGGGAAAATAAGAGAATGGAGGAAACGGGGAAATGGGAAAAAACGGAGAAATACTGGGAAAATGGGGAATTGGGGATGGGGATGGATATAGGTCCCCCCAAAATTTCCCATCCCTTTTTTCCCCAAACGGAGAAACGGGGGGGTGGTGGTAAGGGTCTGGGAAGTGGGGATGGGGATAGGGATAGGGGGACAAAATTTCCCATCCCCATTTTCCCCAAATGGGGAAACGGGGGGTATTGAGGAAAGGTCTGGGAAGTGGGGATGGGGATGGGGATGGGGGGGCCTATATCCATCCTCATTCCCCAAATGTGCATCTCTACTCCCTAGACCCTAGGACAAGGTTGTTCAATGACATGGGACAAGTGCAAAAAGACTATTTTACCCTTTAAATTTTCTATAAATTGTTAAACATGTTTAATAATATATTATTTTATATTATATTATATATTATATATAATATGTATTTAGATTATTTTAGTATATATATCATAATAATATAGATTATAATATTATATATAATATATTATATATTATTATCTTTTTATATAATATATTATATATTATTATATATATATGTTCTATTATATTATATTATATTATAATATTATATACTACAATTATAATATATATATATATTATAATTATAATATATATAAGAGGGGTACTATAGTAATTTAAACCTCTTGTCCCATCCTGTCCCAGTCATACCAATCGCGTAACATTACAGTTAAGAGTTATGTCCTAGACCTTCCAAACACAATATAGAACAACCTGTCCTGTCCTGTCCTTTCCCATCTTCGTGCCAAACGCACCCTTAGGGTGCGTTTGGTACGCGTTTAGGGATAGGACAACGTGGGAGAGTTTCTTTGTATCCCACATTTGGTGCAACTTTAGCGTGGGAGATAACGGGACAAGGTGGGATGAAAATCAACAAATTTTGTGGCACCCAAGACCCTAGCCCAGACTAGTCCCATACTTGAGAGAAGACTTGGAACGACCTTTTAACCCTTACAATCTTTAAAAAAGCACAGACTTGTGCAATATTATATATATATATATATATAAGAAGTCCCGATCTCCTAATAATTTTTTCCTGATAAAATATTATAAATATTATTTTATTAATTATTATAATATTTACATAAATATTATAATTTTTTAATCATATTATATAAACATATGAGGTGTGCACTCTGGTCATTTTGACCTCTTGAATAGGAGAGAATCTTGCATGAACTCGGTGCATTGCACCCATCCAATGGGTGCATGCCATGTATCAAGGACAACCAATCAAATGAGTTCTCCCATCCATGTCATATGCACCCATTGGTTAGGGTGCATTTTGCACCGAGTGCTTGCAAGATTTTCTCCATACCGTTAAGATAGATACCGTGAATTATACTCTAATAATGATTTCAATTAACTCCAAAATTAAAGTTTAGCTTTAGGTTGTGGAAGCCCGAGGGTAATAAGGATTAGAGCAATTTGAAAGTTTCACAACCAAATGATGAGACTATGATGTGAAATTAAAATAGCATGTTTTCGAAATATGCACCGACACCGATTGTGTTTACATTCCGATGAGATCACTTTTCTCGTGTGCTCACACATGCATCGAATTGTTAGGGCTAAAGTTCTCCTCTCCCCCAAAAGAACTTACAAATTTTGTAATAGTGCAAAACTTATATAATTTTTTCCGCTACCTTTATATTTAACAAATTTGGTTTACATAGTTCTAGTGCTTGCAAAATTATCAATTGGGATTTATTGGTATCTTTGAATGAACTTATCATCCACACAAAATTTAATATGAAAAGCTATATAAATCGATGTGATTTCACATACAGGTGTGGACAGAGATATAAGCGAGGGATCCCTCAATTGACGATTAGTTTAATACATCGATAAACACTGGATTTGGTCAACTTAGAACCTTCCATAGAAAAAAGAAATTGTTTAATGTAGATATTTGTATTGGGAATTTTGCATGCATGTAAATACATGTAGAGAATTTACAACATTGTAGATACATATAATAAAAACAATGAATTATTTATTAATTATTACGTTTGAGGCGATAATACAACACAACTTCTTAGCTATCCATGATCTATGGATACTTATTTTAGTTTGATATTATTTTCTTATTATAAAACATGATTTTCATTTATGTTTTTTATCTTGTTATTATTTATTTGTTTATATTACGTTTCTTTTTTTAATTTCTTCTTAATATATAAGATTATTTAGTTCATTTACAACAAATGTTTTATTTGTTTTATTTTATACCATAAACTTTGCTATAGTATTGATTTTTCTTAACATAAGTTTAATTCAAATACAACTAATAAAAATATGAATTATATATTAATTATTACTTTGTAAACGATAATACAATACATATGTATTTTACAATACGTTCATTTATTATAAAACTAATACATTTATTACTTCATAACATGTCGAGTATAAAAAATGACTTATATCCTTATTTTTTTTTAATACAATTTGGATAAAAATAAGGTAATAATTAATCCTTTCAAATTTCCAATGTTTATTATTCAAGTTGAATCTACAATTCAACTTCCCGCGCGGATCATCTTTTCCAAAAGTTTAATTCAAATACAATTAAATGTTAAGAATATACATGGGTTAGTGAGATAAATTATGGAGTCCATTTTTCTCACCCACACTATTTAGGGTGAACCATTACCACCCATCCCAGTTGTTGACACGTGTCCCAAACTCAACCCAAAGACCAAAGTTAACCCAAAGTTAACTCAAGTTTGACACACGTGTCAACACTTGAAGTGAGTGAGTAAAAATGCACTCATTTTTATGATACATGTGTATCCAGTTATCAAATGACAACTCACCTACCACGTGTTGGCCATTGTCTTTTGTCGATATCTAAGTAATGACAACTCACCTGCCACATGTGTTGGCCACTGTCTTTTGTCGATATTGCCTTGCAATCTTAAAATTTCTCATCACCACTCCTGATCCTTATTTGTAATGTTATCTTTTTAACCATTTAATCCAAAATATTTGTACTCATGATTATATTTGTGATCAAGCCAAAATTGGTTTGATTTTGGCCCTCATTTCCGATTCTTTTAGCTTGATTCTCGGGCATTTCCCCGTGTTTAATGTTGTTAAATTGAGTGTTTCAGGTTTTATTAGGTTTTAGAAGCAATTGAGATGAAAGTGGAGGACTTGTGCGAAAATGTCTCACAAATGGGAAGAAACAGGGCATTCTAGCCACTTGGACATGAGAGGTCGCTACATGAGTGTCATGGCAACAGAGGATTCTCCAAAGACATCAGAAGATAGCCACTTGGGCGCCACTTGGGCGCCACTTGAGCGCCATGGCGACAGAAAGTCCACAAATCAACCAGGTGAGGTCGCCACTTGGGGTCGCCATGGCAACCTCCCTTGCAAATGGCGACCTAGTGCACTCAAGGCATGGTCGCCACTTAGGGTCGCCATGGCGACCTTGATGTTGCAAGTGGCGACCTCCTCACATTTGCAGGGTCGCCACTTATGGTCGCCATGGTGACCTAGAGGTGCAAGTGGCGACCTCTACACAAAATACTCATGGTCGCCACTTGCCAAATAGCGAGAAAGATGGTTTTCGTGGCGACCTTCTCTTCTAACCATTTTACGCACCAGGGTCGCCATAGCGACCAAATAGCGACCAAGGCTCCACCTCAGCGAATTAAGCAGTTATCAGTACATGTCCAAGAGTGCATATAAATAGATCGTCCCTCCATCTTCAAAGGATCGCAAAAAAATCAAAGAAAAATACAGAGAACAAATCTGAGATCTAACTCAATCATCCATGGCACACCATACCTCATCCTCCATTTCTCTCCTTGAACTTATCTAATCCATCCAACCCTCAACACAAAACCTTGATTACTTCATTACATCATTCCTCATCCCACCATTTCTCCACCAAAATCCTTAGTAACTTTCCACCAAAACACCCACATTCCAAGACATTTCCTCAACCTCCATTCCTTGCATCTAGGAGCATAGAGGAGAAGAAGGATCAAGCTTAAAGAAGGTGACCCAAGGGTTATTTCCTTATCATTTACTTCTTTTCTTATCATTTACTTCTTTTCATTTATTGCAAATATGTGTAACTAAACCCCTAATCTAGGGGATAGATTTGAGGATCAATTGGTTGTGGGTTTAGCTTAGCTTGTAATGAATCTCTTATGTGTTCTATTCATTCAAATTAATTAGATTCCATTCATTATAATTGACTTGTATATCACTTGTTGATTGCTATCTTGAGTGGAGTAATTTGTTATATATTCATATGTGGATTGACAATCCTTGTGTGATTAAGAACCCATTGGATAGGATAGATTAGTGGTGGGTATATCAACCCCACTAATCTAAGCCTCTAAGTGGTTGACATAATGAGATTGGTACATTAATGTAGCTAGTTAGCTTACCCACATTCAATTGTTAATCGATCTATTCCCTAGCTATCTCATTAATTGATTGTATCACAATTCTTATCAAGGTGTTGAGTATTCTATTTTTCATAACATATTTTGTGTATTTTCATTTGAGTAGTTAGCATTTGTGGTTTTAGAAACCACACATCTATCAAACAATATGATTTACTTTATTGCTCTAAGATTAGTCAATTTATCTAATTAACACTCCATTCCCTGTGGAACGAACTTGCTCACTATTTTGCTATCAAATCACATTTTGAAAGGATTAAGTGGCTTAAAGAGTTTTCAAGAATCAACCAAAAATCTACACTAATATTAATTTTATTGAGTACACAAACGACCTCATCAAAAAATGGTGTCGCTGCCGGGGATTGGTAGCGTTGGTTACATAAATTGACTTTTCTTTACATTTTATTGGTATATTGTAGATTGTTAGTTTAGTATTTTGTTTTGTGGTTATCGACTTGTTCATAATGCTGTTTTTACTTTTTTCTTTCCTTGTATCTCTTTATTTATTCCTCTTTCAGGTGCTCAGTTTTATGCACGGTAGGAGATCTCTAGGTAGAGGTGTTCATCCCCCACTAGAAGGCACTAGCCGTGTGAGAGAGTTTGAAGAAATTCCAAGACAAACTATGAGTACTGAAGGACAACAACATCGTAGGGAAGACGAAGCTCCTTTTAGAGAGGAGATGACGGAAGAGACTCAAACCAACCGTGGTCAAAGGATGACCATAGGGGAGTATGCCTTGCCGGATATCGGGAACCAACCATCGCCTATCGTGTTAGACCCGGTTGCTAGGGGTTATGAGTTGAGGACAATGCACATCAACCTCTTGTCGTCATTTCATGGGAAGTTGAATGAAGACTGCCTCCAGTTCATGAAGGAGTACAGTGCTATTATTGAGACCTTCCCCATCATGCGTCTCACGCGCGAACAGTTACAAATGCGTTGCTTCCAGTATTGTATGAAGGATGCGGCTATGACATGGCTCATGGGGCTTAGGCTGGGATCATTGACAGGTTGGGGTCAAATTTGCAAGGTGCTTTTCAACAGATTCTTTCCGGCTAGGAAAGCAAAGGAGTTAAAGGTGAAGATAGCAGATTTTTATGAGAGTGAGGGGGAGCTATTTCATGAGTCATGGGAGAGGTATCAACGCCTTGTGGCCCAATGCCCTCCTCACATGTTCACTGAGGAATACAAGGTGTCTTGTTTCCAAAGAGGCTTAACTCGGTTCTCCCAAGTGTTGGTGGATAATGCTTGTGGAGGTTCATATGACACCAAGACCGTTTCAGAGATATATGACATCTATGAGATGTTGGCACAAAACTCTCAGCAAAGGAATGCCAACAGTATTCGAGGTGGGAAATTTGATGTAAATGCTAGTACGGAGGCCGCCATCGAAATTTCAAGGATACTTCTCATATAGAGAGTATGGGATTTCCGAAGGCGGGAGTGAAGTTGATAGGAAGGCAAGAAGGAGGCTCTAGCGGGCACTTCAATGAGAACGAAGGGTTTAAGGACACTTTTCAAGGTCAAGAGCAAGAGGAGGTTCAACCTATGGGATTCAAAGGACAAGGAAACAACTCCTATTTCAACAACCATGCTCAACTATGGAGGAATCACCCAAACCTTTCTTGGTCAAACAACAACAACATTTTAAACCCACCACCAAGAAATCAACAACAAGGAAATCAACAACAAGGGGTGTACAACCAAGGAGGTAGCTCACAAGGGGGTTACCGTCAAAATCAACAACAAGGGGTGTACAACCAAGGAGGTAGCTCACAAGGGGGTTACCGTCAAAATCAAACACAAGGAGGATTACCACAAGGAGGATTTCCCCAAGGAGGAAACCAATGGGGAGGAAACCAATGGAACAACAACAACAATGCTCAATCTAGCTCGTATCAACCTCGCCGAAACATTGATGAAGAGATGAGAGGTATGATGTAAGGTTTCCAAAGAGCCGAGAATACCTTGACAAGTTTCATGCAAGCTAGTGGCCAAAGGTTTGGCAACCTAGAGGCATCTTTCGGGAAATTAGAGACCCAAATGGGGCAAATTGCCGAAGCCCTACAAAAGCAAGAAAAGGGGAAGTTTCCAACCCACACCGAGCAAGCTAAGGAGGGAAACTTTTTCAAGAAAGATGGAGCTAGGGATGAGGCTATGTTGTTTGAAGAAGCATATGTTCAGAAAGTGGAAGATCCGGGAAGTTCTGTGATTCCTATATCGATAGGGGAGAGTGGGGTGCTTAAAGGAGTACTAGATTTAGGAGCAAGTGTGAGTATGATGCCCCTATCTACTTATGAGAAGTTGGGTTTGGTAGGATTGAGGCCAACCAGGAAGAAGCTTATGCTAGCGGATCAATCCTCACTATCATCGAGTGGTGAAATAAAGGATGTCCCAATTGTCATTGAAGGAGTAGTGGTGTTAACGGATTTTGTAGTTCTTGACATTGGTGACAAGTCAAAAGATGTTAGGGAGTGGCAAGTTCTCCTTGGTAGACCATTCATGGCTACTGCTCAAATGAAGATCGATGTTTGCAAGAGGAAAGTTTGTATGCATGCATTTGAGAAAGAACTTGAGATTGACATAACCATATGCAATGATGACCTAAAAAGCATTGAGAGTTGCTATGTGGTTGAGGTGCAACCACCAAGGTCAACGGGTGGAAAAGTATGTGAATTGGTGCAATTGTATGAAAAGAGTAGCCAAAAGGACGAAGTTGAGAGCATTGGTGACTCTGAGATTGAAGGGCTCAAGAATTCTAACAAAGAGCTCATGCTTGAAGTGGAGGTTCTTAAGGCGGAGAAATATGACTTAGAGAAGAAGCTTGATGAGTTAGCAAGACGGGACCATAAACTCAAAAAGATCAATGTGGCTCTCACCATGGAGAATGAGGTAACAGTGAAAGAGCTTGGGGATTTGGCTAAACTCACCGAGGAATTTGAGGAAGAGTCCTCAAGAAAGATGAGAAAGACTCTCATGAGTGTAGATGCCAAGAACAAGGCAATTGAGGAGTTGAAGGAGGAATTGAGCAAGAGGGAGATGTTTTTGAAGGTTGCTAAGGTAAATGAGTGCGATTATTTGGTGGAGATAGATCGAATGGATCAAGCCATCAAGGAACTCACCAATAACGGTCCCTCAAGGCCTAAACCTCCAATGCAAAAGGGAAGATTTCCTTCATATCCTTTAACTTGTTATTTTTGTCATAAAAGGGGTCATGTAAAGTCTAAGTGCTTTGAATTTTTGAAGCATGTTAATCATGAGAAAACTAGACCTAGAATGAGATCTAACCATGTAAAGAAAATTTGGGTTAGGAAGGATTTGGTAGATCAAGTCCGGGATGAGTCTATGGGTCCAGTTTGGGTAGTCAAGAAGAAAATGAGTTATAATGTGGTTGACTTGGGTGACGAGCATCATGATTCCATTTCGCATGATAGGATGCAGTAGTAGGATTTACATTTGGTTTTTACATTTCATACCAAGAATAAAAATGTTTGTGTTTTAATTTTGCTTATTGTGTGTATTTCTTTTGTTTGTTTTGTTTTTATGAATAAGTGTCCTTCTATTCTTGATAGTGGTTTGAAATATGAGCTTATTTGTGGATTTTGTTTCATTGCAGGTGATGAAAATACATTCGGAAGAGGACCTCAAGTAAGGGTCGCCATTTGGTCGCTGTTTGCACACAAGTGGCGACCTCACTTACAAGAAGAATTCAGAGGTCGCCACATATATGGTCGCCATGGCGACCACATGTTGCAAATGGCGACCTTTACATATCAGGTATGGTCGCCATTTGGTCGCCATGGCGACCTTACTTGTGCAAATGGCGACCACATGCATACTTCAAAATCCTTCTTGGTCGCCATTTGGTCGCCATGGCGACCAAGAGTCACAAATGGCGACATAGGGCGTTCACTTATAAACTTGCTGCTCAAAACATAATGCCGCACAAACAAAAGCTCTCTCTTCTCAAATTCTCTCAATTCCAAAGCCGTGGCACGCACGTAATCTTCAAATCCGGTAAGCAATCACTCTAGTTCTTCAATTCTTTTGATCAAATCCTTCCTACATTGCATCTAGAATCACTAAGGGTGGTTTTGAGTTTGATTTGATGTGATTAGTGCTTAGGATTGGATTTTGTGTGGTTTGATTCATATAGAAGTGGTTGTGATAGTGTTGAAGTAGTTTTGGTTGATTGTGGTGCACTTGGTGAGTGCCGGATTGTTATTGAAGTGCCGTTGTGCTGCCGGATTTCTGTCAGAAAGCTTAGTCCGAATTTAAGTGTGAAAATGGTACCGAAGATGAAATTGCCAAGCAAGGGGGGCAAAGGTAGCAAGACCCCCACTCCTAAGAGGAGAGTGGTCCCTGAATGCATTGATGAAAGATTGGAGACATTTGCTGAGAAGAAAATGTGGCCTGAGAGGGGCATTGATTTGGAGAATTTGAGGGATACCCCTGTCCCAACAACAGTGAATGACATGGGATGGGGAGGATTAGCAGCTACTCCGCCACATTACAGTGACAGTTTGGTGAAGGAATTCTATGCGGGGATGAATCCCGGGGAGTATATGAGGGGTGGTCCCATTCTAGTGAGAGGGGTTCCCATGTACTTGAACGCACCGGACATTAACATCTATTTTGGGACGACATTGTTGGAAATTGAGGGGTTACGTGAGAGGATGGTGGAAGGAATCACCACGAATCCTTTGTATGTGAAGAATTTGGTGGAATTTGCTAACACTATGACCATCACTCCTATGACCATATGGATGGCGAAGAGGTTCCCTCTCAGGCAGTCAAACTTGAAGATTGAGCACGCCTTTTGGCACATTTTCCTCACCTCTTCCCTTAGGCCAGTTTCCCACAGGTCCACTGTTCCATTTGAGGCAGCCAGGATTCTACACAGTATCAGTGAGAGGCAGCCTATTGATGTGGGTATTATCGTGAAGATGGAGATTCAGCGGATTGGGAGGAATGAATCAGAGACAAATATCCTCCCTTTCCCTTGTTTGATCACAGAGGCCTGCAAGTTGGCGGGTGTGGATGTCTCCGGGGACATACTTAAACCCCCCATGTCAGATATGGACTTAACCACCTAGCGACGTTTGATGATTAAGTGTGGGGAGATACCAACTAGTAGGAAACGTAGGAGAATGCGGAGTTCAGAGGCTAGCACCAGTGTTAGGGAAGAATTTGAGAGAGTGATTCTTGAGGAGGACGACGATGATGAGGAGGAGGAGATTCCTATTTGTGATGATCATGGGCAGCCATTAGGTCTTCGGATTCTAGATGGTGTACAACGCATTAGGAAGACTCAGACTGGTGATTTTGATATCCTTCATGCTGATAAACTTGCGATTGAAGAAAGGCAGAAGGCCTTGGAGGACAGGCAGCTGAGGTTGGAAAACCTGATTCAGGATTTGAGCGAGACAGTGATCACAGGTTTTACAGACCTCCGGCATGATCTAAGGCTCACCCCATATGTCAGGAGACCGAAGAAGCCTACCACAATGATTCCACCTACCCCCACTGCACCTTCAGGACATAGCACAGAGGAGCCTGATTTCGTATTTCAGACTGCACAGTCTGCTGTTGAGGAGGCAGCACAGTTAGAGGAGGCCATGGCCCGTTCCTTGATTGATCAGGGGCCCCGTTATGTGGGAGGTCCTCCCATTGATGAGGCAGCTGCACAGAGGAAATGGAGAGAGGAGCAGTCTAGGAGAGCAGCATTAGCAAGGGAGCAGAGAAGGAAGGATCCGAAAGGGAAGGGTAGAGTAGAGCAGGATGAGGAGGATGATTCAGATTAGTTGGCCTACTAGCATTTCTAGGATTTATTTTATCTTTCCATCATTTGCATTTTCTATCACTTTATTGGGACATTGCTAGTTTTATGTTTTTACTTTTGGATTATATTGTTGGATATTTTTGTTGATTTATGCTTATTCGCATTTCTTTTTCCTTTTGATCTATATTTTTCATTGTTGCCTTTATTTTGCTTCTGCATAGAATAAGGGTGTGAATTGGATTTTGGTAGTAGATTTAGGACATTTGTGCTTTATTGATATATGTGTTGTTTGGATTTTGTGTATGGATGATTGAGGTGCAATATGTCGGATTATTGTTACATGTTGCTTTTGCCTTTGTTGGATTATTGCTTGAAACTTGTCGGGTTGCGCTTGTTGTCATTATTTTTACCACCCATGAACATTGAGGACAATGTCAAATTTAGGTTTGGGGGTACTTTTGCGCAACGCCATGATGCTTGGTTTTCAAAAAAAAAAAAATTGTGTGCCAAATTTTTCGAAAATCTTTGCGATATTGCCATATTAGAGCATGTTTTGCTTGTGGAGATTGTTCTTTACATGATGTAGTGAGGAATTGTGCATGTTTGAGAGTGTTTGGTTTAGATTAACACCATGCCACTTAGAGTGTCATTGAACAAAGTGCGTTAATCTTTTTCTCTTAATGTTGAGTGAATGATCAAATTTGCTTGAAGGCTAAGAATTAATAGTGGAGATTCCCGTGAGGATCACAAACACAACCTTTAAAAAGCATACGTTGAGTTGTAAACGTTCACTCTTTAAACACTCATTCTCAAACACTCATACAAGCATGTTTTGGTCTCATTTGCACTAAATGTTGTTTGCCATAGAATATTATGGTCTGCTTGTGGATGCCTTATTTTGCTTAGTGGACAAATCTTTAGAAATAATTTTAGGAGATGCATGTGAAAACCGCTTTGGCCTAAACACTTCCAACCAATTTGAATATGTGTGCTCCCAAGCCCCTTTGAAGCCAAACACATTTGAAGCTTTTCTTTCATGAACCACATCTACATGAACCTTATAGCCTTATAATAATTGACCTACCTTGACCAAATGATTTACTAAGGCTTAGGAAATCAATGTAAAATTTTGAATTTGTAAATGTAAGGTGTGTACCTAGGCATGTAAATGTGTGTAAGAGTCTTGCAAAGCAAGAGATGTTTGAAAAAGAAAAAAAAGGCTTGAAAGAAAATTGAAAAGAAAACAAAAGCTTGAAAAGAATGAGAAAAGAAAAGAAAAGAAAAATGATAAGCATGAAAAGAAAAGAATTGGCAAGCAAAGAAAAGTAAAGGAAAAGAGAATCAAGAAATTAGGCACAAATGGCCTAGAAAAGAAAGAGAAATAATTGAACTACTCAAGTTGAAAATAGGAGTAGCATACACATGTATAATTGTGAGCCTGGACACCTTGAAGTGTGAACAATATGTGTGAATCGTGTGGAACTTAAAGAATTAGAATGTATGCCTTAATGTAATCATTAGGTTCCTTGATATCCATTTTTCCATTCTTTGTTTCACCATAACCTTAGGCCCCATTACAACCAAAGAAAAGACCTTCATGATCTTTAGGATTGTCCATTTTGTACAATTTGGTTAATGTATGTTCTTTCTAATTCATGGCTTGCAATTCCATTCATGAGATCACTTTTCAGGAAATTGCGTTTTAATGATTAGCATGTGCAATCAATTTGTTGCCATAACATGAATTCATATTGCACATGTACAATATTGAGTGAACCTAGGAGTCTTGGAGAAAAGAGGAGAGAATCCGGTGAGGTTTAGTATCAAAGCGAATTACATTCTAAACTAATAGCACCTTTATTTTGAAGCTTTGGCATTTTGAATGAGAGATCGCATTGCGTACAATTATGTCTAAGGTGGCACGTTTTTAATCCTAACTATACATGCTCTTTCATGTTTAAATCCTCACCATGGCATAACTGTTTTAATCTCTTCATTTTGGCTTCGCATATTGATCATTTGAAGTGACAACCTTTGAAATATCTCTATGCTTATTTTTGGGGGTTTGCTTGTGATTGTTTTGCTCGAGGACTAGCAAAAGATTGGTTTGGGGGTATTTGATCAAGCCAAAATTGGTATGATTTTGGCCCTTATTTCCGATTCTTTTAGCTTGATTCTCGGGCATTTCCCCGTGTTTAATGATGTTAAATTGAGTGTTTCAGGTTTTATTAGGTTTCAGAAGCAATTGAGATGAAAGTAGAGGACTTGTGCGAAAATGTCTCACAAATGGGAAGAAACAGGGCATTCTCGCCACTTGGACATGAGAGGTCGCTACATGAGCGCCATGGCGACAGAGGATTCTCCAAAGACATCAGAAGGTCGCCACTTGGGCGCCACTTGAGCGCCATGGTGACAGAAAGTCCACAAATCAACCAGGTGAGGTCGACACTTGGGGTAGCCATGGCGACCTCCCTTGCAAATGGGGACCTAGTGCACTCAAGGCATGGTCGCCACTTAGGGTCGCCATGGCGACCTTGATGTTGCAAGTGGCGACCTCCTCACATTTGCAGGGTCGCCACTTATGGTCGCCATGGCAACCTAGAGGTGCAAGTGGCGACCTCTACACAAAATACTCATGGTCGCCACTTGCCAAATAGCGAGAAAGATGGTTTTCGTGGCGACCTTCTCTTCTAACAGTTTTACGCACCAGGGTCGCCATAGCGACCAAGGCTCCACCTCAGCGAATCAAGCAGTTATCAGTACATGTCCAAGAGTGCATATAAATAGATCATCCCTCCATCTTCAATGGATCACAAAAAAATCAGAGAAAAATACAGAAAACAAATCTGAGATCTAGCTCAATCATCCATGGCACACCATACCTCATCCTTCATTTCTCTCCTTGAACTCATCTAATCCATCCAACCCTCAACATAAAACCTTGATTACTTCACTACATCATTCCTCATCCCACCATTTCTCCACCAAAATCCTTAGTAACTTTCCACCAAAACACCCACATTCCAAGACATTTCCTCAACCTCCATTCCTTGCATCTAGGAGCATAGAGGAGGAGAAGGATCAAGCTTAAAGAAGGTGACCCATGGGTTATTTCCTTATCATTTACTTCTTTTCATTTATTGCAAATATGTGTAACTAAACCCCTAATCTAGGGGATAGATTTGAGGATCAATTGGTTGTGGGTTTAGCTTAGCTTGTAATGAATCTCTTATGTGTTCTATTCATTCAAATTAATTAGATTCCATTCATTATAATTGACTTGTATATCACTTGTTGATTGCTATCTTGAGTGGAGTAATTTGTTATATATTCATATGTGGATTGACAATCCTTGTGTGATTAAGAACCCATTGGATAGGATAGATTAGTGGTGGGTATATCAACCCCACTAATCTAAGCCTCTAAGTGGTTGACATAATGAGATTGGTACATTAATGTAGCTAGTTAGCTTACCCACATTCAATTGTTAATCGATCTATTCCCTAGCTATCTCATTAATTGATTGTATCACAATTCTTATCAAGGTGTTGAGTATTCTATTTTTCATAACATATTTTGTGTATTTTCATTTGAGTAGTTAGCATTTGTGGTTTTAGAAACCACACATCTATCAAACAATATGATTTACTTTATTGCTCTAAGATTAGTCAATTTATCTAATTAACACTCCATTCCCTGTGGAACGAACTTGCTCACTATTTTGCTATCAAATCACATTTTAAAAGGATTAAGTGGCTTAAAGAGTTTTCAAGAATCAACCAAAAATCTACACTAATATTAATTTTGTTGAGTACACAAACGACCTCATCAATTTGCCTGTTTATATGCGTTGAATTTTTAACTTCACAAAAAAAGTAAAAAGAAAAAATATATATATTTATATATAATTATCCTTGATTTCCTACCTTTCGGACATGGTTAAATCGTGTAATCTTCTAGTTTATTCTTCATCATGTGATGAACCATATATAGTATTCCTTCTCAACTATTCAACTAACAAGCTTTTGTTAAAAACGTAGGGTAATTACCTACTATCATGTAATGATGTTGCCCCTTGTACAAACCTGTCAAATTAATTAATTAATTAATCAATTCAGTTGAAATAAAAAACAAGTTGGAAACTCGGTTCGGTTCCCTATTGACAATGACCGAAGAGATAATATATCGCGCTTCTACATGTAATCGAACTGATCTTGACGTCTGTAGTTGATGGATGTGCCGACCCCAGTCCATCGCCTTTTCAGGTGAACTGTGAATTGAGTGTTCACATCAACGAAATATTCCCACTGTTTCACAGGAGTGGGTGCATTGATCTTTAAACATGTTTGGGAATATTTCCTATATTTAATGACAGTTGACTTACGGATAATATTTAGTAATTTATGAATTTTTTTTATTATTGCAGAGGGGCCTACATGCTTATCGAAACTCGTCACACTTGAAATTGTTTATGTTTATCGACTAATTTTTTATTTATTTGGAAAAGCTTTGGTATTGAGCATGCTGGACTTCCTCCAGGCACCCATCAGTCCCATCAACCTGTCCCCTCTCCAACTACAGGGACTCATCGCAGCTAAATGCCCTGACGGCTGGCCACAATGTAATTACTGGGAGTACAAGTAGAACCAAGGATTTGGGTATTTAATCCCAAGCCTTGGACCACCAAGTCAAGCACCTTGTGGTTGAATATGGTTTTCATTGTATATTAAATATGGATTTCATTGTATATTACATAAGTACAATGTTAATTAAGAATATCAATAGATGATATCTCAATTAATGAATATTGAGAAGATCAAGGAGTTTTATGCACCCTTATAGTATAGTATTACACATTCATCTGTACTACGAGAAACACTTGCATGGGACGGTCTCATTGACTTGGCATCGAGACTGTCCAATGAATGTATGCCATATATATCTTGGGAGTAAAAATATATTTTAAAGTCCCATGTGGCATACATTCATTGGACGGTCCCATTGCCATATCAATGAAACCGTCCCATTCAAGTTTTTCTCCTTTACTACAATGGGTATTTATTTGGTTTTATAAAGGAGCGTGACTGTCTAGTAAGGCCTTCATTGCAATTAAAAATATGAAAACCAAGGTCATACAATTGCTACTGTATCAAACCTAACGACAATACTATTGCGACCGTAGGTCAAGTGGACAGCAAGGGGGGGAATGATAAATGTTACCTAGTTCTCGTTGCCATGTCGACACACATCCGAAAAATGGAAGAACTCAGAGATGTCATCATAAAATTTTCAAATACGGCTCCGGCAGGGAGACACCGAGTTTACAGCGATTGTCCTATGGACATAGATTCGTTACGGATACAATTATTCGAACTCATTGAAGAGTCACGCTAGCTTTCAGCATAGCTCGATAAACAGTTTGGTTTTCCTGTAGGACCGTCATCCCTTCCGGCAAACTGATCAACCAAGTCCTACATGTTATTTCAATGATCTGTGCACATTTTAGTTTTTTAGCTTTCATCTGGTTGTTTTGTTTATAATGTCTTTAAGTTTAAACGAAGGCGATTGTATTTGCATCCACTAACTAAACATAAACTCTGTTTCATGTGTTAACTATCTTAAGGGAGGTAATGAGTCACCAGACACACGAGGCATTGTACTTACCTTATTTTCAATTATATAAATATATGATTAGTTAATCAAATGATAAGAATTATATACAAAGTCGGTTGTGAACAAAGTCTTGTTACCTGTAGCCATCTATCTTCACGCTATTGTCTTTTGTATTATATATTCATTTGAAGTCTATACCTACAAAATCAAAGGGAAAAAACAAATAACACATGATGAAATGTCTTAATCAAATAAAACACGAGGACAAATTAAATGATGCAATACATAGAGTAGGAGAAGATATCAACTATGAAGAGGTATGTGTAAGAGATGTGACAAGGGTATTCATGTTCATTAGAGATATACCAAATTTATCACTATTCATCCCTGCATCATGCAGGGCCTGCATAGTAGCCAAACCCCCTCATTTATCCAAAAATCTTTATTCATTAACATAAGGGTACCCGTAATCAATGATCTTAAATAATTAGATAAGATATATTTTGGTCCTAACTTATTGATTTCTTATTTTTATTTGAAAATAACACCTTTTTGCCATTGTTTTAAATAATAGTTTCGGACACGTGGTAACATTTTGGGAGGGAGGTTATGCTTACCTCTAGTTAAAGTGGGTGAGCAAAGTTGTACTACAGGGTTTTACCCTTAAAATAGTATCTTCCCCTCTTTCCAATTAGCCCTTCAAATAGTCTCTCCCTAACTCACACCATCCTTATATCACTCCACCCGTCTTTATTTTGAATCAGCCTTCAGAAGTTTTTTTGGCCTCTACTCAACATGCTTCCTTCCTCCCGTAGTTTAAAGTGTTTGCTTCCATGTAACATCTCTTCCCAATCACCCTTGAACTAGTCTCTCCCTAACTCACACCCTCCGTTCGTCGCTCCACCTATGTTTATTGTTAATCCGCCTTCTCAATCTTCTGTTTCCATTGTTCACACCCAATTGTTTCTTTTGCCTGTACTGAACATGGTTCCTTCCTCATGTAGTATAAACTTGTTGCTGCCATGGAACATCTCTTCCCAATCACCCTTGAAATAGTATCTTCCCATCTTCCCAACTCACAACCTCGTATCACTCCACACGTGTTGTATTTTGGGTTGCTGTTTAGATTTTTTGTTTCACCTCTGAATATTGAGTTAGGTTTCTTCGATTAGCCCAGTAATGGAGTAGAAATTGTCGTTGGAAGAGACTGCGGTTCCTATTTCTTCGAAAGGAAGAAGACCTCCGAGGAGGCCAGGCTATGAAACAATGGGCAAAAAGTGCGTATTCAAAGTGAACCACTTTCTTGTTCAAGTGGCGAATAGAGACATCCATGACTATGATGTTGGGTGGATGAGACATTGATATTTCTGACGATAGCCCTAGGTGACGACGTGGTCAATTACTTGGAGAAGGTTTGGGCCATCCAAAGCATTGCTTTGATCACTGTGTATCTACAGAATTGAGTATATATATATATATGGATATATATTCAGAATTTGAGCAGATATGTTGGAGTATGAAAATAGTAGGAGGGATTAGTCTGAATAAACAACAGAAGGTTTGAATATACGATTTGTAGAGGAAAGAAAAGCTGAAGTTTTAAAAACAAGTGTTTAGCGTCACCGAATAGCAGACTTCAGCACTGAACGGTGCTGTCTGAATCTGTATCTGTGTTTTTTAACTGGAAAGACACCGTTACATAACGTCAATAGGTCTATGATATCAGTTTACCTACAAGATGGTCTCAATTTTTTATTAACGTTTATATCGAATTTGGTTATCATTGTTCAGTAATATTGAATATTACACATGTTTCGGCAATGGGCAATTTTTATTAGTACATTTGTGGCGGTCACGCAATTCCTTTATTATGGTTTAATATTTTTAATTAATATGACGTCGTTTCATTTATAGAAAAATTAAAAAAAAAAATTGAAAAAAAATTGTTTCACAATTTTCAAAATTTCACATTACTCGAATACTTTGGAGGTGGACGAACATATTTCAAAAAAAATTTGTACGGTATAGAGTTCGTTCATGACAGACAAATATTGTATGGTTTCGATTTTTAAAATGTAAATAGGTGTGAAGAAATAAAGAATTATTGTATATAAGTGCACTGAACACAGAAGGGTCACCATGTGGAATCAATATTATATCTCCACAGCCAACCGTTTCAATTGTTTAATACCTACTGACTTTTTTATATTTATTAATTTAATTATATAATACCTATAACCTATTGACTTTTTTATATTTATTAATTTAATTATATATTAAAGATGAAGAATACCAACAACTCTTCACAGCAATGTTTTCGAAGAGATACACACCACTCTATTTATCTGTTGGTAACCCAAACAATTGATTAAGGTAAGTACAATTAAAATGGATTTTAAAAAAACTAATGAATGATCCAAACCTTTACAATTCACAAAACACACATTTACACCTGACACAACTCCCGCTGAAATTAATTAATAAAAACTAATTAATAATAATAAATGATCAATCGGAAATGAGTAGCCACACCCTTTAACATAATGAGAATATCTATGCTTTGGGAGAAGATGAGCATATTAATGCTAATTGACTATTTAATTGTTCATTTAAAAAAAAAAAAAATCATATTTCTTAGCACGTGGGTAGATAAGAAATTGCAAATGTCAAAATCAATTGAAGATGAAAATTACTAAAAGAGGAAACAACTGCAAACTGTCAAAATTACCATCATCAGTTGATCACAACCATCAATTCTTGGACTTATTACTAACATACTGTGTTATGACAGTAATGTATTGATCGTGTAAGGATTATCTTCGGAATGGTATTATATATTAATTAAATTCATTTATTTTCCAAATTGAATACACATTGTGGCCCATTACAAAAAACTACCACACCACGTTATATCATTGAACTGTGGCAATCCAATTCTAGCATAGCCAATCAGTCATTAAGAGGTTAGCTTACGAAATTCATTTCAAATAATTGTCAGAATCACATTCTTTATAAGGTTCTCTTACCATATTTACCCAACTTAGTATTTAACACATCAATCCGGTTTGATGTTCGACATCAGTCATTTTGTTTGGTGATGGATAAAATCGTGTTATAAAAACCTAACTCGCAAGTGCACAAATCGTGAGATAAGTACAGCAACAAGTAGGGATCATTCCCACGAGGAAAAGTGATTTATCGACTAAAACTAATTCTAATTAAAGCTAAGCAAGTAACAGTAACCAAGAGATTTGAGATTGATTGATTGATTGGAGATTAAAACTATATTAAACTAAGAAAGCAATTAATAAGAATATGTGAATGTGATTAAGAGGTGAGAGAACTAGGTCATCAATGCTACCCAACTACATTTACTCATTGCTTCGAATTGACAAAGAATGTTAATCAAGTTAAGGGTTCGTTCTTAATTATATATAATCAGTACTAAGTGGTCCTAGGATGAGTCAAGTATTCTCTACTACAGTCTACCTCAAAACCTGCGTATAAACTATAACAGAAAATCCATCAACCACAAACCAAGCATTCTCAATTACAGTCTACCTCAAAACCTGCGTATAAACTATAACCAAAAACCCACAAAGCACAAAATCAAGTATTTTCAACCACAGTCTACCTTAAAACCTGTGTATAAACTATGATTGAGAATCCATTAAGCACAAGAACAAGAGAACCGAATTTACGTGCAATATCCTGTTACAATAAATTTCATTCATTCAATTGAATATTGGTTGAGAATGGTGAAACCCACTCGCATCTCAACTCTTAAAATATCAAACCCTAAATTCAAGCCTAGCATAAACCATGCATTAACAAGAATAAATAATCATAAATTGAATGAATCGAAACTTGAATTAAGAATATATAGTCAATTCTAACAAAGAGTATTCATAGAGGTTCACATTGAATCCCTAGTATGGATTTAGTTACACATAGTTGAAATAAAGAGAAGAGAGAAGTAATTGATAGAACCCATGGAAATAATTGACACTCTTCCAATCTCTGATGTAGAAATCTTCTCCTTCGTCTTCGAATCTTTTATATGCAAGGTGGATGAAAGTTTGTTGAGTGATTTTGACTATGAAGAATGGCTGTCTAATTGTGAGAGAAGAACCTGCTTTTCTGAATAAAATACTCCTCTATTTATATCCTCTCGGGTTACAGTGCTGAAAGCCCTATTAAAACACGAAACTTAGCCAACCGCTGCCGGACCGCTGCCTCTTTGGCAACGGTGTGTCAACTTTTGGGAACGCTGCCACTTTGGCAATGGTGTGGCAACGTTCTGCACAGCGGGATCTCCATTCGCTGTGCACCCCATGGGCTCATCTGGATACCGAGCCTTTCAACTGTCCCTCGTGGCTGTCCCTTTCGCTATCCCTACCGGACCTTTGCAAGAGGATTTCCCCTTTAGTAGCACCACATGTGAAGAGTCAGATTCCAAAGCAGTGGGAATACCTTTAATCGCTGCCACGCTTCTTTCTGAAAATAGCAGCGGTTGGAGAGAGTTTTTGCTCAATTGCAGAAAGGACCCTTAACTTCTCCAAAATAGCACTTTTTATTTGAAATTCTTCAAATATATCAATCTGATCCAATAACCTGAAAACACTCAAACACACCTATTAAACCCCTAAAAGACTCGAGAAGCAAGCAATTGATTGGAAGAATGGGGATAAAAAACATATACAATTAATGACCGATCATTTGGTTCAATTTGAATGCTTTGTTTTAATCTTTCCATGTTCGTGTCTTCTGGATAGGGATTAAAGTACCGAAAATCAAAATTGCTGCTGACAGAATTGTTTTTTGCCTGCCTGTTGGCCATAATGACGTTTGATGTGATGGACCAATGTGATTTTGACAACTCAAATCCAATGGGCACACTATTATGGGGATACGCAATGCCGGTCTACAAGTATACTTATTACCTCTTTGTGTAGCGTTGTACAACAGGAATGGATGATTGAATCTATGTTACGCAATATAAATTGCCTCACCAAATCCTTAAGCTCCCAACGCAATATCTTGTAATAATTATCTCCGGTACACTTGTACAGTTCATCCATCCCTAAACTGTTCATTAATTTACACATAACATTTAATTGTTCGATAACTTGATGTTACGGCCATCAAGTTTTTGCAGTATTGGACCGTCCCAGGCAAGATCTTCTCATATTGGATATGTTAATTTAAATAATGAAAACAATTTAATTATGAACTCCTTCCAGATGATAAACGTTAATTACAAATTAAAAGTATGAGGATTTTAAAACATTAATCAACTCATATAATCTAAACGATTGGCTTATGCATTTGGGGAAATTGGAGTGCCAGTGTGCCACATGGATATTTTACTTTAGATAATTGCATAGGGGCGTTGTGAATATGTATTTATTCAAATATTGTTAAAAATTGGGCCTATAATCAATAGAAACGCTGATGTGGCATTATTTACAAACTCTAAAAGCCATATTTGCCCATTGTCGATGCTCTATATATTAATTGCCTAAAAATATTTTCTATCGTAATATTGGATTGACATTACACATTCTAACTCAACTTAGTTGAAAACTTCAAATACAGTCAGAACAGTAACCACACGGTTGTTTGACGCCATCTTTTTTTGGAATGGATAGGAATTCCCAAGGTGAACTAGCGATCAGCCGAGATCGAATATACTCCTTCCTCGATGCCATTTTACAAGTATTCAGTGAATTGGAGGACGTGCGAACTCAATTTTCAGGGCATTTCAACACAGACGTGGTTTTGTTATGGACAAAGTTCATCCAGGTAATTGATGACACACAGAGACTGATCGCAGACTTTGAGAGGGAGATGGGTCATTCTGTAAGCTCAGTACCGTCTCATCCTTCCCATTAGGTCATGTACATTTACTATAAACTAACACATGTATGCTGTTTGTCTTTACCTTTTCAACTGTTACGTATGGAAATTTTAACTTCTGGGTTGAGCTACTTTATATTATGGTGGAAGTTGGGATGTGATGTTTATAAGTTTCGAATATGTAAACAAAAATCTGAGACCTTGTGTTTTCTATGTTCTGCTCTTTGAATTATGTGCAGTGGTTCAGAAATGAAATGTCGTACATAAATGTTTGTATCCATAGTCAAGTTCTTGTATGAGTTTACGATTACATGAGGAAGACAAACCAAATGACACGACACATGCGTTTCAAGTGTCTTCACGCTTCTATTTACTACCAAGCAGTTCTACTCATTAACAGAATTAAGTTAAAACTGCATTCTTCTACCAAAGAAAAGCTCCTAACCAACAACCCATTTTGTGTTAAGGTAACCTGCAACACATACCAATCTGTTGTATCACATGGTTAATTACTTGACCGACTAAAAATTCTGTCCTCCAAGTATCGCATTCGCAATATATTCGAATTTGTTTTAATTTATTACTCACAGGGATTTTCTGGTATTGCATTCCCAGCATATACGAATTTTATGGGACAAAGGGGTTACACTTGGTATCGGCGATTCATTAAACGAAGATCATATATTAGTATTCAGTGATAAGATTATTAAATTAGTTTTACGATAAACGAAAGAAGTTACAGGTTCTGTAAATTACTGTTAACAATAACATATTAATTTTTGTACATCAGTTTTTATAAAATGAATTTGGGGTGTAAATAAAATTAGGGTTGCCATAACCTTTTTATATGGGTGCAGCAATTTGCATTGGTTTTTCAATACTCCACAGTCCACGACCACCTTAACAAAACAGCATACCATAAACAAGTTACGGTTATTGGAATTTTGAAACGCGAACATCGAAAATGGTTTTTGAATTAGAATTTTTAAATTTTAAAAGAAAATGAAAATTTCAAAATTAAACAATTTTGCAAACCAAAATTGATAAATAAGTTCAAATTCCGAGATAAGTTTGATTAGTGGACTGTATTCACTGTACAGATCAAATCAATAGTCTGCATTAATGCATGGCTTAATTTCATATAATAATGACATCATTATCTGTGAATATTTCATAGGCAACCGAAACGGTCTATTTCACTTTGTAAATAGTTATCTTTCATTGGAATTTTATCAAAACTAGTCAGTTGTATTATAATCCATTACGTGGACACTGTAATGGCAATTTATTCGTGTATCACCAAACCTCAAGGAGGTTAGTTGCAATTTGGTCATAAATCCCTAAATCACAGACTTTGACCATTTGTGTATACTTACTCAAGAACCTATACCGTGTGAGCATCAAAATGAGGTACTGTTCGGAATCCGACACCTAGAAGAACTTCTTTAATCGACGGCGCACCCATTCGTGTCGACGGTATGCTATTTTCTGTTGTGATCCTAATTTTTTCTATTGTCATATGTTTGTTTGTTTTGATTTCATTATTAAGGCTGGGTATGTATAAATTGGTAATGGGTTTCAGTCTGGGTATGGTGTGTCGAACATTCAAGGAATAAAGTTTACCCAATTTGTTTGTTGTTGATGGGTTTTAGTCTATAATTTTTCACAGCAGGTAGATGATTGAAATGAAATCTCAATTACTCTCTCGAACGACTGTGATAGATTATATATTGAATGTTAATGTAGTGTTCGACTGAAATACTCACAGCCGGAAAAGAGTTCAAGGATGGGTTTTGTTCTGTTCAATACTGAGTGTGTATATATGTTGATGCTGCCTCAATTCTTAGTTCGTTTACTCTTGCAATTTTATATTTTATGAACAGATGGCTGAGGAGGAAAATTTGGACCATTTGTTGGTACACCCGAGGGCCACTTGGAATTAAAACATCACCATCAACACACACTGTTTTCACAAATTGATTTCCGATATAGACAAGATTCTTGACCATGCTGGAGAAAGGGCAGAATTCGAGTCAGGATGTTTTGGCCACTTCTTGGATTTCCCCAAAAGGGGTTATTTTCAGGCACAGTTCATTCACAGCTTCTTGCTGAGATAGATATGCATTCCTGGAGGTAGTGAGGACGAGTTATGGTTTGCCTTAGGAAAAACTAAGGTTAGATTTGGGAAGAGGGAGTTCTGTCTGTGCACTGGCCTAAAATTTGGCCGCCTGTCAGACATACCGTCAAGAGACTATGAGGTTGTCCAGGGTGGTATTCACGCAAGGTACTTTTAGGGAAGGAAAAAAGTTGTGATTGCAGAATTGAAAGCTCCATTCATGGCGGAGGGTTTCGAATGGCCCAACGATGCACTTAAGTTGACATTGCTTATGTTTGCCAACAGGGTCCTCTTCGGTCAGGACGACCGGAGCCAGGTGGCGTACTGGACGTTCTCACTAGTGGAGGATGTTCAATCATTCAACAACTTTGCCTGGGGTCACTACATTTTCAAGATGACCCTCCACTACATCCGTCAAGGTTTTAAGGTACCGGCAGACCCTCTTAGGCAGACTAGGAGATACAATCTATACGGATTCATTTGGGGACTACAGGTTATTTTTATAATCGTTAATCCCTTTGACCTTTTTTCATATGTTTGTAAATTAGATTATTCATTTTTCCATGATTAGTAATGCTAATTACACCCTTTAAAACTGATTCCTCGGTTGGACACGGTACAGTTTTGGGTTGCAGAGGCTATAACTGTGATACGCGACAAATGTGGTAAGCTAACAGGGGATCCCAACGGAGCCCCACGGTACAGGAAGTATTATTTCAAACAAAGGAGATCAGACATGGTCAACGCCTGGACCAAAGCGGAGACAAGCGGGACGATAAGTTACAAATATCTTATTTTGGTATAATTTAGTATCTTTTTTGTTATGTAGATAGTGGACAGTTATATTAGTTCCATAATGTTTAAGCTTACTGGGCTTCTGGAGCTTGTACCCACTCAACGTGAGTTGTAGAAACATTACTGGAGGGATATTGATGTTGACCTATCCGAGGGACCCCAGTGGAAGCCGAATGGGAGTAATGATGGTGAGGAACCCACCAAGAGGAAGCGCATGCCAAGTAAGAAAACTAACGGTGGGCGGAGAGGATATGACTGTGTAGATACAATGGACCTCACAGATACGGTTCTTCCAAATATACAACCATCCAATGATGGACACAGATCTTTCCCTCCACCGGCTGACCAAGGTGCAGCAGCCCCGGTTGATGATACCATGCAAGAAGATTTATATTATAGGGTAGGTTCAAATGGTGGGCGACATTCGCTTGGTCACACAATCGATGAGATAAACTGTCGAAGTAATATTGGATCAATGGTTTATACGTCTATGATGTTGGTTGCCCAATTTGTTTGTGTATCTATTGTTTTGCACCGTGTCTAACGTTTTAGTGTTTTACATATACCATTTACATAAACAGTTGGAGGTACCTTGACAGTATGTGGGACAAGAAGTACTGGAAAGAGTGCTGCACACGGTGAATGCCATACCGGAACATGTACGCAGTATTGTCCATGAGGAAATAAGGGTGGACCGCGTACGCAATATCGTTAATGAGGGTTTGAGGTGGGAGATCGAAGGGCTACGAAGGATGCTGGGGTTTCAAGTACATATATATCCACAACTATCACCGGTGAAAACTTCTTTATTTGATTTAATTTGTATTCATAGAAGTAACACCGTGACACTTTCATCCCCAAGGGAAATGTAGGGGACGGTAATTCTGGAGATCAGTCGCAGCGCGGGGAGAGTGTGGAGCAGGAGGAAGAAGGATTGGGTGGTGGAGAAGGATTGGGGCGTGATCAGGCTACCGATGATGAGGGAGGTCGTTATGATGTGGGCGACGACGATGAAAGGCAATACGACCAAGATTAGCAGGATGATAGGGGATGCGTTTATGACAGGGTCAATGATGAACCACAGCAATATCAAAAACTTGTCCCTGGTGATGTGATGAGCCGTCGTTGTGTGCTCAACAAAATGATATTTTACATGTGTTCGTTTTGAAAACCGATTTTCACCACTTAGATAGAAAATTAGTAAAGTGGTAAGTAGGATTCGTTCCACAGGGAATTAGAGTGATTAGTTGAATTAATTAGCTAATCTAAATGCGATAAAATAAATCATAGATAAATGGATGAGTATATGGGTTGTCAAGCCATCAAACATACATGTAAAACAAACCTAATAAAACTAATAAAATGAAATGCTCAACAAATCTAGATAAGATAGATGAAATAAACAATTAATAGGAATTCTAGGGAAATGATAGAGTAGCTAATGGACATTGAGCAATTCATACATGGCTTCTTTAATGCACTATCTACACAATCAAGGACCAATCTCATTCGAAAGTGTTGTTTAGGTCGTTACTATGAACCCTAAACAACCTCCCACTGCAATGCCTAACCGATTAAGGAAAGGGGGTCAAGGCGGGATCAGTTAGAGACAATCAAATGGTCTAGGCAATCGAGGTTGATCACCCCTCCAAAAGCTATTCACTATGTGCTCTAATCGATTAAGTGTGTCAATAACTCAATCAATTTTATCACAAATAAATCCTACAACATATTGTAATCAACAAGTGTGTCAATACCCATTTAATCACATAAGTGCAAGATATAATTAAAAAGTAAATAAAACTTAAATCATGCAAACATAATATTCAAAGCTTTAATAAATACTCATGTCCAAAAAGTCTCTCAAATCATCCTCTAAAATGGGGGGTTTTAATTACACATAAATACAAAAAAGAAAAGGAACTAAAATGGAGGGAAATCACCCTTGGGTCTCTCTTGTAAGCTTGATCCTTCCTTGAGCTTCCTTGCTTGAATCTTGTGCAAAGAGTGGGTGTTGAGGATGTGTCTAGATAGGTGGAGTCATATGGAAAGTGACAAAGGAAATGGGTGGAGAAGATGGAAAGAGAGGAATGATTTCGGTGGAGTAATGTAGATGTTGAGTTTTAGGTAGAAGATAAATGGAGGGATTAGGAATGGTAGAAAGGAGGTTTCTTGGCTATCAAGAGATGTCAAGAGTTATCAATTCTTAGCATAAAATGGTGTATTTATATGTTTAAAAAGATATGGTATGAAATGGGCATGAAAGGACAAGAATACCCCTAAAAAATGGCTTGAAAAACATCCATTCGTTGCTTCTATAAAGTGAAGTTCGCCATGGCATCACCCTAGGGTCGTCGTGGCGATAGGGAATGCGCAGCAGTTACTCAAATGAGCATAACTTTCTGTAGAAGACTCAGAATCGCAATTCGTAAAAACCTTTGGAAAGTAGAGTTCTGGAGCTTTCTGAATATATGTAATTGGAAATATGGTTTGATCTAAGGAGAGAGATATGTCTCTTTGAAGATGAATGATCTGCACACATTTTTTACAATTTCTGCCCCTTTTGCCACCAATATTACTCCAATGCCTCTGAACTTTATAAAAACCTGAAAACACTTAATTCACACCATTAAATCATGGATATTGCCCAAGAATCAAGCAAAAAGAGAAGGAAGTGAGGGCCAAAATCATACCAATTTTGGTTCGATCATGATGTCATCCTGGAAGTTGATGAATCAAACCTTCCCTTAGTCTTGTGTGAGGATTCATCATCCCCGGAATGGGCGGGTGGACTAGATGTGGCTACAGCACCTTCATTGGCTTTGCGATCACCCACTCCAGTTGACAAATTATTTTCTCATATGCCGTTATACTTGTGGTGCAGAAGCAGGTAAATTGTCTATGTTTGGTATACCAGCTCTAGTACATCCAGGAGTACATGGAGCAGAGGACACCGATGTAACTCAATGGTTGCTGGCTTCATCAAGTCCTTTTAGCATGCGAGAAACATGTTTGCTGTTGGTTGCACCACCAAATACAGATTCATGTCCAGTTTTTGAAGAAGGGAAGATAGATACCGATGGCAAGGAGGAGGAGATACCGAAAGAAGATGAATCCTTGGCTCCATTAGTGTTGTGGCAAGATACTTCGTTGCACGATCATCCTTGTCTAATAGAAGGTAGACAATTAGGCCCAGATGATCCGTCTGAGGATCAAACATGTCCGATGTTAGTGGCAGCAAATATTACAGAGTCATGTCCAGTTTCTGATGACGGGAGCATGGAAATAAATGGCGAGGATGAGGGCATACCCAAAGAAGATGCCTCATTGCTTCCGTTAGTGTTGTGGGTAGATCCTTCATTGCATGATTCGCCTTGTTCAGTAGCGGACACGGAATTTGGTCCAGATGACCTGTCTGAGGATCAAACATGTGCGACGTTGATGGTAGCCCAAATTACAGAGTCTTGTCCAGTTTCGGATGTAAGGGACTTGGAAAACAATGGGGTAGATGAGGACAAACGTAAAGCCTCACAGGCATCATCTTCTGTGGTACAAAGTCCATCATCACATCCACTATCACCATTACATTCAGATTCAAATCTAAGTGTGCCGATTAAGTCAGACCCAGATCTTAGAGTTCCTGAAGGTTTACCTCCACGAGCAATGGGCCATCCACATAACAGAAGCAAACATACGCCGTGCAAAAAATGGCATCGGTTAAGGAGAGTGTCACAGATAGTATCTCCGACCCTTCCTGTTGGGGAACCGATTTCAGAACGAGCGTCGATGTCAAGTCCACGTTTTTCGGGAGAGCAATCGACTTGTACACCCACAAATCAACAAAAATGGAGACTATCTGCGATAATCTCCGAAACAGTTCCGAACTAGGAACCACCTATAATTTTTGTGCATACCAATGACACGGGTGCTTCGAGCCAGCAGGTATTAGATGATACCGCTTTAGCAAGATAGCGTCAACGGGAGTTATGGTTCCGCAGTCCCTATAACAACCCGTTGAGTAGAGGAATTCTTTCCACTGGCCCCAGCTGGGAGATATATGTGTAGTTCAAGATTGATTCGACAGTGTTATAGTAAGATGATTACTAACTATGCATTTTAGATTCCATCGCCCGTATACAATCAATTACCAGTTATAATATCATTCTTGTAATGTAATGGGTGCAGCCGTAACGTTGGCCTGGAGGTGCTGCAGACAAAGGAATTTTTCATATCATTGGAGGACAATAATAGCCTTCTGTTGGATACACACGTGGATGCCTACCTCAATTTGTTAAACAAGATGAGAGGGAGCAAGCACAACCCTTACAAGTTGAAGGACAGAATGGGGATCGTTGATTGCAACTTTTTTGTAAATACGTCTGTAACTTTAAGGCTATGTTTATACTGGGAATTATGCACTTGGGTAAAATGCAAATGTCCTATGCAGGATGAACTGGCAACGGCATGAGCAAGCTGGCAGCCGAATTTACATGCGCTTGTAGTACGACCCTTCTACCCCTCCGATTATCGCATTTGTCTGAAATGGAAACAATATGTACACGGTGACTGACCAGACTGGGGCAGTCCATGGGATTCCTATGATATGGTTAGTAACGTTCTGGTGCGCAAACATGGGTTCCAGCTTGATTTGGTTATAAATATTTGACATAACTTTTCCTTTCCAAGTGGTAGTCTCCTGTAAGGTTGAAGACGGCCATAGGGTTGTTTGCATCATTGATCTGCAGGCATGGGAGATCGTGGTATATGATCCCAACGCACACTGGACACCCAAAAGATGATCATTTGATCGTCCGGTAGATTTTACCACTCCGACATCTGTTTCCGGTTATTTACTTGCAGGCAGGTTATTTTAACAGAACGGGAAGGAATAGATGTGATCTCGCTCCTATGAAGGCTCGTCGGATGGATGTAAACAAAGTTCCAAAACAAATAGGTCCGAAAAGTAATGGAGTTTTTGTCTTGTTAATGATACGTTCCCTACTGAGAGGTTTGAAAAGCATGAAATTCGTTGAAGCGGATAACCGGAGCCATAGGCAGGAAATCGTGTATGAACTTTTTACAAACAGCTTACCTGAAGAACGTTAATTAATAGAATGTTTGATGTACATGTCATTAACCTGGTTATGACTTATGACATATGATGTGGACCTGGTTATGAAATATTGCGGTGTTTGCCATATTTGAAAACCGATTAATTTTGTTGTATATATCACATGAAAAACTCGTGCATATTTCTAGGTTATGAAAACCTATACGTAGACGGTGTTGGATCTTCACATGTGAATCCTCTAAAACAGGTTTATTATGATGTTGATGGCCAACACTGTTTGATCGTGTAATCCTTTATGAAGATGCTTGCAAGTAATGAGACTTCCACGTGTCAGTACTTGTTAAATTGTTAGGTGCATTTATCATCTGAGAATGTTGTACAGGGTAATCAACACACGAATAACTGACCTTCAACTTCATACAGGTAGATGGAATATCCTCCTCCTAATTAAACCAATACACGATGATATGGATATAAAACTTGGACTTCATACACGAACAGGGGGGAAGGGTCTACATCTAAATGATTAATCCCACAGGGAGAAATCGACCTTGGACTGAAAACACGATTACAAGTATAGATGGATACCAAACATTACATTAATACACTATTTTTTGGTAGATTCCCCTTACCTCTGTTTTTGGACATTGTGGAAATTTTATGAGTCGATGTCAGTGTGGTGCCGGTGTCGGTGTAAGCCAAAGCCTCACAGGTTGGGTCAGTGGATGGCCTATCTAGGCATGTCTGTCTGTTGTGTCCTTATTTGTGGCAAACACTACAACTGCGAGGATGCTAGGTTTTGTTAGCACCATCAGACGCTGGTTTCCTGCAGCTCCTTTTGTTGTGTCCCTTTAGGCCGCACTTAGAACAGTTCTTTTGCTTAGCCTTCTCGATGCAAGAATGGTACCTTGACTTTTTCAGTCTTCCGGGCAGAACACGCACCTTCCAAGGAAGAACAAGTAGATTCCGGACTTGATAGGGTACGACCCAGTTCTATGCATGTGGAAGCGGGTTGATTTCTCCCTGATATACCTCTCGCAGCGTATTAGAGCTGTAGTACTCGGAGCACATTTCTGGAACAGGAATTGATGCGTATCTGTTCATAATATTAATTCCTGGATGTCAGACATTGAAAATAGATGTGGTAACTGACGAACTTACGACAGTATAATTCGCTTGCATACATGGTACAAGCAAGGGCATGGTGACAAGGTAACTTTTCAAGATCCCCCCCGCGACAGGCACACGTCTTTGCTTGAATATCGACAATATAATTATTTTGATTCTCCGTGACGTTGTACCTGTGGTATGAAATAGGATGAATGATGCATTTATAAGAAGGTTCAACCCCTTTATGTTTGTGATTGTCGGCTGCTGGAGTCAAATCAAACCTAAGACGATTTGCAATAGTACGACACTTGTGGAACCACTTCTGCATCATATCCCTAATCTGCTTTGCAAGGGCTGTGATAGGCAGCTTCCGGAGATCTAGAAGAACCGAGTTCATACACTCGGCTAATTGGGTAGACATCATTCGGTACCTATTTTTGGGGCAGTAAGCTCGTGTGATCTTATCTAACCCAATTTCCATGACGTCATTGTAGTACCTCTAGTTGCAAGCAGCCATCTGTTGAAGGTAGATATCACAGTCATCGTGACGGTATCTAGAACATGCTTGGTAAAACAATTCTCTTGCCATACATCGATTCTTGGATGACCGTCTAAATTTCTGTGCAATGTGGAACAAACAGAATGTGTGATGTGCATCTGGGAAAACCTTTATCATGGCTTATATAATACCTCTGTGACGATCAGAAACGATAACCAGATCCTGAGGAGAACTAATGCCCTTCTTCAATTCAGAAAGGAACCAAGTTTAGGATCCATTACATTCCAAGGGAGCGAAACCAAATGCCAATGGGTATGCTTGTTCGTTACCGTCTTTGGCTGACGTTGTAAGTAGCACCCTTTTGACAGATCCCGTCAAGTGGGTTGCATCGATGGCAATGACGGGTCTGATAACCCGGCTAAAACCTTGGAGACAAACACTGAGTGCCATGAAGTTATACTTGAACCGGTCTTTCGAGTCTGTGACGATGTTTGTTAGGGTCCCGGGATTGCATTACTTCAGCATGTAAAAATACGCCGGCAACATTTGGAAAGACTACAGTGGATCCCCGTACCGTATTTTCAAAGCATGGAGTCTGTCCCGGTTAGCTTTGTTATACAACAGGTGCACCTCGTGCTAAGACCCCATTTCCGATATGATATCTTTAGCTCGGATTTTGCATCCCGGATCAGCGAATTTTTGGGCATAGAGTTCCCCAACGATATAGGCACTCACTTGGGTAAAGTGAAGACCATAATTTTGGACTTTGCAGGTGTGTGTATCTCGATATACAATGACGTACCAGTAGGTTCCATGGCGCTTCTTCACCGCACATACCAACCATTGACAATTTAAGTAGGTACACGATGCCTCATACCACGTTGTCGTCGATCACTTAACCATGTACCAGAAATAGTTTTCCATTGCGTACAGACCCAACTCCTTCTTCATTTGATCCTTGTGTTTGAGTATCTTGCCTTTATGAATGGAAGTGTTTCCCTGGTTGGATCTGAATGCGATGCATATGAGGCTGACCAGGGACATTTTCTTGTGGTTCTTCCACATATGGACCAATGGAAGCATCATCAGGAGAATCATAAATATGAACAGATGGCTGGGGATCTATCCTTGAAGCTATGAAAACTTGGGTGAGATCTGCTTGATCAGGATCTGGAATAGTGTTCCAAGGGGACTGGTAGTGGAGGTAGAATCTGATTCTGGGTCTGAAGATGTGGGAGAATGGTGAGAAGTATACAGGGCAGGCCTGTATTGGTCTAAGGCTAGTTGTTTGTCTTTTCTGGTGTGGGAGGACCTTTTTTCTGGTTTTTTCTTTTTGGGAGGAGAAAGAGGAGGATATTTTCGGAAAAGTTCTCCAGTGGACTTAAAGTAGTGTGAATCATCTGGTTTTCTGGAGGAGGAAGAGTATCGAGGAGATGAGGGGAACATCAAGGTCTGAGTGTAAGGTTTTGGCACATAAGGAGGTGGAGCAGGATGGAAATGATCTATGTTTAGCTGGTCTAGCTATTCTCTTAGTCTTTTGATCTCTCTTTCTATTTTATCAAAATCAGGGCCAAAGTAACCATGATTAATGTATCTGTGAAGATCAGCATCTAATTTGGAGATCTTAGACTAAAGATCAATGAAGAAGTCTCTGAAAACTGTATCCATTCTTTGGAGGCTATGTTCATGTTGAGAAACATGATGGGAGACTCGGTCAATCTTCTGATCAATAGAGTTAAGAACTCTATTTTGAATCCTGGCATTATGAGTTTGCCAGTTGAGAACTTGCTCAGCTTGTGAGGGATGTTTTAGAGATCCATCAGGTAAAACTTCAGTGGATTGGATGAAAGGTCTGGAAAATCTGTTATTTTCAGGGTTAGAGGATGGTTCCAGAGGAGGAAAATCTTGGTCATAATTGGAGGTCATGTAACATGGAATGGGTTGGGGTTGAGGTTGAGGTATAGAATGAATCTGTGGTTCTGGTTCAGAAGGTAGTAGTCCTTCAGATCGTAAGATCTGTAGAGCTCTGTCATTTATGGATAAAGGTTTGTTTTTGATGGGGTGTAGGCCTATCCAAGGGCTGTTTTTGTCATCAGGTTTGCGTGGTTTGCGAGAGGGTTTGCAAGGTGATAAGTAACCTTTTAAACAATCTCGACATTTGCAATCTGCATCACACATGTTAGGATCGACATCCCAAATGAAGTGACCATTAATCTTGTCTGTAAAGATTGCTTATCCATCAGCTTCAAAGCTGTGGATGGGAATTTCTTCTTCTGTTGTGAATGGTTTGATCATCAGGGCTTGGAAGATGGGAGGAGTACTGGAACTGGTGGAACTGGAGGAGGCTTCTGGATCTACAAGTGGTTTGTAGATAGTTTTGATAGAACTATTTGGTTCTCTAGAATACTTAGTATCTGTAGCAACTACTAGAGTATTATTGTCGAAAGCCTTCTCATAGTTAGTAATCCATTCAAGTGGCATAATCTTCGTGAGTTTGTCCTTTGGTAACTGTTTTGGAATTTGGATGATGGTAGGGACTTCATCTTCACGTTTTGCTTTGATGAAGATGGTATCACCGGAATGACCTAGGATAGGAAGATCCAAGGCATGATCTTGGAGACGATAGGCGATCTAGTGGTGGAGAGTAGCCATGTATGAGTTGGGCTGCATTTCTACACCCAAAATCTGGAGCTGTATTCTGAGACAGTTGTGGAGGTTGGCATCCTTTAAAGGGATATTGAAGTTGGGGTAGTATGTGAGTGATATACTACTAGCATGAAGCGTTGTGAGACAAGTACCAATAACTGCTTGCTCATATTGCTTGTAAATAGTGTTAAGCATAGTAACTCTTGTAGTAACTGGTATTCCTTTCCTTCCATGCAAGGTAAGGATGATTCGAACTGCACCAAAGTGAAGGTGTGAATAACCTTCTTTGATCCATTGATCAATCAACGGTTGACCAATTTCAAGATCAACATATTGCTCAGCTAGATGTATTCTTTGACTGGAGGAGATCTGTGTCGGACAAGATGGGTGACTTGTCTGGATAGAGATTTAGATCTTTTGAAGATGTTGTAGGGATTTAACAGTGGGACAGAGGTTTCAAAACATATAATTTATATTTTATATATTATTATGTCATATATATTATTTTAGGATAATTTTGTATATATTATGATGTATTATGTTATTATATATAATAACATATATATTATATATAATATATATTATAATATACATATATATATATAACATGTTATATATTTGACAAATATTTCCCCAAAATTTTTGTAATTGAAAATAAAAATTTAATTATACTTACATTAGTTTAAATATATATATATATACTTTCAAATATCATGTTATTATAAGTGTTTTGTAATTAGGAGTAATTTGGTCAAAATATAATTAATTCCATTCCATTGGGTTGTTAACCAAACAAAATAATACTGATTCATATACTAACCAAACAAAGGAATCAGCTTCTCATTCCTTGATTTCAAATGCCCATTACCATTCCACTAACCAAATGTCACTAGTACTTATTGGTTGAGTTCTCTATACAGTACTTAATGCATAGTCACCATCCGTCAAATCAGTCAATTCACAGTTCAAGATATCGAAATTATCCAAAGCATATGGGCGGAGACGTTAAAAATTAATTACCCTAAAAAGGGGGTTGATGTGACCAGTTGGCGCAGAATGACTAGTATGTAAAAGGTGCATCAAAAAGCGAATGAGGATTTTTTTTTTCACGTTTCCCGAAGTTGCAGTTGCATTATAATAATTTGTGTTAGATACGAAGGAAATTATTCATTGTAATTGTCAAACTAATATAAAATCAAAATACTTAGGACGGGAAGAGTTTGGGGCGGTCATCCCCCATTAGATGTATTACTATCCCACTTTTTGATCGAAAACAATTGAACAATTAAAAAACCTGTGACGTGCACGGTTCAAATTCTTGGAATTGTTGTCTATGAACATTTAAACTGATTTGTGGCACTGGCAATGTTTGGAGCCCTGTATCGGAGTGTATAAGAATTATGAACGTTGCACTCCTTAAAATGCTGAAGTATACTTGCTAAGAGCAATGGCTGACCGTTAGTTCTGAAATACTGGAAGTTCCACTTAATTTCTGGAAATTGCTACAAGTGCTTTATGTGAAATATTCATGTACATTTGCATCAAACTAATAAAAAAACACACATATTGAGACACCAAAGCATAACATATTAACAAGCATCATCATCTTTTTTTCCACTTATAGTAGTTTCCAAATTATGCATTCGTCCATTTAAATTTGTTTCGAGGTAGTGTGTCTTTGCTTGTAGCATTTCCACTTCTTTGTCAATGGGTAGATCTCAACCAATAGATGTAGAATCTCTACTGGCATCACCAGTGGTTAGGGAACGTCCCTGCAAAATTGATGAATTGGCCTCCCACCAACTAAAATATTTGCATTGCCGTTGTGCACAAACAAAATACAACTTACTAGGATTTTCTCCGGATTCAGATATTTTCACAGCAGCCTTCTTCCCACATCTGCATGATTTGTTCTTGAATATTCCCAATCCACCATTAATGTTGCTTGCTAACCCTGAACTACCTTCCATGCCTGTTGATTGTAAGAGAATTGTGTGTGATAGTTTAATTATGGGAAACAGATAGGGAACCAATGCAATCTACGATTGAGAAGAGTAGCAAAATAGAAGATGTCTATGAACGTACACATCCAAATTACAAACAGTAGGTTTTAATTGACGAAAATATAGTCGTTGGAGTCCCAACAGTTGTATTCAGGGGCTGTGAAATTGTAGTCGCAACAATGCCAACACGTGTTCAACTCAGATAAGTGTCTTCAATTATCAAAAAGGACATTGTACTTGGTTAGTGACCAGTCACATCCCAGGGAAAGACCCCTCCAATGGGGTGTTGCCACATGGCCTTTCAGGAAATGCATTCGCCAATTGACATTGTACTTTCAGCCAATACACGATTTCTGCTTGGCAGAATCAACAATACACGAAGAAAAGGCAGATCTGACTTGAAAACGTCCCCAGTCGTCACCCATTAACCATTTCACCGATACATGGACATAAATATGAAGCACAATAATTTTTATGTTAATCAAATTTATAATTGAAATTTTATTATACAGTAATTTAATAGGTTGCGAAAGGGAAAAGGATATAAAATTTAGATGGAGTATGCGGATTGGTACGCTATTTTTATGTGACATGTTAGAAAACCGCAAGGGTATTGTTGTAAAAAAAAAAAGGAAAAAACCAAGTGTTATTGGAATCAAAAGTTGGGAATATGCAAAGTTGATTTCATTTTCCAACAACAAGTCAAAAGGTTGTTTCATTGATGGGACAAGGGGGCGCCGGTCTGGATTAAGTGAAAATATATTATTTTTTAAGTGATGGTAGGACTGTCCAAGTGATTCTTATATACACTGGGTTGTGGTGCTTGTCCTCTGAAAAGTAGTTGTTCTCATAAATGAAAAACTTCTTTCTCTAAATGTCTTTTGCTTTGCTTTTTAATCTATTTTCTTGCAGTTGTTAGTTCTATATGAACATTTACCAGACTTTAAATTCGACTAAGCATTCTCATGTTCCATCCGAAGGCGTCTTGGTAATCAATTTTTATTTTTATTTAATAAAAGTCCTTATTTTCTGTGTTGTTTTCTGACGGTGTTAGCAATTCCCTTTTGTTTTTTTTTTTTTGGTGAACAAGAGAGAAATCTCAGGCCAACTAACGAACAACTCATCGGCATTAGTCGACTTGACCCTGATTGTTCTGTCCAATTATATAGAAGTTCTTGATACGTTTTTGGCGGAGAGGTTTAAGCGCCGGGGTGATGATCTTAAGTTGGCATTAGTGCACCCCACGAGACATGAGTCGGAACAAGATTATTGGGCGGACATTGACATTGATATATCTAAAGGTCCCCAGTTTGTCCCCATCCGCCCGGTGTTGCCGACAACCATTTCCACCTACCGAAACAGATACACCTGCGTAGTCACCCCCACATCCTTCAAACATAGTTCATCATCTTTTCCAAGTGAAAAAATGACGTCTAATTCATACTCCCATTTTTTACCAACTTTCTGCCGTCCATCATCTTCCCAGCTTTGCCATCATCCTCAATATATGCATTTTAATTACTAGTTTTATATACGGAAATGTATAGATTCTCAGTTACTTTGATGTAATAGATTCTCAGTCATTCCTTCCATGTTAGATGTTATTACTTTGATGTAATGGAAGCAATCAGAAGATTATATTATGTCCATGTTGGTATATACATGAAATTAATCATTCAATCCATGTTAGATGTTACTTTGCTTGCTGTGCTAGAAGTTTTTTCCATCACATAAAAATGATTAATGTATTTTTTTTATTAAAAAAGTAATCAATTAGACAGAATGAAATGTCAGAAATTCAAATAAATTTATTTTTCATAAAATCAAATAAATTTATTTTTCATAAAATAAATAAAAATATTACGAATCAAAAGTATCATAGTGTAATTGCATTATGGATATTTGAACATGCAACTATGTGAATAAGGAAGTCTCTATGAATAGTTTTATATATTGACAAAAGTAAAAAACATAATGAGGAAACAGAATGATTAGTTTAATTTTATATGTTGCTACATTGTAAGCATGTAATAGAAACTCCTAGAATATATTAAAGGGATATAATCATTTTCCCCCCTTAAGTTTGCCATATTAGACACTTTACCCCCTCTAGTTTCAGTAATGGCCATTTTCCCCCCTAAAAACCAAAATATTAGACATTTTGCCCCCTCTAATTTTAGTAATGGCCATTCCCCCCCTAAAAACCAAAATATTAGACATTTTGCCCCCTAACCGTTAGGAAGTCCGTTAGTCAACAACTTTGACCGTCAAAAAATCAATTAAATGACCTTATTACCCTTGAACACATTAATTATACCCCCTAATGACACCACTAATTGTTTTTAACGAAAAAAAAAATCAAAAATCAAAAAAATTAAAACTAATAAAAGTATTTAAAAAAACATAATTAAAATAAAAATTTATAAAATTTAATTAAACTTTAATAATAAACAAAAATAAATATAAAGAATTAAATGTACAAATAAAAAATTTATTTCAAAATCATTAACATAAAGAATGAACTGTAAAAATAAAAATTTCATTTAAAAAACAATAATATAAAGAATGAAATGTAAAAATAATTAAAAATTTTAATTAATGTAAAAATAATGTAAAAACAATAATATTTGTTTTGAAATATTGAAAAGTTTATTTAAAAAACATTAATATAAAGAATGAAATGTAAAAATAAAAATTTCATTTAAAAAACATTAATATAAAGAATGAAATGTAAAAATAATTAAAATTTTTAATTAATGTAAAAATAATATAAAAAACATTAATATATTTTTTAAAAATATTGAAAAGTTTATTTAAAAAACATTAATATAAAAAATGAAATGTAAAAATAAAATTTCATTTAAAAAACATTAATATAAAGAATAAAATGTAAAAATAAAATAAAAATTAATTAATGTAAAAATAATGTAAAAAACATTAATATATTTTTTTTGAAATACTAAATTGTTTTTATTAAAGTTTAATTAAATTTCATAATTTTTTATTTATACTTTGATTAGTTTTAATTTTTTTTTTCTTTAAAAACAATTAGTTGTGTCATTAGGGTCATAACTAATGTGTTCAAAGGTAATAATGTCATTTAATTGATTTTTTGACGGCCAAAGTTGTTGACTGACGGACTACCTAACGGTTAGGGGGAAAAAATATCTAGGAAAAATGGCAATTACTGAAACTAGAGGGGGCAAAATGTTTAATATTTTGGTTTTTAGGGGGGGGTGGTGGGGAATGGTCATTACTGAAACTAAAGGGGGCAGAGTGTCTAATATGGCAAACTATAGGGGGGGAAAATGATTATTTCCCTATATTAAATAGGTAGAATGGTAATTAAGAATATCAACTCCTCAAGTAATTAATATTGAGAAGATCAAGGAGTTTTCTTCTTTGACTTTTTGAATAGTTTGTCATAGAGTATTTAAGTCATCCATGAATGCATCCTTCGTTATTGAATGAATTAATATAAATTTATATTTACTATCCTATTAAATATGGACATTTGGTTCGAATTAGAACTTCGGTTGATGTGAGATTACAACGGTAAATGAGTAGCCACACACTTAATTGTTAAGAGAATGAGAATATCAATGCTTTGAGAGAAGAAGAGTTATTAATGCTAATTTCTTTTTTGGGTTTTATTTATTATTTTTGAAAATAATTTTACTTAATACAAAACCCATGCCACATAAGAAATGGCAAATGATTAAATCAATTAGATAGTTTCTCAATGAGACATATGGCAGGACTTTCCATCCATGGTTTTTGCTTCACAATATTTAATAATAATTGTTTATAGATAGATAGATAGGTAGGTACATATTATACCTAAACTACCCCACCCTGTTAAGTCATTTCATTCTTTTATTCTATCATCTAAATATTGTGGACCTGTTGTCAAACTTTCATAGTTATACCAATAGTAAATTGACACATCTGAACAGAGTTTAGCATTACAGCATTACTCCCGCCTGCAAATAGTACATGTGTCCATAGAATACAAGGGATAAATTTGTCCACACCACATGGAAATATGGAATGCACCCATTTATTAGGAGGCATTGCAAGGAGTCCTCTATGCAAGTGTTTTTCGAATGTATAGTGGGCCCTTCCAGTACTGGTCTCTTGTAAAAAAAATAAATATCCAAATCATTTACTATTGTAAGACGAGGGGTTTCTTTATCTATTGTTTCGACGAGGCTCAAGGTGTCAAGGGGTTTGGCGAGTAATGATGGATTTAAAACACTGCATCGACATTCGAACAGGCGTGACTATTGATATGACCATGTGGTTGGATGATTATAATCTTAATCCAACGGATTAGCATTAATTATATAAAAAGACGTAATAGTAGTAAATAATCCAGTTGAACCGGTTCTCTTATTTTAATATATAATATGTCTCTTACCTCTCTGTTGAGTTCCATCGTTCTCCTTACTGTATTCTAAAGTTCTCACGTTTTTCTACACACCCCCTTCGCCTTTGCCACCACCACCACCAGCGGTTGTAAGTTTAAGTGCTTTATATTTGTCAAATCGCCTATACCAAGTTGTTCGATTTCTCTGTCATGGTTTCTGAAGAGATTAGAAAGGGTCATTTTCTTCTAGAGATTGAAATGATAATGATCGTTGCTATCTCTCTCTCTCTCTCTTTCTATCTCTTTGCAAAATTGTATAAACATTTAAAAGTTAATAATTAATAAATTGCTCTCTGTTACAGATGGATAAAGGTCTGAAATCACAAAAGAAAACCGTTTCCTCTTCACCACATGAGGAAAGCAAGCAGGAAGTTTTAGAGAAAATACGGCTGCTGGAGGAACGGATTCAGCAGTTAGAGGAAAAAGGATAGGCTCTTACACATGACGTTGACAAATCTTCAAAAGCCAAGTTAAAAGCTGTAGAGCTCGGATTTAAAGCCGGTCATACTGCTGGATTCAACCTCATAAAGGAATATGCCAAAAAAGTTTTCCCGGAAGGCAAGTGGGAAGAGGTTGATCGGGAGATGGCTGAAGAAGCAGTGGGTCCTTTGTCCGATTAAATAAACTACTACGGAATGAATATTTGTTACTTCAAGTATTACTTATTATGTTCTATGCGTGTGTTTTGTTTGTCATATTTGGTTGTACTCAGGGGCGGGTGTATTAGTTATTCTGTTCTGGGCTAGCTTTTTTTTTTTTTTTTTAATTTCAAGTTATAAAATATTTACATTTGTGCCATTGTATTAGAGTCTTTTAACAATGCACATACTATACAAATCTATTAACCAATCCAACCCAACTAAAAACAATATAAGAATTCAAATAGAGCATCAAACAAACAGAGTAGACAGCGAAGCAAAGGATCGAACAAAAAAAAAATCAGAAGCAAAAGCTTACCAAGTCGTTCCAATAGCAAGTCAACATAATTGTTTAACATTCTCTCCAAGCCTGTCCCACTCTCAATAAGTGAGAAATTACATTTCTCTAAATCTTCTTTAATTGATTGTTTATATACAAATACTACGCCATTATTATTTAGGGTTTATTTTTCCTAATTAGATACCCCAAATTGTACTGTATTGTTTGATTTGTTTCCATTCATTCGGTCAAATTTGCAGAAGTTGAAATAAAATTATACTATAATTATAATGTTAACTTATTTTAGAGGCAATTCATATGTATTAAAAAATAAAAAACCAAAAAAAGCTTATTGGGCTTCTCCAAACAGATATAAAATGGCTTTTTAAAGGTTAATTGAGACAATTTTTTTTTTAAAAAAAAGGTATTTGTAGTGTTGCCAAACAACCTAAAACAACTTCAAATTTCACTTATAACTATAAGGATTCTCATTTGTTGATTGGCTCATTTCATGGACAAACCACATGTTGGGGTTGATGTAAGGGTAGCTTAGGAATTGGTGATCATCCAATGGCCCTCTCAAGACTTCGAGAGAAGAAGCACCAAAGGTAAATTCTAGTGCTTACTTGCTTTGAAGAGATCTAGTTGCACACACACAAAACTCATGCATAAATCTTATTCTTGTATGTTGTGTGTTTTATATGAGTGCTTGCATGTTCTTGAACATCTCTTCTTGCATGTTTATTTGATTGCATCTAGTTTATTGAAATGCCATAACAAGTTTAGGCATTTGGATGCATTCAATTCCCACACGTGCACTTCATGTATGATAGTTTTAAGTGTGGTGTAATTCGTTTCCGTTTGAGTGATCGGAAACGTCCGTGCTTGCATGATGGTGTGCATGTCTTAGCACGATGGTTGACCACTTGAGAAGGTCTCATTCTTCTCTTGGATAAGTGGTAGTTTTGGTTTGGTTGTTTGGAGTAATGTGTCTAGTTTCAAAAGATTGGATTTCAATGTTTTAAATGTTTTTCAAAACTGACCTTTGTATGGTCTTGTGACCATAACTTTTTATAAAAAGATTGAAATTGAGTTTTGTAAAATTTTGGACAAACTAGACACCCATACTTTTCTAACAGTATATTATTCGTAATATTTCATGACCGTTTGGATTAGTTTTGAAATCTCCAAAGTGACCACCAAAATAGGGCAACTATGTTGTTGTCCGTTTCTGACCTTTGGTCAATCAATTGACCATAACTCTTTCTGTAGAGATTGAAATATTATTCCATAAATTGGAATAGAAAGTAGACATCCATACCTTTCCAACGATATATCATACAAAAGCGTTTGATATCGTTTGGTCATGTTTTGAGGCACTTGAATCTGAAGCTGATGCACTGTCGCGCCCAAACCGCTGTTCACTCGCCCTATGTAGAGCGGGCACCTGATTGATTTTTCAATCTGCCCTTCACTCGCCCAAAATCTGCCCTACGTAGAGTGGTTTGGCTAGAAACCTTTTGGAAAATTTCCAAAACGACGTAGCTTCAATTGGACTTCATATATATATATATGCCTCTTTGACCTTAGGTCACCATGATGACTCAATAAACCCATATTTTTGATTGAGAGGATTTTCAAAGAGAGATTCTCCCAAGAGCTCATCTTTGATCATCCAAACCCATTTCCACAAGCATAAATCATCATCTAAGCATCATCTAGGATCATCTAGTATATGCTAATGCATGGGTCTTCTTCAACACACATGGTATGATTTGTTGAACACTAATCTCATTTAATTTTAGTGTTTTACTTATCAATTTTATCTCTTTTATTACTTGTATGTGTTTAGATTTATTTCTTCATACATGGTTGAGATTATGTGTTGATTGGGTTTATTTTTACATAGCTTAATTGATTAGGTCATTATTGCCTAAAAGCTATGCCATAAACATTCTTGTGTGATTTATTGATAACTAGGTTGACAGATTGTTTTTTAATCAACTAGTTAATCATTTGAATGTTTGTGGGTTATTTTTGATAGCTATTGTATCTAGGATTGGTTATCCTTTACATAGCTAAGCTATTATGCCATGTCATATAGCTATTTTGATATCTATGATTGATTTTATTGTCATCATATAATCCTAGGTAAGCATCTAGAGTACCCTAGCTCTTATTGCATATTTGAATATCATTACATATTCACATAGGGTGTTGATCTCTTCGGAGAAGTAAGTCTTGTGTGATAGACCGGGATTAGGTCGTACACCGAGATTAGGTCGTCACTCAAGCAAATTGGACCAGATCCACTTTTATAGGCCTGCGGGTAGTGGTAGCGGGATATAGGTCAGGATTAGGCCGTCAAACCAGGATTAGGTTGTATACGCTATCACAATTAGTAGATTCGAGGTTCGAGTGTGGCGCACTTACCAGCCCGTGGTTTTTCCCTGTTAATGGTTTCCACGTAAAAATCAAGTGTCATTTATATTTCCGCACCTTATTACACTTGATTATTGTTTTGTGAATTGGGTTATATTTGTAATATTGACTAATCCGAAAATTTGATAATAACGGATTAACAACCCATTCACACACCCTCTATATCGTTTTTAAAAGACACCCACGCGTATAATGGTAAAATTATACATTTTCAATAACATTTAAAAAAAAAAAAACGCTTTTGATCCTTTCAAAAGCCATTACAACTTTCATTTCAAATTTAATAGAAAATAATTCCGAAATCATAAAATTTAAATGATTCATTTTGAAACCAGCATCACGCCATCATCTCATTCATTGCAATGCATTTCATGTCATCAGTTTACAAAATCTTTGCCATTACTTGGATTTGAGGGACTACGGATTTGCTGACATAACTAAGTAAAGTATCTTATCTCTTCTATTCGAAGGCAGATTGGGTTATATCAGATGTTTAGAAATGCAATTTAGTGGAGCGTTAATGCATTTAAAAAACTTGAGATTTCTTTTCGAATGTATACTTTCAACATTGGTTGGTTAAACAATAATATGTACAAATAGGTCGGGACATAAAAAACATTACAACCTTGCATCTGAAATATTTCATAACGTTGTAATAAAATTAAATAACAAAAGATGAACAAGGATTAATTAAAGAATAGATAAACAAAAGTAAATAAAATAGAAGAAGAGAAACAAGAGAGAGAGAGAGAGAGAGACGAGTGACGAGAGATGAGAGAACACAAGAGAGAGTTTATCTTTTATACTGATATTGAATGGAAAGAGCATCAGCTTCAGATTATTAAAATTACACCATGTTTACATTTAAATCCATCCATATATATAGTCATTTAGGCAACAAAGTGAGGGATGGATATTGTAATATTCCACCACCTAATCAGCTTATGCATGCAGCAAAACAAACTCAAGCTTCCACGTGTGCCTAATAACTTGTGAAGAGGAGAAGGTGGAAGGTAGTTGTATTAAAGTATGAAAAGAGGTTGGATCAAGTTTTACGTGGTGTATACAATTGGTGATATATCCACACAATATTCACAATACAAAAACATATTATTCCAATACACAATTTTTTTATTTCAATTTTATAGTGATTTCGTTTGTTCAAATTTCCAACAATATTTTAAATTTGACTTGACAGGTCGTGACTTTCAAATTTGTACTCATCGGGTAAGAATATAAACTCTGTTAAAGGAAAAAATATTGTGTATGAGATCAGGCACCGTAAAATAATGATGAGTTAAATCGACATATATTTAAAAAGCTAGTTGACAAAAAATGTTGTTTATATTTTAAAACATTACTTTTTTCATTAATTATTTTAAATCAATAATAATATTTTATTGAGATAAATTATCTTAATTTGTGCAGCGATGAAAAATAAGATGATGAAATTTCATTGTTCAAAGTTATCCTAGTATTTTTCTAATATCTAAAAACTATTTTAATTGTTAAAAATTTAAAAGATTGCTCGATAAAATTTCTTAATAATTACATAAATATACGACTATGTTTATTTGACATATTTTAATTATATAAATCAACAAAAAAAGAAGAAGCAAAATCTATATAAATAACTTATCAAAAGTATGACATTGTATTATAGATTTATAGTACTAGGGGTGAGATAATACAGATTTGAAGAGAAAAAATATTTCAAGGATATAATTAAATTAGTTAAGATAGAATTGAGTAATTGTAATTTTGATAAGAAAAAATTACAATTGACATAACAAAATATATACGTTGCGATTTAATTTATATTTGAGATATAAAGAAATAATAATAATATGTTTAGAATCAAATATATTTTCTATGTGATTACGAGAAAATTATTAACAATTAATTTATAAAAGAATTAGAAAGTCTACATATCAAATAAGGGTAAGAATATAAAAATATGAAAGTTTAGTGGATTAATTTATAAAACTATAAAACTTCAAGGAATATAAAACAAGGGTAAAAACATAAAAATCTAAAAAAGTAGGGGATAAATTTAAAATTTATTAAAACTTCAGGGGGGACAATGACCCCCTCTCTTCCTCACATGCCTCTGTCCCTGGACGGTCCCATACAGGCAATAGCGGACCCAGGAATTTTAATCAGGTAGGGCACTTAAATAAATTAAACTCATAATTATATGAAAAACTACTGAAAAATTAAGATCATACTAAAATAGGTTTTTTTAAATATATATATATATATAAAATAAAATAAATAGAACACTTACTCAGATGAATTAAATAATCTTACATTCAAAAGAAAATAAAATCAAGAAAAAAAATTTAAAACTAAATAATAACAAGAAAAACAACATAAATAATGAAAATAAATTAAAAGAATAAATTACAATCTACATTTATAATAAGAAATTTTGTTTTGCATTTATAATAAATTCAATTTAAATTTATACAAAAAGTATTTATTAATAACTATTACTAGACATGTTTTAAAATTTTGTATTCTTCAAATTATTGGTAAATTTAGATTACGCGAGGAAAACTTTATTCAACTTGAAACAATGTCGAATAATTACAAGCTGATACAATGTAAAATATAACACGATGGAAAGTAATCCTCCTTACACGATACATTAAGTTTAGCGTGGAACCATGGTTACTTTTTATCGTGTATTCCTTTACATTGTTCGTTTTGAATAAATAAATACTTTTCATCGTGTTTACTTTTCCGCTTTTTGTACAAAAAAAAATAAAAAATAACAATGGTTGGTTACCCTATGTTGTACATCCTGGATGTTGACCGTCAAAATGCACTAAAGACTGAGACACACTGTTAACCTAAAGGCTTGATGTGATGAGTAGGGACTGTAAAGAAAAATATATTTAAAACCCCTACGTTAATATCATGTCGAATCGATATGTTTACTGTTTCCCATTGTTCCAATTGTGTTTAAGACCGACTGTCAAAAGGCTAATTCGTAGAACGAGTTGACATGACTTAATGACCAAAAACATGAGTTCGTCAACCTTTAAATTTTCCACATCTTCAAATTTTATAGTAGAATAAACTATTTAAGCATAGGAAACTTTGTTTATACTTGTCATCAAGAAGGTGTCTCTTCAATGGCTGACGTAACAAAGTAGGTGAATCTATAACAATCTTCATCGATTATTTGTTTCAAATCCAAAAAAATACAACTCTATAACTCGATAACAATAACTGTAAAGAAAATCAACCGGTTGATAACTTCCACTTTTAGTGTAAATTAAACAAAATGAAACTTATTATATACATTATATCAAGATGTATATAAATGTAGATATATATACAGAAATATTCAAAAGCATGCGGACGTCCTGAGTCCTGACATAACTTTTAGAGGATATTGAATGTGTGTCGTTGTTTTGACAAGTGCATAGACAATTGAGTCAAAGTATGTAAAACAAGTGGCTCACATTAGGAAAACGATCTAACACGAAATATTTCAAAACTGATAATTTCATTACAATTGCCAACATAAAGGCGAACGGTGAAGTACATTATTATAGAATACAGAACAAAACGGCGGTCAAAAGGAGCCGACACTATTTGTTTCCTTTTGCCGTATATGTGGTTGCTCTGTACATTTGTTTAAACAACATAATCGTGAAGGTAAATTAGTTAAATGGTTACAAAACAAATCCAGCTATATGTTCCACAAACTAGCAAATAAATATTGTGGTGCAATAAAGAGTTGTAAAGCAATATCTTCATGTTCTGATGCTCTATATACGTTCCCGTCTAGTGTTTTGGATAGTGGAAGTGGGCTGGATTGGAGTGTCGCAAGGTCGGTTACAAATGAAAAAACGATATACTATCAACGTTGGATCCTATGTCAAAAGTAAACACGTTCACCGTACACTAACTTCAGACATTCCAATGCCTCATCATCATAAGTTATGGTGATGAGACATTGAAATTTCTGAAACGAACGTTCTGTGAATAAAAAAAGTAGGAAAGGATATGTGAAGGGAAATAGCATTGATATGCAGGACACAGAAGATCGTGTGAATGACACAGTTTGATCAGCAGACGGGGCTAAGTCGCCCAAGTTCGGACATGGACACCAAACAGCCCTAAAAGGGGAGTGAGAGCATCTCTAAGAGTCTCCTTTGGAGACCCCTTACCTTAATTAAGAATAAGGAGTATCATTTTTGCAGCTCCAAGAGGTGCCTAAAATTTGTTTTGGTAAAGCTCACTGCTGAGTGCTGAATCCATTAATAAAAGGGTGCATATAATGTTTTCTCGTGGATTCAACCCCTATAAGTGGGCTCCATGGACCACAATTAAAATTATATATACATATATATATATAGTATAAGTGAGCTCCACTGACTATAACATTTTTCTATTTATATATATTAAATACCATTTTCCAAATGAGGATGTCATGATATAAATATATAACTTCATGCTTCGTGAGGTTATTGAAGATTCCATTTTTGGTCACCCACTTCAAAGCTTACCCCCTCCCCAACCCAACAGTTGACATGTGTCCAGGGAGGGGGTATTTTTGTCTAAACACATAACAGTTTATGCTAAAAATGCCCCTTCCATGACACATATCAAGTGTTGGGGAGGGGGGGGGGGGGTGAGCAAAAGTCAACGTGTTATTGAATGTGAGCCAAACCTCAGCGAGGGTGGCTGCAATTTGCTCTTTTTAATGTATGAATTGTCTGAATTACCTTTTATAAAAGCTATTTTATGTCAATTAGGAGAAGCCCAAAAGTGTGGCTTTTCTTGACCTTTTATAAAACATATGAATTGTCTCAACTTCCCTTTATATATATTACACCATGACTCTTTCATTATAAATACATTGTGAACACTTTTTTTGTAATTCAGTCAATCAAAAACTATTTTTGAAAATACATTGCAACATCTTCTTTTTTGTGATTTACCCAACCAAAAACCCTTTTGTATAAAGCTCTACTCATTATAAGCTCTACTGCTCTACTACAAAAACATCTACTATAGAAGCTATACTCGAAAAGGAATACCAAACATACTCTTATAGTCTTATTCCGTAACGGGAAGTAGGTGCACACAAGTCAGAACTGACTTAGGGGTAATTGAGTAATTATGAAAATTTGAAATGGTTAATTTTTGGAGTGAACTGATATTTTTGAAGTGGAGGGAGACGATTGTGAAAAAATGGAAAAGTTATTTCTAGTTGTGTATTAGCAAACCTCAGGGTCCTTGGTTGCAATTTGAGATTTTAATATGTATATAACAGACTTTGCTTATTCATGTATACTAGCTTAATAAGAACTTCTATCGTGTAAGTATCAAAAGGGGGAACTGTACGGAAGACGGTACCTGTAACAAGATCTTTAATCGATGCCCTACACATTCGTGTCGAAGGTATGGCCTTTTCTGTGTAGATCCTAATTTTGTCTCTGAGCAGATTTTTGTTTGTATCGATTTGATTATTATGGCTGGGTATATAGTCATTGGAAAAAGTTTTGAGTCTGGGTATGGCGTTGTCTGTTTTGATACAAATTTTGTTTTTTAGGATATTTTTGTTTGTTTCGCTTTCATTATTCTGGGTTGCTATGTATTCATTGGTAATGGGTTTCAGTCAATTAGTCTGGGTATTGCGTGTAGAACATTCAACGAATTATCTATACCCGCCATATTGTTTGTTGCTGGAATCAAGTGATATTGTTTTACTTCGCATGTTTGCTCTAATTGATTAGGTTGTGTACGTTTTACGTTGTTAGGGCCACTTTCCTAGTTTTGTTGTTCGTTTCGCCTAAGAGATTGAAATGGGTTTTTCTACAAGAGATAGTGCAATTCGCGACCCATATTTTGTATAGGTTTGTGTGTTGTGCTGATCGATCACATTAGGTCATAATAATAACCACACCATTTTGTGTAACCGTTGGGTTGCTTTTTATAGGCATGTTTTTGGTTAGATACTGAACTTTATAAATTTGGTTATGATTATGTGTTATTGATAGCTCGAGATATAGGTAGAATTATAATGTTCGTCCACCCATTCTCGGCCCGTAGGTCTTTTGGCCTGTTACGTATTTTTAAAATGTTTGTATGCTAAACTGAAATACGCAGGTTGTTGAAACAAAATGTTCCTTCCAAACTACGCAGCTTTATAACTTATTTCTTTATGGTGACGACCAGAGCTTATCCCATCAGGAAAGAGGACGAGGTTAATAATGTCTTACTAGACCAGGTGCATAGGCATATAAAACTAGCCAAGTTTTTTTCCAAGTTACTTGAAGGGAAGGTAGCGTCTACATCTTCTCGTGGGTCGTCGGTTGCGTCTACCGCGGATATGCATAAGATTGGGAAGACGTATATGGTGATAAAACGAAATGGGGAACGACTTATTAAAGAACTAGAGAAGGCTCACAGATGTACAAATTAACACAGACTCAAGCAAAAGGACGAGAATGGAATGCTGTGTTAGGGAATCTGTTGTGTTAGTAATTAGTATATAGCTTTTATTTGATAGTATGTTACAGTCAAGAAAATAGCGTATGTGGATGGCGTCTGCATGTTAAACTTGTGGATGTGTTTCCGTCATCATTCGATGACGGTATATTAAAGTAGGTATAATTTTTGTGTGTTCCTTAATGAAGAGAAGGAACCATTATGGATCATATCATTTACGTTCTGCCCAGCTTTGTGTAGTAAACATATAAGAATTGATATATATATATATATCCTAATGCTGATCGTAAAATGACAATATGAAATGTCCTTCAAGGGTGGAAAACCCTAGCCAGATGATGCAATGAACTTGTATGTAATAGTCATAAACACCAGGATTTATTGATTGCGACAGATAACCAAAACCAATTATATACAATTTCATCATTACCTCATTCCTATTTCTACTGACAATAAGCTTTATTAGTGAACTCCTCCGATTGAATCCTCTGATTGAATACTGCAATACCCGTTGATTGGCATTGAATTTGGGTGGAATTTATACGTATCGCTGATGCATAACACTTGACATTAAAATGTATTACACATTCATCTTGACAAAGAAAGCAATACACGAGTTGAAGTTCCCAATGTAATCCAATGGACAGATATTGCTGTCACGTTAAAAGTAATCTTCATAATTGCGTTGGGAATAGAATGATATTCTCAGTTCCTGACAAACGAAGTTTTGGAGACTTGGAGAGTTGGAGATATAAAACATCCTTTCACTTTTATCGATGCATGAACTCAATTTTTGAAAGATGAAATATATATAATCGAATGTACAGGTTAAATATTTAACAGCACCGATCGAGTAGATGGGTCGTTTTGTTGGTTCTACTTGTACAGACTACAAGTATGTGTAATATATAGTAAAGGAGTTACCATGAAATATACTGTATTTGTAATTATTTTCAAATAAATAGATGTTCCAGTTACCATAAAATATACTGAATTGGGAAGTTAATTTAAAATAAATAGATGTACTAGTTATATATATTTTGTATTCGTACTAGTTATAATTACAATTACTACAAATATATATATATATATCTAAATTATAAGGATTGTACGATTTCTCACACCAAGCCATTTTCGAATGTATACTTTCAACATTGTTTGGTTAAACAATAATATGTACAAATAGGTCGGGACATAAAAAGCATTACAACCTTGCATCTGAAATATTTCATAACATTGTAATAAAATTAAATAACAAAAGATGAACAAGGATTAATTAAAGAATAGATAAATAAAAGTAAATAAAATAGAAGAAGAGAAACAAGAGAGAGAGAGAGACGAATGACGAGAGATGAGAGAACACAAGAGAGAGTTTATCTTTTATATTGATATTGAATGCAAAGAGCATCAGCTTCAGATTATTAAAATTACATCATGTTTACATTTAAATCCATTCATATATATAGCCATATAGGCAACAAAGTGAGGGATGGATGTTGTAATATTCCACCACCTAATCAACTTATGCATGCAGCAAAACAAACTCAAGCTTCCACGTGTGTCTAATAACTTGTGAAGAGGAGAAGGTGGAAGGTAGTTGTATTAAAGTATGAAAAGAGGTTGGATCAAGTGTTATGTGGTGTATACAATTGGTGGTATATCCACACAATATTCACAATACAAAAACATATTATTTCAGTCCACAATTTTTTGATTTCAATTTTATAGTGATTTCGTTTGTTCAAATTTCCAACAATATTTCAAATTTGACTTGAAAGGTCGTGACTTTCAAATTTGTACTCATCGGGTAAGAATATAACCTCTGTTAAAGGAGAAAATACTGTGTATGAGACCGTCCAAGGCAAGATTTTCTCCTGCAACGTAGGTAACCCATTATCTCCCTTGTTTTTAAGTGAGTTGCTACATTGTGACCGTTAACAAGGTAATCATATTTGTTTTTATGATTACCTTTGACGTCAGTTGACGTAAGTTGGTGCCAAAAGTGAAAACCTTATTATTAGCCTTTTTACAAGTAAGGTTTGATGCTAAAGGACTTCGAATTCAAATCATACCCAATATCTACTGCGTCACCGATTATATATCGGTTTGAGGAGGCCGATCAGTGTAAATGATTGGAACCATACATAATTATAATATGACATTCAAATTCCAAACACATGATAGTATGAAAGAGACAATACGTTTTCACTTTCAGCCATGGATTCAACACTTCAAACTTCAGGACATATCATACTAAGACAGTTACATGTGACCTCTATCTATCCCAACTTAAACACAATTCGAACAACATAACATATAGAACAGTTAATAAAACCGATCTCACAAAATTCATGAGGTATCACCTCACCTCTGGCCGTTACATGCCATTGGCTCCCCGCACGACGGTCTGTCCTATGTTAACTCAACGGCCAACGACTCCAACTTGGATATTTGACCCTCTACCTCCATGTACTTCTTCCTCCACATAGCGACCTCACTCACCAGAACCTTCCAATCGTTCTTCAGGCGGGCTATCTCATTCTTCATCGAGTTCTCTCTCGCACACAACACAGACTCCACCTTTGATAGTTCAAAATCACGACGAGACGACTGCAACGACCAATCAATGTTAGTTGTGGTGCTACTGGCATCTCCTTCTCCTTCAACATCCACACCCACATTATCCGCCATGTCTATCAATTGAGTATTTTGGACTTCGTGAATGTATAAATACCCAACTCATTTAAGGCGCATTAAATAACACCTGTTGAGAGTCACAACCGTTGAAATTCCCCACAAACGTAATAATTATTCAAACATGTGGTTTACAAAAACAAACGTTTGATTCCGATAACACTTGGTTTTTCCCTTTTTTTACAACGATACCCTTGCGGTTTTCTAATATGTCACATAAACAGAGCGTACCGATCCGCATACTCCGTCTAAATTCCAATATAATTTTAAGAAAAACATTATTTTGAGAAAATATAATTTAAAATTATGCAAGTCCAATATGAAATATGAATAATGGTAAAAAGCTACATATTTTTGAAATTTAAAACATATTTTTTTTCATTTAAAAAAGGATTATGTTTAGTATTTATTTTTTTTTATATTTTTGAATCAAAATATAATGTGTAATATATATTGAGTCAAATTATTTTGTCTTATAAAGATGAACATTGAACAAATTTTCGGTTGAGGTGTATTTTATTATGACAAATGATTATATTTTTATTTCAAACTTTTGATGATTTTATTTATATTTGTGTTTAGAATACTAAACATAATGCTTTTTAAATAAAAAAAAATCAAAAATAATATAACAAAAAGCATGAATATTTTACATTTGATGAAACGAAAGCAGCCTTCCATCTAGAAGTAAAATATTCATGCTTTTTGTTAATATATATTTCTAACATGGAAGGAACTTCCAGCACATGAAATAACATCACGGTGGGCGGTGGACTGATTAAATTCAAAAACATTTCATGTATATATCAACAAGGACATAAAAACATCTTCTCACTGCTTCCATGACATAAAAGTAAGTCAAAATGTGTACATTTCCGTATATAAACCTAGTATAACTACAAGGCTAAGATGATGGCAAGTTTGGGAAGATGATGAATTGCCTCTTTGAAGGCTGTTTGTGCTTTTGAGTCTCACTCTGATAAGGGATTCATCATTATATGGCTTCTCATTTTTCTGATTCATTAGTATAGTGATTAACTCCATGCCTCCATGCTTGAATGAGAGTGTTTGTTGCTTACCCATGGGTAACCACGTAATATAGTTTTTATGTTACCGGGCATATAATCATCTTCTCAGTGTTGTCAAGGAGAAGGCTGATCTGTCCGATTAACTGCCACCATCTCCTAAACACATTTCCCTTTAATAAAACAGAACAATCAAGGTCAAGTCGACTACTGCTGATGAGTTCTTTGGTAGTTGGATAGAGATTTTTCTCTTGGTAACCCCCAAAAAGATGAAGATTGTTAACACCTTCACAAAACAACACAGGAACAAAAAAAAAAAAAAAAAAAAAAAAAACATTTCTGGACTGGTCGTAGACGGCCACCGAATTGCTTGCAACTCACTGCAACAGTAAATGGACAAATTTGATTTCCAAAGACAACTAACAAGTACAACGGTCACAAAAATATAAAAGGACAAGAATAAAAAAATGAGAGGACAGGAAGAAGTTTGTTTAAGAACTTCTTAATTTGTCTGCGAAAAAGAGAGGGACAGGAAGATGATTTTTTGAGAATTTCTTAATTTGTTTGCCACAAGCAGCACAACCCAGTCTATATACGGAGAAAATCTTTCATGCACCCGTTGCAATGCACCCATTAATGCACCCAAACAAACCAATGGGTGCATGCAACGTGTCAGGGAGAACTTCTCTTGTCCCATCAATGAAACAGCCTTTCACTTATCCAAATAAAAAGTTTGACAATCGAATCTCTGTAGAATCTACATCATATCCAGACTTCCTCTCTCTTGTCCCCTCAGTGAAACAGTACCCAAATATTTAAGTTTCCCATGCGACTCTCTGCACAATCTAGATCCAAGCTGGCAATATCTGGCAATACTAGAATGAGCCATTGTATAATCTTTGACTTTGTTGCATCTTCAAGCATTCAACAAGCAACAGTGTCAATGGTTACACACTGAAATGTAATCATCCTTACACGAAACGTTAAGCGTTGCGTGTAACCATGCTTACTTTTAAGGTTGGGGTTAAATTTAAAAAGTCCATTTATTATGTACTTTTTGGGTGCGTTTGGAACGCGGGACGGGACGAGACAGGATGGGATAACTTTCTCTTGTCACGCGTTTGGTGCGCTATTAGCATAGGACGGGACGGGACAACATGGGACAAAAACCATAAAAACTTGTCCCACCCAATACCCTAGGCCAAACTTGTCCCATGCATGGGACAAGTCTTAAAAAGACATTTATACCCTTAAAACTTTCAAAAATTACGAACTTATCCAACATAAATTAAAACCTCAGAATTTTTTTCCCTTCTCTCTCTCTTCTCTCTTCTCTCCCCGATTGTTGTCACTTTCTAGCAAACCCTAGCCAAGCCAATCGCCTTCCGTTGCCGTCGCACACGTACACCACCGAACAAGGTATGGTTTTGTTCAATTTCGCTTTTTTTTATTTTCGATTTCGTTTTGAAATGTTTGTTTTCGATTTGTTTTCGATTTTGGGGGGTTGTCTCAATTCTGGGTGGGTTTTTTGTTTTTTTTTTTTGTTTTTGTGTTCATGTATTCACACTACTTGTATATTTGTTTGTTTGCTTTGTTGGGGTGTAAATTTTTTGTCTTCTTTGCTTATTTTTAGTTATCTGAGAACTTAAAGTTTGGTAATATGGTGGTGCTTTGTGTGTGTGTGTGTGTGTTGTTGGGTGGAAATTTGCCACTTTTAGCAGAGATCACCTCAAGTTGTTTGAAAATTCTATGTTGGTTTTCTTTTTTGAGTTTAATTCATGACTTGGAGGCTGGGAAATTGAGTGTAGGAAAATTAAAGCAGAATGGGTTGACAAATATTACATTATTAGGAATTTAAAATAAAGGAATAAGAGTGAATGTGTATAAATTAAAATCTGACAAGTGCAAAAGCCCACCACAACGTTAAATTTGCTCTTCTTCTTGTCTTCAACTCTCAAATCTCAATTTCAACTTTTTCAAGTAAAACTCGATCAAATATGGGTGTCTTTTGAATTGATATAATATGTTTTGTATACTACAATTAATCAGATCTCAGTATATATAGTTTAAGAGTACATGAACAGGCTTGATGTTTTTCATTTGATTATGTTTTTAAGATGGATAGATGTGTAAATCATTATCGTTCTGAGTCTTTTTGGGCAAATGGGTTCTCTGCATATCATGTGATCATGCTTCGTATATCAAGACTTGTAATGTGTAAATCATTTGTTAATTTATATATGCGTTATGCGGAAGGATGAGTGACTTGGATTGGCTTCTGACCCCGAAAGTGATCCAGTTTGCAGAAATTTTCGTTGCTTGCGTTGTTCATTCCCAACTTGTATGATTTTGATAAAGATGGTTTTATTTTTTTTCACATTATTGTTGCTTAAAATGTGCAAGGGATTCACTTTAAAAGTTAATAAATTTAACATAACCAACATTATAATTATTCGATGAATCATGAATGTTTTAACATGATTGTGTAGCTGGATCCAGCTATATTTCCTTATCCCTTCAATTGTTTATTTGCTCGAGTATATCTCAATGAACTGTATTCTTTTGCATCTTGATATGTTGTTTTTACTGTTGTTGTCTCACATATCTGATGAATTTCTTAAAATTTCTTAATATGTTGTTTTCATTGCTTTGACTTCAACATATGTTATATATGTTCAAAATTAGTAGGCTATATGCTTTTTCTTTCTCTAATGTTTGGTGTGCTACATTAGTTTGTACATTTAGCAATGCATTGCAATATATGTTCACATGGTTGCCTGTGGTATGCAAATGAGTTGATTTGTAGGACTTGCTATGTTTCCACTCAAAAATGGAGCACTGTCTTGCCATATATAGAGAATAGATTTGGGAATATTTGCAGATTTGGAATACAGAGCACCAGGATGAATTAGATGACATGAGGGAGACACTATCAAAAATGGTTATAGCATTGGATTTGGGAAGTCAACTGCTGATGTTACTGGGATTCACATTCCTAAGAACAATCTTTTGAGTAGCTGAATTTGGCACATAATTTGATGAGTGGTGTTGTGCCTGATGGTGTTTGTTGTTTGCCTTATTTGGCCAACTTCACATTCTCTTGTAACTTCTTCTGCGATGGTGCATTTGCTTCGATTCCAAGTGCAATGCCAGCTGCAGCTCCTCTATTATTACCTTCTAATGCTCCTAGTTACACGTAAATATATAAGAGTGTATGTGTATGAGATTGTTAATGTAATCGTGAAACCAAAATAAGATCCAAATTTGGGCTTGTACATGCATAATATAATGTTTTTTTTTATTTTATTTGAAGTTTGTAGATAAATGTAATTGTGAACCCAATATAAGATCCAAGTTCGGAGTTTGTACGAGATTGTTAATGTTTTTTTTTTTTTTTTTAAAGATAAAATATGAAATTAGTAAGTGAGAAAATGAAATTAATTAATGATAAGTAGATGAATTTTTTTTAAAAAAAAAAAATCATTCTACTTTGAATTTTTGGCTTGGATAATATGGATTTTTCTTACCAAACAAAATGAGGAAATTGTCAAAAAAAATCCTATAAAATTATTAATTAAAAATATTTTTCAATTACAATGCTATTATTTTTGTTAAATATGATATATAAAAATATTTATTTAATAAAATCAAATAAATACTGACTTGTCCTGTCCCATATGTCACTATTATGTGGTAACAAACATTGGACAGGACAATAAGGGCATTCTGGTCATTTGAACCTCTTGTCCCGTCCTGTCCCAGCCAAACCAAACGCATAACAGTACAGTAAACAGTTCTGTCCTAGGTCTTCCAAACACAATACAGAACAACATGTTCTGTGATGTCCCGTCCCGTCCCGCCTTGTCCTGTCCCATGTTCGTGCCAAACGCACCCTTTATGTTTTAATTTTTTTGTGATTGGGCTTAAATTTCAAGTTTCAGAGTCCATTTTTATTCTGACATGAATTGGAATAAGGGAAAAGCAATTGATTTTCTATGCTCATCTATTGAAAAATATAGAGTTCTAAAGATGGGCATTGCTTTCAAAGGGAGTTTTCAATTTTTTATTTGTTTTTTATATAAGTTATTATAATATTAAGTGTTCCTAGTAATATTTTCATGAATTTTATGCTTACAGGTGATATCACTGAAACTGATTTAGTTTATTAAATATGTTCGTCCACGTGCAAAGCACAGGTACTGACTATTTATTATTAATATACGTCCATTCCAATTCAATATAAATATCCATTCGTATACTATGGATATCAAGTATCAAGCGTGAAGTTATTACTTATTAGACGATCAGACGAAAAGGAAGTTAGGAAGCTTCAATGTCAGACACGAATATGAGATGAAATTCAAAAATGAAGTTAATACACGATAAAATGGAAATGGCACATTCAGTTTAATACACGAATAAATAAATACTCATTTCTCGTAGTTGTTTTGTTTACTTTTCCGCTTTCTATACAAAAAAAAATAAAAAATAATAATGGTTAGGTACCCTATGCAGTACATCCTGGATATGGACCCTTACCGTCAAAATGCACTGAAGAGTGAGACACACTGTTATCGTGTAGAAGTAGTTACCAATGGTTTTTTATTACCAATAAGGGTACATAGTTAAATTTTAAAAATGAATATAAATTATACCAATTATTAACAAATTAAAGGGAAATTATCATTTTCCCCCCGAAGATTTAACATATTAGATAAATTGGTCCCTCTAGTTTCAATAATGGCCAGACTCCCCCCTGAAACCAAAAATATTTGGTCATTTTACCCCTTCTGTTAGGTTTTCCGTCCAAAAAAGCTTTGACCATTAAAATTGAAAATGAAAAACCAACTTTGCCCTTCCATCACATAATTTTTATTACCTATTTTATTGTGGAATAGTAAGGGTAGTATTGTAACTGCATGCTAAAAGAATATGAATGGGATTAATTTGGAAGGGTAAACAAGTAAAATAAACAATAAACATTAATGATTTATTAAAACAGAAATTATTGAATTAATAAAATAAAACAAATTACAATAAGTGGAAATGAATTCTAGAATCAGTTCATCATCATCAATACAATCACCGGTTCACACCACCACCATCATCAGTTCATCAAACCCAAACCCAGATCACCAACACCAAACACAAACACAAACCCATAACACCACACCACCTCCCAAAAACCTGAACCAGAACACTACACCACCAAACCTTGAACCGGACCACCACCACCAAAAACTAAAACGACCCACCACTAGTCAAACACAAAATCCAAACCGGTCTAGCACCCACTAACCACTCAAACCCAAAATCTGAAATCCATCCGTCAAAAACTCACTCGAATCTATCTCTCGCGATCTTCCCTGTCGTCACCGACCACCATCAACCACTTGAAACCCACGGCCGCCGCCAAGCGCGAAACCATCAGCCACTCAAATCTCACTCAAACCTTTCTTTCAGACGATAGAAAAGGGATGAACTGGTGAGAGAGAGATATAGGGATTCAATAGAGAGAGGGGGATTCGAGAATGAACAGGGCAAGAGAGAAAGGGGTTCGAGAGAGAGAGAGGGATTCGATAGATTGATGGATAGAGAGAGTGAAAAGGGTTTTTTATTTTTTTTAGAAAAAGAGATTGGTTCAGGTCCGAATCTGGGGAAAGGGTTTCATGATGATGATGTTTGTTCCTGGCATTTGTTTTTTTTAATTGGCAGATAATTAGGGAAATTATAATGCATGGAAGAAAATTAAAAAATCTAAGGAATGAAGAATAGAAGAAGATGGCCATAGATTATAGGGAAGAGGGGAAACGGGGATCCGGGGGAAAATGTGCAACCCTAGGTGTGGACCTTGTGGTGTAATTATTGCAATATCGTGTTAGGTTGGAGTAATAGTAGTCATCGTGTACGAATGATGTAAGCTAACAATGTTTTGAAAATATATGTTATATCATGTTAGGTTGGAGTAATAGTAGTCATCGTGAAAGAATGATGTAAGCTAACAATTTTTGAAAATGTATGTTATATCGTGTTAGGTTGGAGTAATAGTAGTCATCGTGAAAGAATGATGTAAGCTAACAATGTATAACAAATGTAGGTTTTTATCGTGTTAGGTTGGAGTAATGGTGGTCATCGTGTTAGAATGATGTGTTGACAATGTTTTGAAAATGTAAATGTTACACAGGGGAGCACTGTCCCAGTGATAATATGTTTTGGTTAGGACATATGTGCAAATGGTAAATAATGAATGCTGGTCGATTAAGCTGCTGACTCACTACGTTGTTGCATTCATGTAAACCTCATGTGCCATCCATGTCTTAATCAACGGCATGCTCGAGTAGTATAATTTCCAAGGTGGAGTCATTCTGTCTAATATAAATTCAGCAAACTGGCACGTGTAGACGCCGCACTGGATACTGAAAAGTGAAAACATAAACAGAAAGTATGCAAATAAATACATATATTTGCAACTGTTGTAAAGGGATATGACATAAACGAATATTAATTACGTACCCATCATCCTGGATTAGAAGATCTAGTCTGATGTACTCAACAAGCTTGAATGGCTTCGTACATACTTCTATCCCCTTATGCTCATAGTACCCAGACTGCTGAAGAAGGGAGGGCATTAGGTAGCTAATACAGTCCATTTCCCTTACCCTCACCATTGACTTGCTTTTGGCACACAGTGAGTCGTAAAAAGTGAACACCCCATCTTTAGGGAAGAGATGGCAAAGAACCCAGTGGTTGCCCACATTATAGGGGATTAGAACCTATGGAGGTGATCTAAAGATGAGAAACGGGTTTAGCAATTGATGTCATGAAATGTTAATAATAAGGAAAAAGAATTAGTACAGGAAAGATAGCCCACCGAATTAATATTCCACCATTCGGGTCGAACTAGAATTGACTCATCGCCTCTCACAGCATCCATACACTGTTGGTCATGGATGAAGGACATGACATCAATGTCCGGAAAATCAATCCAAGAATCCTCTATTTTTCTACCCCTCTTTCCCTCTTTCATACCGGTTTGGTTTTCAGTTGCAATGTTGCCTTCAACGAGTCTCATTTCTTAGCAAGGTAACACTGTTTAAAGGATTCGTGTTACTTTGTCGGAGACAAGGATGTGTTATACTCATTAAATGACTGTTGGATACGTAATTACTCGGATATACTTACATAGAATGAACAGTCAACCATTGTGATGTCCTACGCATACTCGTCATATTTGGAACAACGGCGCCTCCATAGAACATCCATAAAGCTGTCCACATGCTGATAGAATTTTGGTTTGTATTAAAAAGGATTGTTTAAGGTCTTCAGCCAAAACATAAAGGGGATAAATAACATATACAATAAATAGCATGTACAAAAACAGTTATAATTACCAGGTTGGAGAACGGCACCGACGGGCTCTTCATGTCGAGAAAATTTTGCCGAGTAAATCGCTGTTTGGCTATCACTCAAGTGACACTCGAAATAGAACGAGGTCGGAGAGTAGCACAACGGAAAATAAAGTTCGTTCTTATAGAATTGAGTGACCGATTACCGAAATTGATTAGTCAAATTACTATTCAAACAATCAAACATGATGGTAGTTCAAAACAAACTAAGTAAACAATCTTGTTTTAAAGCTAATACTAAAGCAATGAAACGAAAAACCCAAAATAAAACACGGATGTGATAATGGATAGAATTATGCTAGGACTTGACTACACCCCACCCTTAGATTGACTTTCTAGTTAGACTCGATTGTATAACCCCAAACGTACTCATGCCATTCGTATACTCGTACACCCTTCTATTGACCCACAATCTTGGTCAAGCAGAGTGAGTCACACTCAAAGCGTACCCAAGCCTATCCTTCGATTACCCGGAATATACGAATGAGTTCATTACGAACATTGGTGTACTAAATGAGTCCTATACGCTAGCCTAAGTAGGTCTACTTTTCTAAGCATGCATAGGGAAGCATTTTATCGAACATGTGGTGTGCGTCTCCGGTTAGTGCATAGCACACCACAAAAGTCATTCAAGAGGAGATCAATCAATTGAAAAGCATTAAGAACATAAAACACCCATACAAACAACAATCTTGCACATAAGGGAAAAACAAGAATCAATTCATTTAAGTGTATAGTCAACGGTGGGGTTTCATCAAATCCTAGCACTATGAGTTTAGCTCATCATATTACAACAAGTAACCATACAAAAGATATGAAATAAGAAATACATGGCTACAAATAAGAATAAAAGAGAAAGGGTCTAGAAAAAACTATATGAAGAGCTTCTTCTTCTTTGGTTCTTCTTCTCTTTCTATCCTTCTTCTTGCTCAAAAGGTGAAGTGATGATGGCTATGGAAGAGAGGTGGGATTGGTGTGTTTGGATCTTAGGGAAAGGTGGGATTTTGGTGGGTTTGTAAGAGATGGGTTGGTGATGTGAGTAGGAGAGAGCCAAGAAGGAATCTTGCTGTAAATATTTCGAGCTGGGGAGGTGTCTCTTGAAATGACCTAGAAGGGATATTTATAGGAGGTCCAAAAATGACCAAAAGGCCCTCTGGAATACGAAGGGCCGCTCTGCCGCGGTTGCCATTTTCGCGGTTGGATAACCGCGGCAGATCAACCGCGGCAGGCGAAGGAAGTTTCTGTCTCCCCTCTGCCGCGGTCATACAACCGCGGTCATACAACCGCGGCACTTCATGAGCGGCAGCTCTGAGGGGTTTCTGTCGCTTCTCCGTCGCTGTTGCTCGACCGCGGCAAATCATGAGCGGCAGCTCTGAGGATCTCTGTCGCTTGACTGCCGCTTGCGCTCCAACCGCGGCGCTTTCTGATCCAAGCCCCCCAGACTTTCCATATTTGCTCTTTTTGCCCAAATTCCTCCAGTTAGAGCCAAAACACCCCTGCTATCAGAAAAACCTACAAAAACCTCAAATGAAACATTAAAACCCCGGTTTCACCCGAGAAACATACACAAAAGGATACGGAAAGGGGCTACACTTTGTGTAGAAAATAATGAAATCACTGTTCTTGACCCACATAAAGACTGTGGTAGTACACGACATGTATTAGATGCAAGTAAAAAGGATAGATAATAAGGACATGAAGAGGTTACAAAAATTAAAGTTTAAATTTACGAAATATCATCGCCGGTGCTTTTTAGGATAGTGGCATATTCGGTGTCCAATAAATCGTCATCATTACTAATATCAAAGAGCTCTCCTCTTTTTGCTCGCTTTCGTTTCTTCCTTTTCTAGGGATCGATTTAAAGGGTGTTTAAAAAATCGGCTCTCTTCTGCTTCCTCGCGATTTCTATATCCCTTCTTGGGTAGTTGTCTAGCATTTTTTCTAATAGAATTATACTTCCTTCCACTCCCGGGACCATCAAGTTGGGATCCAGAGATCTGTAAGGTTTGAGATGGATCGTAAATTTACGGCCTATAGGGGACCCTGTACGACCTTGTGTCAAAACTAATGCAATTAAGAGCATTGATATACGATGAAAGAAACATTTCTATATGATCACAGCAACTTGAAGATTGACTAAACTGTAACTTATATGTACCCATTTCGATAACGCAGAATAGGTAATAAGAAAGCAAAAAATAATAAATGGGTAACGCGGAATAAGTATTAAGAAACCAATATAATATTGTACTATGTAAGGACTTGGATCAGAATATGTATGTTTACCTCAACTGCAACTTCAAATTCATCGACTTTGGGAGCTTGTTCATCCGGTTTTGGGGCCTCAGAGTCCTTATTATCCTTGAATTTGTCTGTTCTGTCGATAGGGTCGGAGGTAGTCACATGCACATTATACTGATTCTCTTCAGATTCATTGACTTTGGGAGCATGTCCATCCAGTTTTACGGCCTCGGAGTCCTTATTATCATTTGCCTCAGTATTGTCTGTTCTGTTGGCAGAGTCAGAGGCAGTCACATGCACATTGTACAGATTCTCTTGCATCGCCTTCTCCAGATAAGCAGGCATCACTTGCGGCAGAATGTCATTTAGTGCATGAGGGAGGACCTTAGGGAGCACATCATTAAGTGCCTCAAGAAGCACCTTCGGTAGAACTTCATACAGCACCTTTGTTATCACCTCAGAAGTATTTTTTTCGGTAACCTCATTAGGTAACACATCCTTCACTGCTGCCTGGGGAAGCACCTTGGGGAGAACATCAAACAAGACCTTTGTCATCATCCTACACATACTTTTATATGTAACCTCCTTTGGGTCAGGGTCATCCATGTCGTTTGGATTGGGTGTAGTCTTAGGAGATTCATTGTTGGCAAACAGTTTCCTCTGAACCGAAGGTGGAGCCCTGTTGTGATAGGAATCAATTTGTTCATTTATCTTTTTGGTTTACTGGTTGTCCAACTCTGGAATACCACCAGACAATTCACACCCTACTTGATCATCAGTAATAGACTCTTCAATTCAGCTGGGCAGGGCATCCCCTATGAATAAAATTGTCACAGACGAAGTCCATGTCGATTGATTTGAAGTAGGTTTGCTGTTTTTCAGCTGGAGTAGGTTTCATGTCCACTGTTACCAACTGCACATATCAGAGGATTACCGTTAATGTTAAAGTGAGATCAAAATCTAACATGACAATTAAAGGCTGCAACTGACATGGGTATATATATATATACACATACACTGCGTTTTTCGAATAAGTTTTCATCAAACCCAGTCGAAGTGTTGAAAAACTCCTAGTTTTTGAACCGTGGATAACTCGAACCATGGCGCATGCCAATTACACCGGTCAGAAAAGGAAATCTTTCAAGGGCCCAAACCTATTAAGGTTTTCATTAAGTAGCGTTATAAAAATGTGTTATGAAATGATTCCAGTCAATCGGTATCTAGGCCATAGTGGTCGGTGTACATAACTGAAAACATAGAAGATGCCCAGAAAGGTTGTAAGTGATGATAGTTTTCGTTTCTGGTTTGCTTTCAGTCTTTTTTTTGCCTCTTTTTTTTTTGCATTCCCTTTCGAAGGACCTGTATTATGTGATTCTTGTTCACTTTCACCTTCAACAACTGCTTCGTTTGATGGTTTGAGTTTCTCGCGGTTTTTGGGTATGACATTTTTTATCCAGTGCAAAGTCAAACTATACACGTATGAACCCCATGGAAAACCTTTGAAAGCTATGTCGTCATCCACTAATGTAAATGTCCATAGCGGTACACGGTCACATGCGTCGAGAGTGCTTAAGATATAGCCTATAACCAACAGATTTGCCATCTTCAAGCCATCTTCACCTTGATCATCGGTGAGTCGTTTAAAAGTTTCAAACAAAGAAATGTACGTAGGTTGGTTCTGGAAATGTCTTGTGTATAGGCTGCTCTCCATTGGACTATAGTTCGCATTTATTAATCCTTCTGGAAATTTTCCCATTTTTAGCCCAGAACATAGGCAAAACTCAACTTGACCGAAACGATGTTGTTGCATACCCAGCCCAAACCACATTTCGTCATCTCGAGGTGGTGATGCATTACTGGACCTACTGGTATATTCGATCTGCCTTTTCAGTATACTATGCAAAACCTTTGCATGTATAGTGACGGGCAATCGCAGACCTAAGTAGTGGCCAAAAGGTACTTGCTTAAACACCTCTGAAACTTGTAATCTGCCTAAAACTTTTTCAATGTCAACAACAATGCTACAGTGATGCCGACTTCTGGAGTTTATCCTTGTATTAATCCATCCCTCGTGATTCGGATATAAGAAGGTTAACATCTGAAAATAATGGGCAAGTCGTGTAAATAAAAACATATTAGTCCTTTGGATATTCATCAAAGAATGGAAAATCAGAATATAGGCTAACATAAACATGTGATGAAAAAGTAAGTGAAAGGTTACCATTTGAAAATAATAGGCAGGTGGTGTAAAATAAAAATATTGGATATTCATCACCACAGCATGGAAAATCAGAATATAAGTGGCTAACATGAACATGTAATGAAAAGTAAGTGAAAGTCATGAGAGGATATTTGTGGTCATGGAAATTCATGTCAACTTCATGGAATCGAAAGCATCATGGAAAGAAAGTCATGGAAATTCATGTAAGGGGGGATCATGGAAACATGGAATCATGGAATCATGGAAATTCATGTAAAGGGAATCATGGAATCATGGAATCATGGAATGTCATGGCAACATCATGGATATACGCAATATGGATATTAGCATCATGGAAATTGGTATCATGGAAATCTTCATGTGAAATCATGGGGGGTATGTCAACATCATACAAAGGTTCATGTAAAGTCATGGGGCACATCATGGAAAGTCGAAATCATCATGATCACATCATGGAAAGTAGAAGCAACATGGAAAGAAAGTCTTGGCAATATGTGATGGAAAACCCCCTGGAAAGTCCCCTAATGTGCTCATGGAAAGTCATATGGGATGTAAAGAAAGACTTTCCATGTAAAGTCATGGGGCACATCTACTTTCATGTAATCTTGGTCTTGGATCCATGGATCATATCATGGAAAACTTCATGTATCGAATGCATCATCAGCACATCAGGGGAAATCTTCATGACCCCTATTGGGGTAAATCATGATCATGGTAAAAATCAAGACCCAAATGGGCAAGTAACGCAAATTAATTCCATATTGGAATTCCAGATTTCAAGTAATTCCAGATATCCAAAAAAACCCTATTACGACATTAAGGATTAACACAACAGAAAAAGGGATAGAGGACATAAGTCCCTTATATCAAGTCAAATGTTATGGAAATAATTCGGGATCGTGCCGATTAAGAGTATAGCTAATTCGATCCTACCTCGTCTTCACACACTGTGGTCGTCGGGGTATCAGCTTTCCCGTTTTCCCTTTTCAAGACTTTCCCACTTTCCCGTTTTTTCCTCACCTACAGTCGTCGTTCTTCACTCCCATTTTCCCTCACCTGCGATCGTCGTTCTTCACTGTGGCTTTCCCGTTTTCACTTTCATCGATTTTGTTACAGACTCTAGCTTTCCGTTTTCCCTTTTCAAGCGAGAATCCATTACAAGGGGTAATTTAGTCATTTAGAAGAACACTTAAATGTCAGGTCCGAACAGTTAAATAGGGGTACAATTGTAAGATCAGGTATTTAAATACAATGAAGTGGTCAAAATTGGGTTTTTAATAACTTCTGGCTATATGTCATTTTGGCATCTTCTAGGTGGCTATATTTGAAAACCCCCCAAATTTTTAATAAAGAGATTGTGGGTGAATGAAGAATAACTTTACTTTCTTGATGCAAACACATTATTATGATTTGTAGGTACCTTTGGATGTGCATTTTTGTTCCTAAGACTAGACCTTAGACAGCAGAAATGTGAAATGAGACTATTTAGGTTGATATGGATTTACCTTCTTTTAAGACGTTTAGTGATCAACAATAATTGATTAAGTTTTTTTGAATCGTAATGATATGGTCCAAAATGTGTTTTGCCTTTATGATGGTGATGTGACTACTATGTTGTATATGTGTTCATGACATTTGTTGCCTTTTCCCTAGTTTATTGCATTCTTTTTTTCAAAAATAGTGTTATTAGGATAATTCTTAGTTCTGTTTTGCTTTGCATCTTGGTAATTATGTGTGTGTAATTATTATATGTCAAATGCTCTTACATCTTGGTAATTATAGTGTGGAATTCTATACATTTTAAATTGTCGCATTTGATCGGGCATTATTTGATATTTAAAATTGTAGATTTTCAGAGAGAAGAATGAATTAATTTTATTGGAGAAAATATAAACCTATTTATACAAGAGAAAAGAGTAGTAACTAATAATTACAGCAGACCTAGGAAACATACTAGAGTAGGTAATAATTGCTACAGAAGACCTAGGTAACAACATAGTAAAGTAAGTAATAACTACAACAATAGGTATAGCTGTAGGTAGTTAAAGCTTTGTCATTTCTACATTCCCCCACAAGCTAGTTCAAATATGTCTTCTAATCCCAGCTTGCATATAAGTTTGTCAGATTGAACTTTGTGTAGCCCTTTAGTGAAGATATCCGCCACTTGTCCCTCTGTAGGAATATAAGGCATACATATTGCACCTTCTTTTAGCTTTTCTTTAATGAAATGTCTATCAATCTTCACATGTTTGGTCTTGTCATGTTAAACAGGATTATAAGTAATGTTAATTGCTACTTTATTGTCACAATAAAGTGTCATAGGCATGGGGCTTGAAACTTTTAGATCTTTTAGAAGCTTCTTGATCAGGCCAAAATTGGTATGATTTTGGCCCTCATTTCCGTTTCTTTTTGCTTGATTCTCGGGCATTTCCCCGTGTTTAATGTTGTTAAATTGAGTGTATCAGGTTTTATTAGGTTTCAGAAGCAATTGAGATGAAGGTGGAGGACTTGTGCGAAAATGTCTCACAAATGAGAAGAAACAGGACATTTTCGCCACTTGAACATAAGAGGGCGCCACTTGAGCGCCATGGCGACAGAAGAGTTCCCAAAGGCATCAGAAGGTCGCCACTTGGGCGCCACTTGAGCGCCATGGCGACAGAAGGTCACAAAAACAATCAGGTGGGGTCGCCACTTGGGGTCGCTCTGGCGACCTCCCTTGCAAGTGGCGACCTAGTGCACTCAAGGCATGGTCGCCACTTAGGGTCGCCATGGCGACCTTGATGGTACAAATGGCGACCTCTTCACATTTCCAAGGTCGCCACTTATGGTCGCCATGGCGACCTAGAGGATACAAGTGGCGACCTCTACACATTTCGGTCATGGTCGCCACTTGACAAATAGCGAGAAAGATGGTTTTCAGAGCGACCTTCTCATCTAACCGTTTTACGCTCCATGGTCGCCATAGCGACCAAATAGCGACCTAGACTCCACATCAGCGAATCAAGCAGTTACCAGTACATGTCCATGAGTGAGTATATATATGAAGCGTCCCTCCATCTTCAAGCATCGAAAATCAGAGCAAAATTCAGAGAACACTCATTTTCAGATCTAGATCATCATCCATGGAACATTATTCATCCTCCTCCATTTCTCTCCTTGAACTCATCTAATCCATCCAACCCTCAACACAAAACCTTGATTACTTCACTACATCATTCCTCATCCCACCATTTCTCCACCAAAATCCTTAGTAACTTTCCACCAAAACACCCACATTCCAAGACATTTCCTCAACCTCCATTCCTTGCATCTAGGAGCATAGAGGAGAAGAAGGATCAAGCTTAAAGAAGGTGACCCAAGGGTTATTTCCTCATCATTTACTTCTTTTCATTCATTGCAAATATGTGTAACTAAACCCCTAATCTAGGGGATAGATTTGAGGAACAATTGGTTGTGGGTTTAGTCTAGCTTGTAATGAATCTCTTATGTGTTCTATTCATTCAAATTAATTAGATTCCATTCATTATAATTGACTTGTATATCACTTGTTGATTGCTATCTTGAGTGGAATAATTTGTTATATATTCACATGTGGATTGACAATCTTTGTGTGATTAAGAACCCATTGGATAGGATAGATTAGTGGTGGGTATACCAACCCCACTAATCTAAGCCTCTAAGTGGTTAACATAATGAGATTGGTACATTAATGATGCTAGTAGCTTACCCACATCCAAGTTTTAATCGATCTATTCCCTAGTTCTCTCATTAATTGATTTTATCACTATTCTTATCAAGGTGTTGAGTATTCTATTTTTCATAACATTTTTGTGTATTTTCATTTGAGTAGTTTAGCATTGGTGGCTTTAGAAACCACACATTTATCAAACACTATGATTTGTTTTATTGTTCTAAGATTAGTCAATTTATCTAATTAACACTTCATTCCCTGTGGAACGAACTTGCTCACTATTTTGCTATCAAATCACATTTTAAAAGGATTAAGTGGCTTTAAAAGAGTTTTCAAGAATCAACCAAAAACTATTATTATTACTATTTTGTTGAATACACAAACGACGCTCATCACTTCTTCAACCACAACAGTTCACAGATTCCATGAGCAACAGCCTTAAACTCAGCTTCTGCACTACTTCTTGCCACCACTATCTTTTTTTTTACTCCTCCAAGTCACTAGGTTACCACCAACATAGGTACAATACCCTGAAGTTGATCTTCTATCCATCAAACTTCCTGCCCAGTCAGTATCCGTGAATGCTTCAATTCTGAGATATCCGTGACTCTCAAACAACAAACCTCTTCCAGACTTCCCTTTTAAGTACTTAAGAATTCTGTAAACTGCCTCAAAATGTTCTTCTCCAGGTGAGTGCATGAATTGACTCACTATACTTACTGAAAATGCAATGTCTGGTATAGTATGTGAGAGGTAAATAAGTCTCCCAACTAGTTTTGAAACTTCTCTTTATTTACAACCCTATCTGAGTTAGCTGCCTCCAACTTCAAATTAGCTTCTATAGGTGTTTCAACAGGCTTGTACCTAAGAAGACTTGTTTTCCTAAGTAAGTCAAGTACATACTTCCTTTGAGAAACAAAAATGCCTTTCTTGGACCTTGCAAATTCCATTCCCAGATTGTACTTCAATGCTCCAAGGTCTTTTATCTCAAATTTCTTAGCAAGAAACAACTTCAACTCTACTAGTGCTTTCATATCATTCCCATTCAAGATCATATCATCCACATACACAATAAGACTAGCAATCTTACCATCATTAGAATGCCTAACAAACAATGCGTGGCCAGCTTGACTTTGATGATATCCACGACCTTTAACAGCTTTAGTAAGTCGATCAAACCATGCTCTAGGTGACTGTTTCAAACCATAGAGTGACTTCACCAGCTTGCAAACTTTTTCTGACCCGAGAGACTCTCTAAAACTTGGAGGCAATTCCATATATACTTCCTCTTCTATTTCTCCATTGAGAAATGCATTTTTACGTCTAACTGTCGTAAAGGCCACTCTAAGTTAGCAGTAAGACACAATAATACTCTAATGGAATTTACCTTCGCAACCTGAGCAAAAGTTTCTTAGTAGTTTATTCCATAGGTTTGTGTGAAACCTTCAGCCATAAGCCTTGCCTTGTACCTTTCAATATTCCCATCAGCTTTGTATTTGACAGTAAATATCCACTTGCAGCCCACTGTTTTATTCCCACTAGGCAGCCTAACGAAATCCCAAGTTCAGTTCTTTTTAAGAGTATTCATTTCTTCTAAAATTGCAGCTTTCCACTCAGGCTGACTCATGGCTTCTTGTATATTGCTAGGAATTGAAACATTGGACATATTAGTGGTAAAAGCTCTATAGCTTGGAGATAACCTATGGTTGGAAACATACTTAGCAATGGGATGCATAGTATAAGCACGAGTATTTTTTCTAAGAGTAATAGGAATATTAAGATCAAAAGTAAGGTTTTTTTCTTTGATGGTTTCAGTATTTAGAGAGGAATTAGGAACTGAAATACCTGTTTCATTCAAGTTGTCTTCATTCAGAGAAGATTCTTGATAGCTAGGAGGTTGATTTTTCCCTGTTTTGATTCTTATTCCTTCAAGAGTAAACTAGCAGCTCAGATTGCTGCTTGTTTCATAGTGTTTCTCCCTCTAGAATAGAATCTATAATGTTTGACTCAATAGGCAATGTCAAAGGTAAGACACTTGCTGTTTACCAAAAATGATCTTCTTCCCAAGAATTACTCTCCCCCTGAAGAGTATTTTTGGTGAAATAGGTTGTATCCTTAAATAATGTCACATCCATACTCACTAATTTTTTTTTTTTTTTTGAAATAGGATTATAACATTTGTATCCTTTATGGTTTGGAGAATAGCCAACAAAAACATATTTTTCAGCCTTAGGATCAAGTTTAGACCGACTCTGTTTGTGAATATGGACAAGGACTGTGCAACGAAAAATTTTATGAGACATGGAAGTAAAAATCCGAATGTGATGGAAGGTTTCCAACAATCTATTCAATGGAGTTTGAAAGTTTAATACCCTAGTTGACATTCTATCGATTAGGTATATGGCTGTAAAGACAACCTCTCCCCATAGATACTTAGGAACCCCCATAGTGAACATGATTGCTCTAGAAACTTCAAGCAAATGTATATTCTTTCTCCCGGCAATCCCATTTTGTTGTGGGGTATCTATACAAGTTGCTTGGTGAAAGATACCTTTTTCTATCAAGAAACTATTAAGGATTGAATTAAAATACTCTTTTCCATTATCAGTTCTAAGAATTTGAATTTGAGTTTGGAATTGATTTTCAATCATAAAATAGAAATCTTTAAACACTTTAGCAGCTTATGCCTTTTCTTAACAAATTCTAGTGTGGTCATCAATGAAATTGATAAACCACCTAGTACCAGAAATATTTAAGACCCAAGAGGGTCCCCATAGGTCACTATGAATCAAATAAAAAGGTTTAGAAGCTTGATAAGAATGAGATTTATAAGAAACTCAATGATGCTTTGATAATTGACAAGATTCACAGAAAAGACAACAAGTTCAAGCTAAGGTCTTTAAAAAGAGATGGAAACAAGTGTTTAAGATAAGGAAAACTAGGATGGCCTAACCTATAGTGCCATAACATTATTTTATTCTTAGCAAAATTTGAAACACTACTACTTGCAGCCTGAGCTTATCCACTCACAAAAGCTAAATCATCAAAATAATAGAGTCCATCAACCATCCTAGCATTGTCAATCATCTTCTTCGAATGTAAGTTCTGAAATTCACAATGAGAATAAAAAAAAAAATTGCCGAGCAATTAGAATCCTTGGTGAGTTTACTCATTCACAAAAGGTTACATGATAGATTAGGCACATGTAAAACAGATTTTAAGGTAAGACTCTCTGATATAGTAATTGAACATTTTCCTGCAACTGGAGATAAGCTCCCATCAGCAATTCGAATTTTAAGATTACCAGAACAAGGAACATATGAGGTAAAAAATTGAGATGAACTGGTCATATGGTCAGATGCACCAAAATCAATGATCCATGGTGCTGAACTTAAAGAACTGGTAAAAGCAGTGAATGAACTACCTTTTTGGGCAAGAGAACTTGAAGGAGTGTTAGGAAAATTAGTCTGACTTAGCATTTTGTAAATTTGATCAAGTTGTTCTTTGTTGAAAGAAGACGTCTATGCCACAGGTTCAATAGCAGTTTGCATTCCACGACCACTTCTGTCTCCATAAATTTTTTCCTTCCAATTTGCTGGCTTTCCATGAATTTCCAGCAAGTTGCTCAAGTGTGTCTTGGCCTATTATAGAAATCACACCAAACTTTGACCTTCTCAACAAATTTATGAGACTGTGAGTTGGTTGCTCTTGGATTGAACACATTTGAGAGTTTTCTGTAGAAATCACACCAAACGCTGCCATTTCTGTAGCATTAGACACATTTGAGAGTTTTCTTCCCATCATCACCATTCTGTGATTCTCTTCCCTTCTAACCTTTGAGAAAACTTCCCTTGTAGAGGGCAGCGGATCTTTTCCTAGAATACGACCCCTAACTTCATCCAACTCAACATTGAGGCTAGCTAAAAATTCAAATACTCGATCCTTCTCCAAAGTCTTTTTGAACTGGGCACTATCCTTTGAACATGCCCAACTAAGATCATAGAACAAATCCAACTATTGCCATAAACCCTGCAGCTTATTATAGTACCTTGTAACATCCATCTCCCCCTGTTTTGTCTCTCAAATCTTGGTTTTAATCTCATAAACTTGTGCATAATTGCCCAAGTCAGAGTAAGTAGCACAAACTGCATCCCAAACTTTCTTTGTAGTGGAAAGATACATGTAGTTTTGCCATATCTCCTCAACCATGGAGTTCATAAGCCAAGTAACGATTGTGAAGTTTTATGCATCCCAAGAAGCATATGCAGGGTCTTCTTTTTCAGGAGCCACCTTTGTTCCTGTTAGATAATCAATCTTCCCTCTTCCTCTAATAAATAACTTCACTGATTGAGACCATCGTAAGAAATTTTGTCCATTCAATAGATGAGTAGTGATTTGAAGGATAGATTTATCATTGGGAATGAGAGAAGACATTTTAGGATTTTGATTTCCATCTAAAGTTACTTCTGAGGAAATTTCAGTCATTTTGAAGGATAGAAACTAGAAGAATAAGTCTTCTTAAGAAATCTGGTATAATTGACCAGAAAATTAAGCCATATCTGATTAAGTCAGCTGAGCAACAGAGCAACAAGAAAAGCTAGTAATGGTAGCTCTAATACCATGTAGATTTTCAGAGAGAAGAATAAATTAATTTTATTGGAGAAAATATAAACCTATTTATACAAGAGAAAATAGTAGTAACTAATAATTATAGCAGATCTAGGAAACATACTAGAGTAGGTAATAATTATTATAGCAGAACTAGGTAACAACACAATAAAGTAAGTAATAACCACAACAATAGGTACAGCTGTAGGTAATTAAAACTCTGTCATTTCTACAAAAATATTAATAATTTAGATCATGACTTGATTTTTCTATTTAATATGTTAGGCCCCATCATCAGATGGCTTTGCCATGCTTTTTATTTTCCTTTTCTTATGTATCTAATTTTGCAATGAAATTGTTTTTGTATTAATGTATGTGCATACAGTTAATGAAAACGAAGCCATAGAGAATCCTCAATTGCCATTTCGTAGGGAAGTTTCTATCTTGGAGTGTTAGAAGTCCTTTGAACAACAATGTTATGGTAAATAAGATTGGTTACGTTTACCGTTTACCTTTTATATTTATTTATCACACATCAGTGAGCTTTTACGAAGGAGTAGAAGTCTCATTCTCTCTCTCTCTCTCTGCTTTTATATTAGGAGGCTTGAGCCTAGCCATCTGTAGTATTTGAATCAGTGACCCAAGCATCCTTCCTCTCATATTTTATACATTATTGGATTAAGTTTGTTTTAAATGAAAAAAATTAAGGAAAACGATGGAGATGCTTGATATTTTTTCGGGATACACCATATTGATATTATTCTGTGTATAATGTAATCATATAAATATGTTCTCTAGAAGTTATTTCTTGCTTTAAAATCTTGTACTCATTCTTTTAGTGTAATAACTGCAGGTTGGGATAATACCTTGTTGATATTGTCTACTAGAGTGAGCAGATTTGTTTCTGGGCTCTTCAAATAAAGGATATGATTTTCGGTGAATACATTATGTTCACGAATATTCACAAAGAGTAAACCCTCTTTTTTCGACAATCCCATAGAGCACATGTATATAAAACTTTGAGAAGAAAAAAGAGGCGAGGATGTGCCCTTGGTGGAAAATATATAGATGCTTATTGTTTCAAAATAGCATATCCTTTTAGTTTTGTGCATTGATTTTCACTATAAAGATGTTATATTAGTATATCAGTAGTTTTTCTTACTGAGTTTTTGTTGAATCTATTAAGATTCAAGAATATCACCATATGTTGTTCGCCACCGAGTTTGGATGGTTGAATATAATCAAATCCACTATGTTGTTCATTGATTGATGATGTACCAAGGTTATCTTCAAATTAGATTTTTCCCTCTTTTTATACTTCGGTTTTTAATTTATTTTACGAAATCGAACTCTTTTGTCTTTCATGACCTTATATTGGTTGGTTATTTAGCTAAGAACAATCTCATCTCAACCCATACAAACTTATTCTTAATAGTTGAGACAATAATTAATGATACACTTCTTCACTTTTAATAAACCGTTAACCAATTCTACCATGACTTTGGTTTCGGTTAAATAGATTACCAAGAGTTTCTCAATTTAAGGGTGCAGAAAGGGTCATAATGAGAGTTGTATTTTGGGATGTACTTGACCTATTTGATCTCCGATTTCAAGAGATCAATTAAAAGTGGTTTTAGATGCTAAAACTATTGGCTTAAGTGTATTTAAGGTAAATAGTGACTTAGTGAAATACCCAAAATTTCAAAACGATGCCGTTTAATATAATCTCAATGCGTAAACTATGTTAAGTAATCCTTCGAATTTCAAACTAACGCCGTTTAACACAGTTTTAATTTTTTGGGGGTTTTATCATTTTTGTCCCTATGTTTTCGCACTTTGTGACTATTTTAACTACCTTTCCATTTTTTCACTAGCGTGGTCCCTATATTTTCAAAAATCAATCCATTTGGTTCCTTTGACCAAATTTTTAATGGTCAACTGTCACGAAAAATGTTGAATGACTATTTTACCTCTGGAAATTTATTTTCTTTTATTAAAAAATAAAATAAAATAAGGGGTTTTATCAATATGGTCCATACGTTTTGGCTCTTTATGCTTTTTTTTTTTTAATTATCTTTCCATTTTTCACAAGTGTGGTCCATAAGCTTTTAAAAAACCATCAATTTGGTTCGTATGTGAATTAGACACTAGTTAGAGTTAACTGATCCAAGGGCAATAATATCTTAATTAATTAATAGATTTCAAGTAATGTTATGCTTTTGAAAAAAAAAAAAAAAAAGGTGCAAATTCGTGCCAAATGGCATGAGAGTTATAAACATTATATAAATCAAAAGATTATGTGGTGAGTGATATGATGTTGACGACTCACATGTCACACTATTTGAGTATGAATTTGGGCAAAGTTTTTAGAAAGATTAGTGTTACTCATAGATTTTATATGATTCCAACGTTTAATTCGTCATCTATGGTAATGTGATTGAAAAATCCACACGTACACAATAAGCTTAACACCGTCGCTAAACGTGGCTTGATGGTAAGAAAACTCATTCAGAATAACAGTATCTCAAATTCGAATTGCCATCATTCCGTTTGATATATCAAAATAAAATAAAAATAAGATCATCTTCAGTTCATATACCAATGCCAATGTTAAATTTAACATAAAAAATAGTAAAATGTTACGGTGAATTAGTGAGACGGCCAAGTGTAAATATCCAAAATTTCAAAACGATACCGTTTAAAATCATCTCCATGCGTAAACTGTGTCCAGCAAGAGTCCATTTTTGCTCACCCCCCTTTTAAGGGGGGTAAGCATTACCCCCCTCCCATACACATGACATGTGTCTATGGAGGGGTAAAATTGTCTAAAAATTTACTCCTCTATGACATATGTCATCCATTTAAGAGTGGGGTAATGGTTACCTCCCTTGAAGGGGGGTGAGCAAAATTATTCTCGTCCAGCAATCCTTCGAATTTCAAACTAATGCCGTTTAACATGGCTTTAATTTTTTTCCTTTTTGAAGACCAAGCAATTCCCTAAAATGCCCTTGCATTTTAACGCATGGCCTCGCAATCTCGAAGCGGCAGCTAGGGTGAATTCAGAAATTGAACATATATATATATATATTATTATTATATATCAGCATAATTATAAATCTCATTAAAGTCCAAAACGCAAGAAAAAGTGCAAGATCGGTTCGCGTTTCAGTCGGCTCTCTCTCTCTCTCTGATAACGGACGAGCTTCGATTAGGTTTCTATTTGTTTCGTAATTCCGTTGGAGAATCGACGTATCTGAGACGAGTATTTTTCAGAGCGGAGGAATGAGCCATGTACGGATCGAGAGGGTAAGTTGAATAATTTCGTTTTCATTCTTTTTGTTGTTTTGATTCGTTCTGTTTATTTACGATTGGTGTAATCTGTTCTTTTTTTTTTCTTTTGAATTGATTCGTGTTTTCATTGTTGTGTTTTCGTGATTGTTTTCAGTCTTTACTGTTTTCGAATAGATAAGATTTAGTGTTGTGAAGTTGTGTCTTGTGTAAATTTTAGGCACGTAGATGTTATAGAAACCTGAATTGGTTTATCTTAAGTGAGATCCATTTAATCTTTCTGTTGGTAATTCTTCATCTAAATGGGAGGTTTAGAGAAGGTGATGCTATATAGTTATTGGACTAAGTTGATTTTGAAAATGAATCGCATTGAAATTGGTACATAAAGTTGAAAATTTTGGGAAGTTTTTGTTTCTTAAGCTACTGGTTTTTGATTAAATTTCTTACAATCAAGCAAAATTTTGAAGATATGAAGTTGTACTTGGGTTCGTGCTAAAAGCTTGTATTGAATCTTTTCATTGTTGAAGAAAAGGCTCAACCAGCTGAAGATTGGTTTAAGACAACTAATTTAGCTTGAAACCGAAACGTCCCATGTAGGATTTTAGAAATTTTTAATAAAGAGACCGTGGGCGAATGAAGAATAACTATACTTTCTTGATGCAAACACACATTATTATGATTTGCATGGTATCTTTGTACGTGTATTTTTGTTCCCATGACTATACCTTAGATAGCAGAAATTTGAAATGAGACTGTTTAGGTTGACATGGATTTACCTTTCTTTAAGACGTTTAGTGGTCAACAGTAATTGATTAAGTTTTTCTAAGTCGTAATGATATGATCAAAAATGTATGTTCTGCCATTATGATGATGATGTGACTACTATGTTGTACATGTGTTCATGACATTTGTTGCCTTTTCCCCAGTTTATTGCATTCTTATTTTCGAAAATGCTGTTATTAGGACAATTCTTAGTTCTGCTTTGCTTTGCATCTTGGTAATTATGTGTGTGTAATTATTATATATCAAATGCTCTTGCATCTGGGTTATTATGGTGTGGAATTCTGTACATTTTAAATTGTCACATTTGATTTGGCATTATTTGATATTTAAAATATTAATAATTTAGATCATGACTTGATTTTTCTATTTAATATGTTAGGCCCCATCATCACATGGCTTTGCCTTGCTTTTTATTTTCCTTTTCTTATGTATCTAATTTTGCTATGAAATTGTTTTTGTATTAATGTGTGTATACAGTTAATGAAGACGAAGCCATAGAGAATCCTTGATTGTCAATTCGTCGACAAAATTTGCGACATATACAGAGAGATACGAGAATCATGAGAGAAGAAGGAGCTCTAGTCGAACAGCGAAGCTCCATCGCTGCACCGTTTATTTTTTTCATCGTCCTGACTTTCCATTTAGTTTCCAAGTTTCTCGATCAATCGAAGAGAGTACGTATAAATTCATTTATAATTTCGCCAATTTGTCTATATTTGATAAATTGCCTGTAATAACCAAATTACCTGTAATTTTTTGATTCTTGAGATTTGCTGGTATAGTTGTAAATAAATTTTGTTTGAAAATATTATAATTAGGATTTGAAACATGAGCTCCGGCATTTTTGAGGCGGTCACTATTGTGTTGGATGCAAATTTAAAATTTTCAACAATTTTGTGTTGTTATGGAGTTGGAAGATGAAGGACAATGAAAAGTTTACATTTTGTTTTTAATTATTAGTTTGTTAAAGATTTAGTAGCCGAAATAGGTGTCTATACAGTTTTGTAGCTTCGCATTGCACTTGTGCAGCCCATTGATTTAATCCTCTGCTGTTTTTCCGCAGAAAGGAAGTGCGAGCTATAGGGAGATGCAGTTGCGGGGGGAGATTAAGCAGCTCTTGAAAGAGGCGAGCACCATGTCGCAGTGAGTGGTTTCTTTAATTGGAATTGGATATTTTTTCACCCAATTATATATGCATTGCATGGAACTTTGATTTTGATTAACGAGCATCGAATTTGTCATCGTTTATTATGAATAGCTTTTCATCAAACATGAATTGCTTTTTTCGGACTTATTTGTTTCTATATTTCCTCAAGCTAGCTAATAATTTTCTCATTTACGTGTTGTTTCACTGACAGTTGTGTTTGGAATGTTTGATTCGATAAGGATGGCCTATGGATGAGCCATTATCGTTCTTGTTAAATTTAAAGTGTTTCTTATATCTATGACATGTTTTGTTTATCGGTGAAACTAGAGGGCTGCCTACTTATTATAGTTGTTTGACAGGTCTTATCATATTATGCTGTTTGGAATTATCTGAGTGTTTTATCCGGTTCTTTTTTACTCTTTTGGTCTGTCTTGGGGATGGTGGTGAGGGGGTGGGCTATATAGCGCTACAAAATATTGTACTTTAAGTGGAGAAGAAACACATTCGGTTTGTTAATTGTGAGTTTCTTTCCATGTTCGTCTTCAATCCCATGTTTATTTTTTTTGCCAGCCATCTACTTTTGTTGGATTGAGCAATCATATAATCATGTCCTTGTAAATGACTTCTCTGGTCAGCAAGAATGGCTTGATTTCGTGTGACATTTCCTCCCATTGGGGAATGATTTTGGATTGCATAATTGCTTGTAGTTCTGACGTTTAGTCAACCGGAAGATCTTATATGCTAATCAACAATGATCTTGCTGCTTTTTGCTTATTTGTTTTGTTTGGAACTTCTAGTACATGCTGGTATGATTGATATGAAATTTTAAAAAAAAAATGTGAATACATGTCATCAACATAATTTTTCACAGATTATATACTACACAACTACATGATTTGGTTTTCTGTTGATTGTAGGCCATCAACTTTTGCACAAGCTGCAAAGCTTAGGAGGTTGGCAGCTGCTAAGGAGAAGGAACTCGCAACTTGTGAGGCTATTTGCAGTTTCAGCCATTATTATTGTTTATTTTACATTTTGATTGCAAAATTTTACCCTTTTCAAGCAAACCGTATAATATCAAATTCTCTGTGATTGTGGACAAATCTCCTGATCAATCACTAGAGTTCCACTTAAGTAGACATGAAAATCCAAAGAAGACAGGCACAATCTGTCTTTTTTGGATTTTCATGTCTACTTAAGTAGAACTCTAGTGATTGATCAGGAGATTTGTCCACAATCACAGAGAATTTGATATTATATGGTTTGCTTAGTTGGTTAGGTTCCGAAAGGTGTGTGTAACGTATCGAAGTGTGAACTTGATGAAGTTCTTATATAAATATATCTTGGTCTCTATTGTTTGAATGATGTCTTAACATAGAAATCACTAATTTAGGTATTATATGGTATTGCTTACTGTACTCTTAGTGGCAGAATATTTAAGAATTTGACTCTGATTGTCCTTTGGTTGGTTTATATTTTGAATCGGACTGTTCTATGTCCTTATAAGTTTATGTTAAAAGTTACTGTTTACGCCAGCATGAGGTCTACAACTTTAGCCTTTCCTTACTGGCTACAACGTGCTGGCAAGGCCATACACAAAACTAGCTTATTGGGAGTGAAGTCATTCGAGAGAAGATCACAGATATTTTATAAAGATGTTTGATGAATTGTGATACCCATGGGAAGTTGGCTTTTGTTTGAATATGCCACACTACAATTTCTTTCTTTTATGGTGCTGTCTGGCCTGTCCCTAGTATTATCATAATCAGGAGTTTGGAATTCTAGTCTTCCTAATTAATTTATAAGGTTGTTTCTGACTTACATAGGGGTTTATTTAATTTTATCAAATTTTGAAACTGGCGGGTTGTTTTTGAAAAACGGTCAAATCTGAGGATAGTCTTGCAAATCTTCCTAATTTTCTCTACTTGAAGTTAGGAACTTTCAGGAATAGAATTACCTAAAATGGAAGGTGTAAAGTCATTCATTATACTACTGGATGAAGAATAAAATGAAATTGGTGAATGTCTTACACTTCTGCTATTCTTTACCTTTTTTTTTTCTCCCTCGAGCAATATGTATTTTCTCATCTCTGGTAGAAGCCTCTTAACTCTCAAGATGTTATGCAGATCAAGAATCACAGAACAAAGAGATGAAACTGTCTTATGATATGTCTCTGAAATTTCTGCTTCTTGCTAAGGTGGTTGTGTGTATATTGAAATTGTCTGGAAGTTTTTTTTCCCTTCTTTGATGTCTTAAGAAATTTATTGATTTGCTTCTTCAGGTTGTTATATATTTTGTGCTGATTATTTGGTTTTGGAGGGATCCTGTTGCTACCATATCTCAGCAACTTGTGCAACCCTTTGGTAATATATAGTTTTTATGTATTAGTTGTTTTTGGGTTTCCTCATCCTGCTTAGCTATTATATCAAAGGTTTAACATCCAAAAGGAAACAAAATAAGAATACAATGAATGGACAGACAGCAGATATATAAATATATTTAGAAATGAAGGATCGGCAATATTTGATTTCGTAGCATCTGAATTCAGTTACATATGCCATTTTGTAGGGAAGTTTCTATCTTGGAGTGCTAGAAGTCCTTTGAACAACAATGTTATGGTAAATAAGATTGGTTACGACCTTTTAAATTTATTTATCACAAATCAGTGAGCTTTTACGAAGGGGTAGAAGTCTCATTCTCTCTCTCTCTAGAATTTTTGTTCTGCTTTATATTAGGATGCTTGAGCCTAGCCATCTGTAGAATTTGAATGAATCGGTGACCCAAGCATCCTTCATCTCCTATTTTATACATTATTGGATTAAGTTTGTTTTAAATGAAAAAAATAAAAAAAAAATTAAGGAAAACGATGGAGATGCTTGATATTCTTTCATTGATATTATTCTGTGTAAGGTGTAATCATATAAATATGTGCTCTAGAAGTTATTTCTCGCTTTGAAATCTTGTACTCATTCTTTTAGTGTAATAACTGCAGGTTGGGATCATACCTTGGTTGATATTGTCTACCAGAGTGAGCAGATTTGTTTCTGGGCTCTTCAAATGAAGGATATGATTTCCGGTAAATACGTTATGTTCATGGATATTCACAAAGAGTAAACCCTCTTTTTTTGGCCCACCCTTTTTCGATTTTCAGTCTTTTAAATAGAGTGCATGTAAAACTTTGAGAAGAAAAAAGAGGGGAGGATGTGCCCTTGGTGGAAAATATATAGATGCTTATTGTTTCAAAATAGCATATCCTTTTATTTTTGGTGCATTGATTTCATTGTAAAGATCTTATGTTAGTATATCTGTTGTTTTTCTTGCTGAGTTTTTGTTGAATCTATTAAGATTCAAGAACATCATCATATGTTGTTCGACACCGAGTTTGGTTGGTTGAATATTATCAAATCAACTATGTTGTTCATTGATTGATGATGTACCGAGGTTATCTTCAAATTATGTTTTTATCCCCCCTTTTATACTTCGGTTTTCAATTTATTTTACGAAATCGAATTCTTTGTCGTTCATGACCTTATATTGGTTGGTTATTTAGCTAAGAACAATCACATCACAACCCAGACTAACTTATGCTTAACAATGGAGAAATAATTAATGATACACTTCTTCACTTTTAATAAACCGTTAACCAATTCTGCCATGACTTTGGTTTCGGTCAAATAGATTACTAAGAGTTTCTCAAGTTAAGGGTGTAGAAAGGTTCATAATGAGAGTTGTATTATGGGTTGTGCTTGAGCTATTTGGTCTTCGATTTCAAGAGATAAATTAAAATTGGCTGTAGATGCTAAAACTACAGGCTTAAGTGTATTTAAGGTAAATAGTGACTTAGTGAGATAACCAAAATTTCAAAATCATGCCGTTTAATATAATCTCCATGCACAAACTATCTTAAGTAATCCTTCGAATTTCAAGCTAATGCCAATTAACAGAGTTTTAATTTTTTTGGGTTTTATCATTTTGGTCCCCATATTTTTGCACTTTATAACTTTTTTTAACTACCTTTCCATTTTTCACCGGTTCCACAAATTAAAAAATAAATAAAAATTGTTGGAACCGCCGGTTCGAACCGGTACCGGAACAAGAATCATTGGTTCTAGTTCGGTTCGAATCGAGCGGTTTCGTGAAAATTGGAACCGGAACCGGAACCACCCTGGTACCGATTTGGGTTCGGGTTCGGTTCAGAATCGGTAACCCGAACCGGAATCAAAACTAGAAAAATTGATTTCGGTTCTGGTTCTGTAAGATCCGTTATTTGTATTGGCTCTGATACCAATTGAAATTCCCTTTAAAGCAATAGTGTTTTATACCTAGAGGGGGGGTGAATAGGTATATGCCCAAATTCTTCCAATATTCAAAAATGCGGAATATAAGAATGAAATGAATACTTGAAATGATATAACAATTGTATAATATGAATCAATTCATGTAAGCATCAATATACAATAGAATCAATACAAGTGAACATATGGAAGATAAGGAAATATAAAGCGAAAATGAGACACAATATTTTTACGTGGTAAAACCTCAAAGAGGAAACATCCATGGGTTGAATCCACAACCATCGGCAAAGCAAATCCACTATATGAAAAGGCCTTACACACTCAAAGCTATCAACACTATGATATCCACTTCAAGCTATCAAAACCTAATCAACCCTCGGGCTAGTGATTCACAAAACCTACTCTCTATCCAAGATGTGTCCTACACCTCTAGAGAGCAACTCCCTATCCAAGGCTCTCAAGCCTCTAGGAAGATTTCCTCGCTTAGCAATCTAGATCACTAGGATCCTAGTCAAGCTACCCAAGCTCAACCATCCGGAGTACACAACTCCTTGCTAAGACTTTTGCTTAGTTATCCGGATCCTCTTGATCCTAACTAAGACTTCTTGCTTGGCTATCCGGAATCCTTTCCTAGCCAAGTCTTCTTGCTCAAGACAAAGCTTCACTCACTTTGCAAGAGATTTCAACCTTTCACAAGGCAAAGAAAACTTCACCATGTTCAATATGGAGAGTGAGTTTTGTACCTCTTTGTGCTTATCGGAGACTTTGTCTTAAGGGGGGGAATTTTTGTTCTAAGGGGGAGAAAAGAATTCTTGCCTTATTGTGTTAAGGGTCTAAGGGAGAGTTTTATGTGATAACATTTATTCTCTTGAGATAATGCATTTTTGTATGAGATAAGGGAAGTTTTGTTATTTTGTTTATGTGATAATATCTCACCATTCTTCTTTGGAAGAAGATCTCTTGTTGGTTGTTTCTTTTCTCATAGGTACTTTGAAGTTCAAATAAGGGATTCTTGAAGACTCAAGAAGACATGAAGACCTTTTAGTCTAGGGATCTCTTTGTAATGTGAGGTGAGAGAATGCTATCAACATTGAGTTTATTGGAGTGATCAATGTATGGTGAGGATGAGGTTTTGCCATGGAATAGCCAAAGGGGGAGATTGTAAGATCCGTTATTTGTATTGGCTTGATTCCATTGCAAAACGCTCTATATTTGTATTAGTAGTTGCTTAAGTATTTCTTGGAATAAAAGAGCCTCAAAGGTGAAGAAGCAACATCTTGTACAAATATCGTCTTCAAGGGGAACATCGCTTACTTGGATGCTAAGGTATCAAGATTCTTCTTCCTCTTGCAAGGCGTTAGCGCACACACACACAATTCATACATGTGTGTCCCTGCATCCTTGTGCACCATTTATATAACACATTCACATGATTTTGTATGCTCATGCATTGAACTCAAATGCTCATACATTTTAGAGTTGCATGTTCTAGGACTATGTCTAGGAAATGGCATTCATATGTGAACTTGTATTTGTATGTTTGTGTTTCTTGTGTTTTGGACTTGAACATGGTCTTATTTGATTCCTTATTGAGTCCCGGTCATTTCGGTTACTCATACATTAAGGTTCGAGTCCAAACGATGTAGCTATGCTACTTTTCGTTCTCATTCATTGAGTTGTGTTCGTCGTCATTTTCTGAGATGAATTCTCAACTATTTGTCAAAGTTTCATAGTCTTCGTCGTGCGTGAGGGAGTCACGGTTTGTAATCCAAAAACGGATTCGAATTCGGAGTTCGGATGCCCGAATACGGTTGCAGAACGCGAGAGGTGCGCGAGGAGGTTGCTCGGCCAAAAGCCAAGCAAGGGGTGGCCACGTGTGGACCACGTGTGCCACACGGCCAGAGCTCCTCTCTGGCCACGTGTGGCACATGCTGACCACACGTGGGTTGGCTGAAGTTCCTCTATTTTTTGGACAAATTTGCCCCTCTTCCTTCTCCTTCAAATGACCTCTCTTCCCTCCATTTTCCATGAACTTGAACATCATCAAATCTGATTTTCTGCAGAAATGTTCATGATTTTCATTTTCTTATTTTGATTATAACTCTCTCATACGAACTCGAAATTGAGTGATTCAAAAACCAAAATTGTTGGTCTTGAAGAGAGCTACAAACCCCAAGCATTTTCAGAGTCATTTGAATTCGTGATTGGTCGCAGCATGCTGTTCTTCAATCCGAGTTTCATTGTTGTATGTTAAACTTCTTCTTCTCACTTCATCTTTTGATCTGCACTTTAATCTTTCAATTTGATAGATGATTTGTGTTTAGAATGATGTTAGAACATATTCTAGGGGTGGTTGATCATTTGATAATTGAGTTTTAGCTTTGTGATTTTACTTGAACATATATTTGCTAAACTTGATTAATCTTGAAATTGATTCTAGAAATGATATATGTGATGTGCTTTATGACATTTTCTAGGTTTAATTTCATGATCTAAGAAATAGGTTTTTAGTGTGATATATTGAATATTCATACCTTGTTCTTATTGATATACATGCTTTGATTTCTAGGTATTTTTGTGATTGATTGTTGAAAGCATATCCTAGAATGTATGTAAGCATGTTCATAGAGCTTGATTGATTATCTAGCTTTATTTGTTTGTAAGTGATTCATCTTCTTCTTACTTTCATTATTGATCATCTCTTTAATTGTCTTATTTGATTGATGAAAAGTAATATGAATGATGTTAATTCACATGCTTAGGTTTCTAGATACATTTTGTGATTGAGTTGTGATAGCTTTATTCTAGATTCTCTAATTGCATGTTCATGGAGTGTGTTTGATCAACTTGCTCTATTTGTTTGTGATTGCATCATATTGCTTGTGTGCACTTCACTTAAATCATTGCCTTGTGAAAGGTTGAAGTCTCTTGCAAAGTGAGTGAAGCTTTATCTTGAGCAAGAAGACTTGGCTAGGAAAGGATTCCGGATAGCCAAGCAAGAAGTCTTAGTTAGGATCAAGAGGATCCGGATAACTAAGCAAAAGTCTTAGCAAGGAGTTGCGTACTCTGGATGGTTGAGCTTGGGTAGCTTGACTAGGATCCTAGTGATCTAGATTGCTAAGCGAGGAAATCTTCCTAGAGGCTTGAGAGCCTTGGATAGGGAGTTGCTCTCTAGAGGTGTAGGACACATCTTGGATAGAGAGTAGGCTTTGTGAATCACTAGCCCGATGGTTGATTAGGTTTTGATAGCTTGAAGTGGATATCATAGTGTTGATAGCTTTGAGTGTGTAAGGCCTTTTCATATAGTGGATTTGCTTTGCCGGTGGTTGTGGATTCAACCCGTGGATGTTTCCTCTTTGAGGTTTTACCACGTAAAAATATTGTGTCTCATTTTCGCTTTATATTTCCTTATCTTCCATATGTTCACTTGTATTGATACTCATATGAATTGATTCATATTATACAATTGTTATATTATTTCAAGTATTCATTTCATTCTTATATTCCACATTTTTGAATATTGGAAGAATTTGAGCATATACCTATTCAACACCCCCCTCCCCCCTTCTCTAGGTATAAAACACTATTGCTTTAAAGGGAATTTCAGATTCGATTTGTTGATTTGAACCGAACCAACGCTAGGTCTAGTTGGACATTAATTTTTATTTTTGAAATAAAACTTGACTTTATTATTATTATTTTTTTGAAATTAAACTTGACTTTGTTTTGACCATTAGATTATCACCCATTCTTGGAAATACACTTCAAATGAAGATCCCTTATTAATTTTCATTTAGATCTTTATTTATTTAAATTTACTTTAAGTTAATTTGATTTGAGATAAATATTATAAAATTAAATAACAAATAATGTAGAGGAAATACCCCCTTTTAACCAAAAAATTAAGGGTTTTATTGTTTTTATCCAGAATTAGTAAATTAATTGTTTTTGTCAAACAATCCACTATAGAGACTTAAAGAGGAAATAGAGAGAAATAGCACCAAATTGGATTGGTTTTGTGGTAATATCACCAACTTAATAAGTTTTGTAGAAATAGCACCAATTAAGGTGATCTACCAAAATTGCCCCTAATCTCTCTTTGTCTCTCTCTTTCTTCCTCTCTCCTCTTTTTTTTTCTTTCAAAAACCTCCATTGATGGATCAATGGAGGTTTTTGAAAAAAAAAAAAAAAAAAGAGGAGAGAGGAAGAAAGAGAGAAAGGAAGAAAGAGAGAGACAAAGAGAGATTAGGGGCAATTTTGGTAGATCACCTTAATTGGTGCTATTTTTACAAAACTTATTAAGTGGGTGACTTTTCCATAAATGGCTTTGGAAAAAGTGCTAGAAATTTTAAGAACTCAGACTTAAATGCCCCTCATTATTTTCTTTAACACTTCTCTCTTCTTTTCTCTCAAGAACATTTTCTTTTCTTCTTTCTCTCTCTTCCTTCTCTCTCTCTCTCTCTCTCTCTCTCTCTCTCTCCACCAAATCTCATGCCTCTCTCCTCTCTCCACCATAATTTTTTTTTTGCAACCCAAATCTCCTCTCTCAAGCCTCTCTCCTCTTTAATCCAAGCTTTTTTTTTTTTTTTTGTTCCTTGAGTGTTAGTTGTTAGTTGTTTATTTTAAGGGTGGTTGTGATTGTGTTTAAGTTTGGGTATTGTTTGTTTTTAAAAAATTCAGATTTTGTTTTGTTTAAAATTTTTTCCAGATTTTTTTTTAAAAAAATTTTAAGTTTTTTTTTTTTTTTTTTGGAAAAATTTCTAGATTTTAAAAAGGTTTGGATTTGAATGTTAGTTGTTGATTTTAATTTTTAAGGGTGGTTGTGGTTGTGCTTAAGTTTGTGTATTGTTTGTTTAAAAAAATTTCTGATTTAGTTTTGTTTAAAATTTTGGCTAATTGGCACAGATACCCCCTGAACTATACCCGAATTTGCACCTTACCCCCTGAACTTTTTTTTTCGGCATTAAACCCCCTAAACTCTTCGAAATTTGCAATTGTTAACGGAAATCCAACGGAACCCTAATTCCGTCTAGGAAAATTACACTAAGCTCCCCTGATTATATATATATAATTGTATTAAACCCCAAAAAATATAATAATATTACCCGAATACCCCTCTGACCAAATTTTAAAAATAAAAATTTAAAATTGAAATAATAGTTAAATAATAATAAAATTCTGAATTTTATTATAAAGACAATAAAATAAATATAGAAATGAAAAAATTAAATTGATTTAACAATTATTAAATTACCTTTTTTATTTAAATGTCACTAAATATAAAACCCATATAAATATTTAAATTATTTAAGAAAAATAAAAATAATGGTTAAATAATAATGCAATCCCCTTTCAATAATAATAATAATAATAATAATAATAATAATAATAATAATAATAATAACAATAATAATAATAATAATAATAATAATACAATTCTTATTTTTTTTATAAAGAAAATAAAATCTTTAAGAAATTAAAACATCTTTAAAATCTCTACCATCCATCTCATAGATGGACGGTGGAGAAATATTTATTAAAACAAATTCAAATTAAAAAAAAAAACATTTTTTAAATAGATTGATTGATCTCAATTACAAAAATAATAATAATAATAATAATAAGTTTCTCCATTAATGAAGATATGAAGATCCATCAATGTTCTTCTTCTTCTTCTTTTTATTTATTTATTTTTTTTTTATAATTAGATTTCATTTATTGGTTTGTGAAATGTGTTTTTTAAATTAATTTTTTAACTTAATGAACATAGAGAAGAGAAATCCTTAAAATAAAAAATTTCGAATAAATATTTTTAAATGAACTTTGATCCATCTAATTAAATGAACACCTGTTTCTCCATCCAATTCTTAAAAATTTTCCTTCTCTAAAGAAAATAAAAACTTTAAATTTCCAACACCCAGAAAATTTAAAATAAAAAATTTAATTGTTAATTCTTCTATATGTGCTTTTAATTGGATTGATGTTCAATTTTTTAAATTTTGTATTTGTATTATTATTATTATTTTGTAATTGAGATAAATCAATCTATTTAAAAAAATGTTTTTTTTATTTGAATTTTTTTAATAAATATTTCTCCACCGTCCATCTATGAGATGGATGATTGAGATTTTAAAGATGTTTTAATTTTTTTAAATTTTATTTTCTTTATTAAAAAAATCAGATTTGTATTTTTTTTTTTTTTTTTGAAAGGAAATTGTATTATTTAACCATTAGCCTATTATTTAACCATTATTTTTATTTTTTCTTAAATAATTTATATATTTATCTAGGTTTTTATATTTAGGGATATTTAAATAAAAAGATAATTTAAATAATTGTTAAATCAATTTATTTTTTTCATTTCTCTATTTATTTAATTATCTTTATAATAAAATTCAGAATTTTATTATTATTTTACCATTATTTAAATTCTAAATTTTAAATAATAATAATAATAATAATAATAATAATAATAATAATAATAATAATAATAATAATAATAATAATTATTATTATTATTATTATTATTATTTTATAAAGACAATTAAATAAATAGAGATTTTTTTCATTTCTCTATTTATTTAATTGTCTTTATAAAAAAAATAAGAATTTTATTATTATTATTATTATTATTATTATTGAAAGGGGATTGTATTATTATTTAACCATTATTTTATTTTTCTTTAACAATTTAAATATTTATATGGGTTTATATTTAGGGATATTTAAAAAAAAAAAGATAATTTAATAATTGTTAAATCAATTTAATTTTTTCATTTCTATATTTATTTTATTGTCTTTATAATAAAATTCAGAATTTTATTATTATTTAACCATTATTTCAATTTAAAATTTAAAATTTTTATTCTTAAAATTTGGTCAGATGGGCATTCGGGTAATATTAATATATTTTTTGGGGTTTAATACAATTATATATATAATCAGGGGAGCTTAGTGTAATTTTCCTAGACGGAATTAGGGTTCCGTTGGATTTCCGTTAACAATTGCAAATTTCGAAGAGTTTAGGGGGTTTAATGCCGAAAAAAAAAGTTCAGGGGGTAAAGTGCAAATTCGGGTATAGTTCAGGGGGTATCCGTACCAATTAGCCTAAAAGTTTTTCCAGATTTTTTTTAAAAAATTCAGTTATTATTATTATTATTATTATTTTATTTTTTTTTGAAAATTTTCCAGATTTTAAAAAGGTTTGGATTTGAGTGTTAGTTGTTGATTTTAAGGGGAAATTTTTTCCAATTTTTTTTTTTTAAATTCAGTTATTATTATTATTATTATTATTATTATTATTATTTTATTTTTTGAAAAATTTCCAGATTTTAAAAAGGTTTGGATTTGAGTGTTAGTTGTTAATTTTAAGGGGTGGTTGTGCTTAAGTTTGAGGAAATTTTCTAGATTTCCTCATACAAAAAAAAAACAAAAATAATAAAAAAAAATAAAAAAATCTTTGAAACAATGGATCTATAGTAAATTGAAGAAAGTTTGGAAATTTGGAAAAAAAAAATTAAAAAAAAATAATCTAGAAATTTTTCCAGATTTCTTTAAACATATCAAGCCACCAATTAAACACACTAGTGCAGACCAATTAAACACATCAGGACTGACTAATTAAACACATAAGGTGTAAACCAATTAAACACACCAGAGCTGACCAATTAAACACACTAGGTAAAAATCAATTAAACACACCAGGTGTAAATCAATTAAACACACCAAAACAACCTAATTAAACACACCATGACAACCCAATTAAATACACAAGGACAGACCAATTAAACACACCGGTGTAACTCAATTAAACACACTATGGAAAATCAATTAAACACACCAGGGCAAGACCAAATTAAACATACCATGACTTACCAATTAAACACACCAGGTGTAAACCAATTAAACACATTAGACTAATTAAACACACCATGTGTAAATCAATTAAACACAACAGGACAACCAAATTAAACACACCATGACAGACCAATTAAACACACTGGGACAACTCAATTAAACACATCATGGAAAATCAATTAAACACACCAGAGCAAGACCAAATTAAACACACAAAGTCTAACACAATTAAACACATAAGAGAAGAAGAAAAAGAAAATAGAGGTCTGGGAAGAAGAAGAAGAAGAAGAAAAAGAAAAAGAAAATAGAGATTTTTTTTTTTTTTTTTTTTTTATAAAGAAGGGCAATTTTATCCAAAAAATGGATATTTTGATAGAAACAATAAAAATACTAATTCCGGCTATAAACAATAAAGCCCCTAATGTTTTTTGCTACTTTTTCAATTTTATCCAATATTTAAATAATTATGATTTAAATATGTTAATATTATATTGGCATTTTAATATGTTATGATGAATATATTTGTTTTATTTTTAAATTACTGAATATTTATTATTAGTCTTGTTTAATGTTTTTAAAAGCTATTAAAATTTATATTTTATTAGTTGAAAACTATTTAAAAAAAAAAAAAAAAAAACCATTCTCAACTATGTAAGATTTACATTGGTTTTGTAAAAAGAAGAAAAACATCTTTTCACACTACTAAATCATTATGTAATTGAAATGAAAATCGAACTGAAAATTTAATGGATTTAGTTATAAATGATTTTCAAGATATAAAACAACAATCGATTACAATTTGTTTTGCGTGACATTGAATATTAGTTTTTGTCTTGCCCCACCCTCCCCAAAAATTAAAATCCTAGCTTCACCCCTGGTTACTCATAGATTTTATATGATTCCAACGTTTAATTCGTCAACTATGGTAATGTGATTGAAAAATCCACACGTACACAATAAGATTAACACTGCACCTAAATGTGGCTTGATGATGAGGAAACTCATTCAGAATAACTCATTCAGAATAACAATATCTCAAATAGACCTAGCAAAATTTACACGACCCATTAACACGACCCAAACCCATTCGAAATTAGTGGTTGGTGGGTCAAGTTTATCGGATCGGGTTGTTAATGGGTCAACCCATTAAGACACGAAATATATTGGGTCGGTTTTGGGTTCACCCTTAAAAAAACTATTAATTCGATAACCCATTAATATAATTTTTTTTTTAATGTGTTTATGAAGTTATTAAAAAAAGCTTTGTATAGTCACATTATGGAATTGATATAAAAAAAAATCTTTATAATTATGGTTATAATATATTTTACTAATTAATTTCTTAAAAATTTCTATTTTTTTTTTTCTTTTTTTGAAAGAGGAAAAATTTCTAAATTAACAACTCTAAAACTCTAAATCAATTATTTCACAATATTATAACCCTAACCCTAACCCTAAAACTCTAAAAGTAGCTAGTGAACTTGATTGCATGAGTTTGATCATGCTTCAGTACTATTTATTTTCAACTTTTTAATAAATTTAAAATATAATATTTTGTAACGGGTCAGGTCGGGTTACCCATTAATTTAATAAATGGTTTCGGGTTTGTATATTTCAACCCATTAAGCGGTTCGGGTGGAGAAATTTTAACACAACCCAAACACGAAACGATATGAATTTGCAATAACATGACCCATTGCCAGGTCTAATCTCAAATTTGAGTTGCCGTCATTCCGTTTGATATATCAAAATAAAATAAAAATAAGATTATCTCCAATGCATATGCCAGTATCAAATTTGACATAAAAAATAGTAAAATGTTACTTTGAATTAGTGAGACAAAGTGTAAATAGCCAAAATTTCCAAACGAAACCGTTTAATATCATCTCCATGCGTAAACTGTGTCACGTAATCCTTCCAATTTCAAACTAATGCCGTTTAACACGGCTTTAATATTTTTCCTTTTTTAAGACCAAGAAATTCCCTAAAATGCCCTTGCATTTTAACGCATGTCCTCGCAATCTTGAAGCGGCAGCTAGCCAGCTAGGGTTAATTCGGAAATTGAACAAATATATATTATTATTATATATTAGCATAATTATAAATCTCATTAAAGTCCAAAACGCAAGAAAAAAGTACAAGATCGGTTCGAGTTTCAGTTAGGGTTTTCTTTCTCTCTCTGATAACAAACGAGCTTCGATTAGGGTTCTATTTGTTTCGTAATTCCGTTGGAGGATCGACGTTGCTGAGACGAGTATTTTTCAAAGCGGAGGAAGGAGCCATGTACGGATCGAGAGGGTAAGTTGAATAATTTCGTTTTCAATTTTTTCTGTTGTTTTGATTCGTTCTGTTTATTTACGATTGGTGTAATCTGTTCTTTTTTTTCTTTTGAATTGATTCGTGTTTTCTTTGTTGTGTTTTCCTGATTGTTTTCAATTATTAATGTTTTTGAATAGATAAGATTTAGTGTTGTGAAGTTGTGTCTCGTGTAAATTTTAGGCACATAGATGTTATAGAAGCCTGAATTGGTTTCTTTTAAGTGAGATCCATTTAATCTTTCTGTTGGTAATTCTTCATCTAAAAGGGGGTTTAGAGAAGGTGATGCTATATAGTTATTGGACTAAGTTGATTTTGAAAGCGAATCGCATTGAAATTGGTACATAAAGTTGAAAAATTTGGGAAGTTTTGTGTCTTAAGCTACGAGTTTTTGATTAAATTTCTTACAATCAAGCAAATTTTTGAAGACATGAAGTTGTACTTCGGTTTGTGCTAAAAGCTTGTATTGAATCTTTTTATTGTTGAAGAAAAGGCTCAACCAGCTGAAGATTGGTTTAAGACAACTAATTTAGCTTGAAACCGAAACAGCCCATGTAGATTTTTAGAAATTTTTAATAAGGAGACTGCGGGCGAATGATGAATAACTTTACTTTCTTGATGCAAACACACATTATTATGATTTGCATGGTATCTTTGTACGTGTATTTTTGTTCCCATGACTATACCTTAGTAGAAATTTGAAATGAGACTATTTAGGTTGACATGGATTTACCTTCCTTTAAGACGTTTAGTGGTCAACAGTAATTGATTAAGTTTTTTGAATCGTAATGATATGGTCAAAAATGTATGTTCTGCCTTTATGATGATGATGATGTGACCACTTTGTTGTATATGTGTTCATGACATTTGTTGCCTTTTCCTCAGTTTATTGCATTCTTAATTTCAAAAATGGTGTTATTTGGACAATTCTTAGTTTGTATTCCATGTTTGCTTTGCTTTGCATCTTGGTAATTATGTGTGTGTAAGTATTATATGTCAAATGCTCTTGGGAGGTCTGATCAACATGATAATGCTTTGAAATTTTAAAAAGTAGGAATAGATGTTAGGTTTCAGGGAAAAGTGGGTTGGGTTTGGTTTATTAACAGGTTTAGTGGGGGATTTTTTTTTCTCTTGGGTATGGATAATTGAAGGGCATTGTTTGGGAGCGGGGGGGTTTCGGACGGGTACGAGGTCGGCTCAAAGAGACAAAGAATGATGGAATCAAATCCATACTTCGCAGTGAGCAGCAGCACGAGTGGCTTTCCACCATATGGCTATGGCGGTGGCGGTGGCGGTGGCTTTCAGGCCCCTCCTCCTTTTCCTGTGGTTCGTCTCAGGGGACTACCTTTCAATTGCACCGATATTGACATCTTCAAGTTCTTCGCTGGACTGGACATAGTGGATGTGTTGCTGGTCAACAAGAATGGACGGTTCTCAGGAGAGGCTTTCGTTCTCTTTGCCGGGCCAGTGCAGGTTGAGTTTGCTTTGCAGAGAGACAGACAAAACATGGGACGTAGGTATGTTGAGGTTTTCAGGTGCAAGAGGCAGGATTACTACAACGCTGTAGCTGCAGAGGTGAATTATGAAGGAATTTATGATAATGATTATCATGGAAGTCCTCCTCCAACTCGAGCAAAGAGGTCAAATGACAAAGACCAAATGGAATACACCGAGATTTTGAAGATGCGTGGTCTCCCTTTCTCTGCGAAGAAATCTGAAATAATTGAATTCTTCAAAGACTACAAGCTGATTGAAGATAGGGTACACATTGCATGTCGCCCTGATGGAAAAGCTACAGGTGAAGCATACGCGGAGTTTGTTTCTACTGAGGAGGCCAGAAGAGCAATGTGCAAGGACAAGATGACAATCGGTACAAGGTACGTTGAGCTGTTCCCATCCACACCAGATGAAGCTAGACGTGCGGAGTCAAGATCAAGGCAGTGAAACGGATATTGATGGCTGAAGTTTTGTTCATCTTTGTAGTTGTAGCCACAACTGTGGAATGTGAATGAACTTTTGGTTTCTTGGTGAAACTTAAAAATGTATGCCATAAATTTTTCCTGTGCTTTAGGTTTTACATGCATAGAGTATTCATTAATATAACTGTTACCCTTTGAATGTTCTTATTTCTGTTTTCCCTTATTTTATTTTTTTTGGTTCAAAAGGGATTATTCAGAGGTCAATCCATTTTATTTAGTGTAAAATACGTTTCAGCATGACAGGTTCTATTCGAGTCTCAAAAACATCATTGTTTGGTTCAAAAGTGATTATGCAGAGTATCAATCCCATTTATTATTACTTGTATTGTTGGTTTCCTGACATTGAGTTTTTCTATTTTATTAAGATATTAAGATGCGTTGATTTCTCTTTTAGTTTCAAGTTGTCTAAATTCAAGGGCGGGTAAATTAGGCCCCATTAAAATTTAAATTGATTCAATTTGTTAAAAGCGCTTTTGTGCCCTAACACTCTGCCCAAGGTACAAAGAGTGTTGAAGCATCCGAGATATCTTTTCAATAAATAAAACATTGAAGTGATATTGATCTTATGTGAATATTAAAAAGAACAGTAATGTTAAACATGACAATTGATGTGTCACTTGGGGAGTGGACAAATATTAATTAGAGAGTGAATACATGGGTAGGAGAGATAAGTATCAATTAATGTGTGTCCACTCACCAAGTGACACCTTAGCTGCCATGTGTGTTGAGATAGAAATGGTGGGATTGTAGGTGGGATGTTTAGCATTATTGTAAAAAGAAATATGCTAGGTAGAGATGACAATGAGATGGATTGGGCATAATTTTCATACCTAAAAATAAATATGCTTGGTAGAGATGACAAGTATGTACTCTCTCAAATATAACGATTGATGGTTGAGAAATTAAGTTTACAATATCATCGCATATTGAGAAGAAAAAAAAAAAAGTACTAAATATCATTACATAAGACATCAACTCAATATTATTATATACACGATTAATAATTTATGCACACAAATACATAATAGGTTTTCGATATGGAATTCTATGTTTTAAATTGTCACATTTGATCAGGCATTATTTGACATCGAAAATATTAAAAATTTAGATCATAGCTTGATTTTTCTATTTAATATGTTATGCCCCAACATCACATGGCTTTGCCATGCTTTTTATTTTCCTTTTCTTGTGTCTAATTTTGCTATGCAATTGTATTTGTATTAATGTGTGCTTATACAATTAAAATCCCCGTTAAATAATACTTTCGAGACAAAGGAACATTATTAATTTATTATTTTAGAAGGGTTATTTTTTATCAATAAATAAATATTTATTAATTTAAAAACAAATTATGTTTTTACTGTTTGAATATATATATATATATATCAGTGCGCAATAATGTAACTACATCAGTACCAATGCGTACCAATGCAAGTTGATCACTGATTATTGAGAAACTTTGACAAATGCATACACTTTGAGTCAAAGTATGTAAATCTAATAATCTACATCAGACGCATTGATGAAGTTATATTATTGTACACTGACTTGAACATTTTTGTATATATATCGACCAAAATACATATATGGTTTGTAAATAATGTTTTTACTTCATTGTAGAAATATTATAGATATTAAATACCTTTTGAATTGTCATACTGAAAATGATACAATGATGAAATCGCCAACTTATAAAGAGATTATCAAATGGGTAATGAATGCATAAAAAAATAATGATCATTATCTAGATGATAATCGTGTTTTACCAACTATTTCTATAATAAATATATATAATTTAGACTAAACAAAATGTGGTGTATGTATTGCAAAAAAGTAAGGTAATGATAAAGCATTTTTTTTTTTTTTTTTTTTTTTTTTTTTTTTTTTTTTTTTGAAAATGGAATTTATAGATAGAGAAAAGGTTACACAGAAGGGTGCGGATATTGACACCTATAAATATGATAAGCACACCCATATTTATAAGTACACCCATATCTAAAATTTAAAATTAAAACATTATTATAAACACTCATCTTAATATCAATAGTAACTTTATTTAAATAAATGTTTTCATTTTAATACAATTTATTTATAAACCCTCTTAAATTATTAACACACCCAATTTACAAATGATAAATTAAGTTCTCCAGGCTCGAAAACACAATCCGGAGAATTCTTAAATTCTTAAATTTGACAGTGTCAACCTTTATAAGGTTTCAAAGCCAATTATAACGTAATCCAAAGCATACGTTGAACTATCTTGCAAGGGAAATAATTAAATGTCACACTCTTAGCAAACTATAAAAGCATCTGAAATATATGAAATATATCAAAAACTTTTACAAATTAAATGGAGAAGGGAAAGCAAAGAAGGGCAGTTTTAGTTGGATGCAATTATCCAAACACCAAAAACGATAAAAATAATGACAAGGGTACTATTCATCGCACAGTTGAGGCCTTATTGACAAGGAAAAAAAGCAGACTGGACCTTCTTCTTCCATCATTGAAAATAATGATAAAAATTGCTTCTCCAACCCCAAAACCGTTCGTTGAATGCTTGAAGGTTATAAACCCTTAGGATTTAATTAGGGTTTAGTTTTTTTTTTTTTTTTTTCTTTAACAATTCAAGCTTTATTAGAAGTAGGTAACAGAGGCGCCAAGCCTACAACACAAACAGTGGATGCAAGAAAACAGAAAAAGGCAAGCCCCGAGAGCCAACAACCAAGCAAAAGAAAAATACACAAAGCCAAAGCACCAAAGTGATATAGTTTAATATATAGATGCAATTAATAGGTGTACATAGTATTTGGTTTATTTTTAATTAAACTAATTTATCCTTATTGGTAAATTTCTATTGGATATTTTTGTAATTAAATTTTTTATTAAAATATGGGTGTGCTTATCATATTTATGGGTGTCAATATCCATACCCTACATAGAAACCAGATAATCGCCCATATCTAGACTTTCCACCGCAAGCGAACAGCCCCCTACCCACTTAGATCTACCCTCATACCCAAGGGCCAACTTGGCAAAGCCACGAGCCACTCTATTAGCAAGTCTAGGAACAAAATTAAAGGAAACAAAATAGGAATTAAATAACTTTAAAATATCGTGAATGACAATCCCCACATCTGAGGCCGAAACCCTCCTAGTCGAGATCAAATCCACCACTGCATTTTGTTAGGTTCAGAGAGAAGACAACCGAGTTTATATAAATAGTATGAGAAAAAGCTAAATTTTGACAAAATAGGGTAATTGATGGCCACTAGGGTAATTACCCCTAGAACTTTTAATCGATTATTAACTTATATATTCATTTGACTTTGAATTTTGTTAATTATCATCGTATGCATTTAATGAGGTTTTTAGATTTTATTATATTTGTCCGAGTTGGGACAGGAAGGTTAAACTATTTAAACGTAATTATTAAATTGTCAACAATCATTTATCTATGTTTAATCATTATTGATCATAGTTGTAAAAAAAAAAAAATCATTATTAATTGTAGATTGTAGAAGCTACTACAGGCATGACAAATCGATTCGATCCTAACCCATCTGATCCAGTGACCCTCTCACATGCAGGAAGTTCCATTTGGATAATACACCATGCGAACGAAAAAAAAAAGAGCGCAAAAAGTTATAAATCCAATCAAGCTAATGAAGACGAAGCCATAGAGAAACCTCGATCGTCAATTCATCGATAAAATTCACAACATAGACACAGAGAGATAAAACAATCATGAGAGAAGAAGGAACTCCAGTCGAGCATAGAAGCTCCATGGTTGCACCCTTTATTTTTTTCATCGTCCTTACATTCCATTTAATTTCCAAGTTTTTCGATCAATCGAAGAGAGTACATGCAAATTCACTTATAATTTTTCCAATTCGTCTATATTTGATAAATTGTAGGTCATAGCCAAATTGTTTGTAATTGTTTGATTATTGAGATTTGCTGGTATAACTATAAATAAACTGTGTTTGATAATATTATAATTAGGATTTGAAACATGAGCTCTGGCATTTTTGAGGCGGTTGCTATTGTGTTGGATGCAAATTTCAAATTTCCAATAATTTTATGCTGTTATGGAGTTGGAAGATGAAGGATATTTTTAATTATTAGTCTGTTAAAGATTTAGTGGCTTTGTATTGCACATGTGCAGGCCATTGATTTAATCCTCTGCTGTTTTTCTACAGATAGGTAGTGCGAGCGATAGGGAGATGCAGTTGCAGGGAGAGATTAAACAGCTCTTGAAAGAGGCGAGCACCATGTCACAGTGAGTGGTTTCTTTAATTGGAATTGGATATTTTTTTACCCAATGAATTATAAACAGAGGCCGTTTGATGAAGAATTTTCACACACCAATTTCATTGATTAATCTATAAATATATATACAGCAGAGGTTAACATTGAGACCATTGCAAACCCTCCTAATGATAAGTTGCAACTATGACAGCTATACAAATTCAAATATAACTATACAACCTACTGATAATAATAGAAGTTTACATAAATTAAAACTCTTACCATCCAATATGCCCCCTCAAGATAGGCCACGGCTGGAGAGGCCAATCTTGTCCTTAAGAGACTGAAAAATGGGACGAGATAACGGCTTTGTCAGAGCATCCGCAAGTTGATCATTGGAGGAGACATGAGCTACACGTAAACCACTAGACTGCACTTGATCTCGAATGAAATGAAAATCAATTGCAACATGCTTCATACAGGAGTGAAAAATGGGATTCGAACATAGTTGTGTAGCACCTATATTGTCACAATAGATGATAGGTGCAGTAGGCAGCTTGAGACCAGGATTGGTGAGAAGGAAGCAAACCCAATTGAGTTCGGCTGCTACAGACCGAGACTCAGCCTCCGTGGACGAATGAGTGATAGTGTGTTGTTTCTTTGAGCTCCATGAAACGGGATTCCTTCCAAGATAGACAATATAGACAATGGTGGAGGAAAAATCATCCTTATTCCCAGCCCAATTAGCATCGGAAAAGGCATGAAGAGTAACCTGAGAATTTCTATGAATAACAGCCCCCTCATTTAATGTTCCACATAGGTACCGTAGTAATCGCTTGACAAGATCCCAATGATCGGAAGTAGGTTGATGCATAAATTGTGATAGTTTGTTAACGGCGAAGGAGATGTTTGGACGAGTGAGGGAAAGATACTGCAGATTCCCTACAGTGGCACGGTATGTGGAAGGGTCACTAAGAAGCGTACCAGAATGAAGGCTGATAGGTGGACTTGTAGGCAAGGGAGTCTAAACTGGTTTCGCACCAGTTATGTTGGTGCGAGCGAGAAGGTCCAAAATGTAGCGTCGTTGTGACAGGAGGATACCATGCTCGTGAGGAACAGCCTCAACGTCAAGGAAGTAGGAAAGAGGACCAAGATCCTTTAGAGAGAAACGTTGAGCAAGATTTTCAACAAAACGATCCACATGCGTTGAGTTGTTACCTGTGAGAATAATATCGTCAACATAAATGAGAAGATAAAGAACATTACCACCATTGTTAAGGACGAAGAGAGAGGTGTCAGCATAGGAGTTGGTGAAACCGGCTACTAGCAAGAACTGACGCAGCTCATGGTACCAAGCTCGTGGAGCCTGCTTGAGACCATATATAGCCTTCCTGAGCTTGCAGACATGAGTCGGGTGATATGAGTCAATAAAACCAGGAGGTTGTGCCATAAAAACTGTATCTGTGAGGTGACCTTGAAGGAAAGCATTGTTGATATCCAGTTGCCATAGTGACCAACCATTACTGATAGCAATACTTAGAACTAGCCTCACGGTAGTAGGTTTAATGACAAGACTGAAAGTTTCAAAATAATTCACACCAGGCCGTAGATTGAACCCCTTAGCAACCATACGTGCTTTGTACCTGTCAATTGAGCCATCTGACTTACGCTTGATCCTGAAAATCCATTTGCACCCAACTATATTGGATGCCGTGTCCGGTGGAACTAGCTCCTAAGTACCATTCTGAATAAGTGCATTACATTCCTCTGACATGTCCCGATGCCAATTAGAATTTTTAAGTGCCTGTGTTACAATGGTCAGTTCAAATTCAAATGACAGCTGTAGGCTTGTATGGAGTTTCAACTTCTACACAGGCTTGTGAATATCATTCTTTGCTCGAGTGGTCATGGGATGGCTCTTTACTGGTTGATGAGCAACACTTGATAACAAAGGCTACTGCAAAGGAACCAAATCAATGGTGGTATCATTGGTGGCCTGAATATCTGATCCAGAAGGGATGGGAGATGAAGCTGCAGACCCTGACGGAATAGTAGTAGGAGGGGACGAATGAGGAGCAGCAGCAGCAGGTGATAGGGCAGCAGTAGGTGGCGAGGCAGTAGCAAGTGGTGGTGCAGTAGCATTGTCGATAGGCAATAGGCCTGATATGGCAGTGACTGTCAGCAGTGGGCACCGATGAGAGGCAATGGACATCGTGGAAGTGGGAGCTCTACACGGTGACAGCCCTTGAGGTAGCGCAACTGAAGGTAGAGGTGAGACCGACCGACCGACTGGTGTGGGGGAGAGATACAGTGATGACATTTGGAACCCAAGAGCTAATGGTGGTGGGTGTTAGACGGTCTAGACTGGTATGTAGAGACTTGTAGGGAAAGACTGACTCCAAAAATTGAATGTGACGAGAGACATACATTTTGGCAGACGACGGATCAAAACATAGATAGGCACTTTAAGACAACGAATACCCAAGAAAGACACACGAAGATGATCGGTTATCTAACTTGTGAGACGAATATGGCCGAAGCCAAGGATAACAAAGACACCCGAAGATTTTCAGTTTGGAGTAATTTGGAGGTGATCCAAAAATCATTTCATACGGGGAGGAAAGGTGAAGTGTAGGGGTTAGCATTCTGTTTATCAGATAGATAGCAGTTGGAAATGCATGAGGCCAAAAATGCAATGGGACAGGGGCAAGAGTGAGTAACGCAAGACCCGTCTCAACAATATGACGATGTCTCCTTTCTGAGTACCCATTATGTTTAGGGGTGTGTGGTGGAGTGGTGAGATGTGAGACACCATTCATGGCAAGAAAATCTTTGAGTGACATAAATTCACCGCCAATGTCAGTGTAAAGAGTGATGATTTTGTGATTAAAGAATTTCTCAACAATAGCCTTAAAACGTATGAAAATCTCTTTAACCTCTGATTTCTTTCGAAGAGGAAAAAGCCATATATACTTAGTGAAATGGTCAATGAAAATGACATAGTATTTAAAACTGTCATGAGAACAAACTAGAGACGTCCATACATCAGAGAATATAATTTCAAGAGGTTTAGACGAGACAAGAGATGAAACGGAAAATGGTTGCTTATGACTTTTATCGCAATAGCAAGAATGACATACAAAATCCTTAGATAAAGGCGATGACACATCTAAACTGAAATTTGAAACAATACGTTGTAATATAGGAAACGCTGGATGACCTAATTTGTGATGCCAGTTTGAGGAGGAGGTTTTGACACTTGAGAACATTAGAACCGGTGAGGAGACAGGACTGGAAGTCAGCCACTCATACACCCCATCTTTGGTTGTGCCTCTCAAAAGGATTGCCCCCGTACAAAGATCCTTCACATGAAAAAAGGAAGATAAGAATTCAACTGAAACCGCATTAGTAGCACAAAATTGCGAAATCGAAATCAAATTCTTTTTCATATGAGGTACACAAAGAACATCATGTAATTTAAAGGTATTATCAATGTTTTAAAAAGCGGTTTGAGGCGGGGCGGCCTCGCCCGCCTCTCGGCGAAACCGCACCGGTGCGGCCGCACCTGAAGCTTTTGTTCAAACTCCCGCCTCCGCTGCATGAGGCGGCCGTATATTCGCCGAACTGCCCTCACTCTCCCGCCTCTCCTCTCACTCGGCTGCATTTTTTTTGCACTGTTAGCAAGTGGAAGGTCGATCTGAAGGATTGGCGGCCGACGCTTCTCCTAGTATCGGCTGTGATGCTGCACGTGCTCTAGTTCGGCAGTGATGGTGACGCGGCCGAGAAGTCGAGCTACTTTTCGAACGTAGATCTGTGTTGATAGAAGCAGATCTGGCAGTCGGTGATGAGGGGAAAGTTGCTGGTCGGCGGCGTCTGATTCTGATGGTATCGTCTGTGTCGGCCACGCGCAGTTCCGGTGGCGGCGCTGCGGCAGCGGACGGCGGCGTGTTTCAAATTCAAAATTTTTTAAAATCTTTTTCTTCATCCCGTTTGTTTGTGTTTCTCTCATCTGTTTTGTACTTTGTTCTTCATCTCTCTCTATTTTATTTTTGTCTTTTTATTTTTATTTTTTAAATCATAGCAGCTGTCAACTGCTTTCTCTATGTAGCTTCCAGCTGGTCTAGATGCTAGCAGCTGGTGGCTGCTTATTAAATTATTATTATATATTTTTGGGAGCTAAGTTTATGGTAGAATTTGGACTATGAGTTTGGGTAATTCTATTATTAATGGTTCATTTGTTGGATATTTATGTTTGTATTATTGAATATGACTTATTTATTGAAGATTATGAAACATTTTCAACTTTATTGATTTTTTTAAATTTTAAATTATTTTTTTTCCATTTTCGGGTTGAGGCAGCCACCTCGCCTCACGGAGGCTTGACCGCCCCGCACCGCTTTCCGAGTTTTAAAACCTTGGGTATTATTAGAAGCACAAAGAGATGTTGAACCGGTATTAGTGATTGAAAGACTAGAGCCATCTCCAATCATAACATCATCGGAGCCACTGAAAGGTGAGTGTAGAGACAAATTGTTCAAGTCGGCTGTCACATGATGTGATGCCCCACTATCAAGTAATCAGGTAGGGTTGGGAGAAGAGGCTGTCGCTGCATAATTAGCGCTGGGTTGCCAAGGAGTCGGTAGTGAAACATTGTGGGGGACAGTAGGCTGTTGAACTGGAACCATTTAAAAAGATGGACAATGCTTGACTGAGTGTCCTTAAACCCCATACACCTGAAAGCGGCCAAGATAGGGACGTGGAGCTTATGAATTTCGTTGATGAGATGGACTGCTGCTGGGTGACGGCTGCCTATTTGCTGGAGAAGAAGATTGACGCCAATTTGTGTTTCTAGGAGAGAGAGGATGCTAGTTGTTGTGATGTTGCTGCTGTCGCCAATTCAAGCCAGATCGAGAAGCAAGGTTTGCAGTGGCTGGAACAGGTGATGACCGCTTCTTGTTATTGTGAAGAGATGCTTCAAATGTTAGGAGCTTCTCATGAAGCTCATCAAAGGAGATGGGGTTATCTCGAGCCTGAACAGCCCGAACCAATTCTTTGTAATCGTCATCAAGTTCGTCAAGAATCCACTCTGTGATATCATCATCGTCCATTGGAGCACCAAGCAATGCCAGTTCATCTACACGAGCCTTGATAGAGTGAAGAAAATCTGTGATGGATTGAGTACCTTTTGTGGAGTGTTTGAGAAGAGCCTTGACTTGCTTGATGCGTCCTCGAGACGGTTTGGCATAAGTATTTGCAAGAATGGTCCAAGCTTCCATTGAAGTTTTGGCTCTAGCAACAAAGGAGATGATTGTGGGAGATAGAGAGCCAACGATAACATTCAGAATAAGTTGGTCTTGCCGAACCCAAATGTTGTATGCAGGATTCACAGTTGAGACTTCGTTCACAGTGATATTGGCTGGTGGATAAGGCTTGGAGCCATCAATAAACCCAAGGAGATCATAGCCAATAAATAGGGTTTGAAATTGAATTTTCCAGGACATGTAGTTGTTGATGGTGAGCTTGAGAGGGGTTTGAGCAGAGATGTTGATGGTAATAAGATGAAATTCATTGGAATGTAGTGTAGTTGAAGTGGCTGGAGTTACATTGATAATTGTTGGAGGTGCCACAGAGGAAGAACTGTTGTCAGGAGGGAGACCTGTAGAGCTGTTGTCATGAGATGAGCCCGTATTCAATGTACTCATGATTGGAGTGAAGTGGAGAAGAGATGAGAAAGAGAAAAATATATGTGTTCTAGGTAGAGACCGACGACTCTGATACCATATAAACAGAGGCGGTTTGATGAAGAATTTTCACACACCAATTTCATTGATTAATCTGTAAATATATATCCAGCAGAGGTTAACATTGAGACCATTGCAAACCCTCCTAATGATAAGTTACAACTATGACAGCTATACAAATTCAAATATAACTATACAACCTACTGATAATAATAGAAGTTTACATAAATTAAAACTCTTATCATCCAATATGAATTATGCATTTCATGGAACTTTGATTTTGATTAACGAGCATTGAATTTGCCATCATTTTTTTTTATGAATAGTCCTTTTATTATGTACATGAATTGCTTTTTTTGGACTTGTTTTATTATATTTGTCCGAGTTCATAAAGGAAGATTTAATTGTTTAAATATAATTATTAAATTATCGACAATCATTTATCTATGCTTAATCATTATTGATTGTAGTTGTCAAAAAACATTATTGATTGTAGATTGTAGAAGCTACTACGTGGCATGACAACCCGATTCGACCTTGACCCATTCGATCAAGTGACCCACCAAGATGCCTGAAGTTCCATTTGGCTAATACACCCAACAAACGAAACAAAAGTGTAAAAAGTTAAATATTAGATCAAGCTAATGAAGACGAAGCCATAAAGAAACCTCGATTGTCAATTCGTTGACAAAATTCGCGACATTGGCACAAAGATATATGACAATCATGAGAGAAGAAGGAACTCCAGTCTAATAGTGAAGCTCCATTGTTGCACCGTTTATTTTTTTCATCGTCCTTACTTTCCATTTAGTTTCCAAGTTTCTCGATCAATCGAAGAGAGTACGTGTAAATTCACTTATAATTTTTCCAATTTGTCTATATTTGATAATTGCATATAATAGACAACTTATATGTAATGGTTTGATTATTGAGATTTGCTGGTATAACTGTAAATAAACTATGTTTGATAATATTATAATTAGGATTTGAAACATGAGCTCTGACATTTTTGAGGCAGTTGCTATTGTGTTTGATGCAAATTTCAAATTTCCAACAATTTTGGGTTGCTATGGAGTTGGAAGATGAAGAACAATGAAAAGTTTACATTTTGCTTTTAATTATTAGTTTGTTAAAGATTTAGTAGCCGAAATAGGTGCCTTTACGGTTTTGTAGCTTTGTATTGCACCTATGCAGCCCATTGATTTAACCCTCTGATGTTTTTCTATAGAGAGGAAGTGCAAGCAATAGGGAGATGCATTTGCGGGTGAAAGAGGCGAGCACCTTGTCACTGTGAGTGGTTTCTTTAATTGGAATTGTATATTTTTACCCAATTATGTATGCATTTCATGGAACTTTGATTTTGATTAATGAGCATTGAATTTGCCATTGTTTTTAATTAATAGTCCTTTTATCATACATGAATTGCTTTTTTCGGACTTGTTTTATTATATTTGTCCGAGTTGGGAAAGGAAGATTTAATTGGTTAATATAATTATTAAATTATCGACAATCATTTATCTTTGTTTAATCATTATTGATTGTAGTTGTCAAAAAATAATAATTATTGATTGTAGATTGTCGAAGCTACTATGGGGCATGACAACCCGATTTGACCCTGACTCATCTGATCAAGTGACCCACCAAGACATATGAAGTTCCATTTGGCTAATACACCCAACGAACGAAAAAAAAACGTGTAAAAAGTTAAGATCAAAATCAAGCTAATGAAGACGAAGCCATAAAGAAACCTCGATCGTCAATTCATTAACAAAATTCGCGACATTGACACTGAGAGATACGACAATCATGAGAGAAGAAGGAACTCAAGTAGAATAGCAAAGCTCCATCAACAGGGAGCCGAGGTGGGGTATACACATCGATAGGGAGCCAGGGTTGGATGAGCTTCGCTTCCTCTTTAATGCACTTGAAGGCCGCCTTGTGAATCAGCAGGCGATCCTGAGGTGGGGTATACACATCGTAACCTTGATGAGGGAGGGACAAAGTAATGTAGTCTGGAATCTTGTACTCCTCCCTTAGCTTGGTGAGTGTGTCCAGAGTACACAAGGAGTCGAGCATTATCCGATCGTCGTGGAAGGAGGCGAAAGAGCCGGTCTAGACTCCAACTAAGGTAACATCAGGACCGCCACCCTCCACGTCGCGGCCAACGTTTGCAGTCTCTACCTCGTCGAAAATTTGTACCGGATCGTCTAGTTTGTTGTTGAAATCCAACCGGATTCTTGGGTTTCTTGTAGAAAAGCAACGCTGCCTAGGAGTGTCAGCACCAACCGCTTGATCTTTATCACGACCTCGTTTCCTTCCTTTCAATGTCAGAGAATCCTCCACCGAGTCGGCCTTCTTCATACTTGATCGAACCAAAATTGGTATGATTTTGGTCCCCATTTCCTTCCCCTTTTGCTTGATTCTTGGACATTATTCTGTGATTTAATGGTGTAAATTAAGTGTTTTCAGGAATTTATAGAGTTCAGGGGCATTGGAGTAATTTTGGTGAAATAGGGGCTAAAGTGTAAAATATGGAGGAAGAATTGAAGTTATTATGATATTAGAAGAGATCAGGGGGCTATCTGCAATTCGCCACACAAGCAACCAGAACGCGCCACGTCACTGATGCATTAAACGGTGAGTTTTAGTGGAGGGGATCAGGTGCAGCCCAAAACGCTACCATTTCATTTAATGGAAGCAGATTTGCAATTGGGCCTCATGCGTGGCCCAAACTCACGTCAAGACAGGGCCCAACACTGACCCTCAGCTGCAGTCCATGACGCGCCCAAATCTGTTATGCGCAGCCCAATTACACCCCTCTCTTCTTCTAATTGCACCCCCATTTAGAGAAATAGCAGCAGCCCATTTGCACCCCTATAACCTGCTGAACACACCCCAAAACTCCTATTCATCATCTTCTTCACGCATGGTCAGCCATGGCAGCCAAACCCTAAGTGCGCCGCCACCGGAATATGCCTCTTCCTGGACCTACCGGCGGCCAACTCCGGCGCCAAACGGTCGGCCAACCGACCAGCTACTCGGTCGCAACAATTCTGGCCCTCTAATCGGTCGGAATCCGGCAGCCCTTTCACACCCAAAATTACCTTAGGTCGCCCCTAAGCCCAAATCGCGACGAAACCTCGTAAATTGAGGTCGCGGTTTGTATTCCGAGGTCGCCATGGCGATAGAGAGTTGTTTTGGCACCTGATTGATTTGCCATTTGCATCCCTAAGGTCGCCATTAATGCCAAAACAGTGACAACCTTGCTGTGCAATTCTGATTGGTGGGGCAAATTACACAATGACCCCTTCTATTGGACTAAATGGTAATTTGCCATGGTCAGGGGGTGTTTTGGTAATTTACCACCTGAGACCTAATTTGAAAATCCTATAAATTCATCACATTTTCCCTCTTTTAGACAACTCTTGACCACCAAGAAATCTCCTTTCTCCACCATTCCTTTTCTCCCCATTTTTCTCTCCTACCTAAACTTAACATCTGGATTACCTTCCCAAATCATTCATTTTCTTCCCATCTTCTCCACAAATCTCCTTAGTCACTTCCCATTAGACTCTACCTATCTAGACACATCCTCATCATCCACTCTTTACACAAGGAGCATCAAAGGCAAGGAAATGATCAAGCTTACAAAAGGTGGCCCATGGGTGATTTCCTAATCTTTTACTTTCCTTCCCTTTGATTGTAATATGTGTAATTAAATCCCCTTTCTAGGGTTTTGATGTGAGAATATTTGGATTGGGATTTGCTTAAGCTTTTATATATTTTAATCTCTATTTGTGTTCTATTCATTTTATAATTAGATTCTTTGCATTATGTAATTGACATGTATACCCACTAGTTGATTATAATCTTGCTTAGGATAATTTGTTATATAATCTTGATTGGATTGACAACCTTGATGGATTGAGAACTTAGTGAATAGGATAGATTGTCGGAGGGTATATCAACCGCGATAATCTAAGCCGTTAATTGTAACAAATCGATCCCACCGTGACCCTCTTTCCTTAATCGGTTAGGCATTGTGGTGGGAAGTTGTTTAAGGTTCATAGTGATGGCCTAAACACATTTTAGAAATCAATTGGTTAACATTTATGAGATCCGTTCACTAAAGTAGCTTGATAAGCATTTCCTGTAATTCATTTGTGATCCCATTAATTCCCTAGCTATTCTCTTAATTGTTTATTCCATTATCTTATCTAGATTTGTTAAGTATTCTTTTATTAGTTTTTTTAGGTTTATTTTTCATGTATGTTTGGTGGCTTGATAACCCATTCACTCATTCATATTTTTATGATTTATTTTATTGCATATAGATTAGTTAATTTATTCAACTAATCACTCTAATTCCTTGTGGAACGAATCCCACTTGCCACTTTACTAATTTTCTATCTAAGTGGTGAAAAATCGGTTTTCTAAACGATCACATTTTAAATATCATTTTGTTGAGTACACAAACGACACCTCATCAATACTAAATAAGGCGTTAAGACTATCTGAAGAATGTGGAGAAGCGGGGTCCGGGTGCATAGAAGCCACTACTAGGTGAGTTTGGTCGACGGGGTTTCCTTGAGAAGTGGTGGAGAGTTCGAAGGAGATGCCATTGAGGAGGAAGAAGAAGAGAGTAAGAGAAGCATAGAAGATTGCTAGTAAGAAGAAAGAGAAAGCAGGGAAGCTAGGGTTTTTTTTTGCTATGATCTTGAAATTTGAAAGTGGTGGAGAAGGCACTAACAAAGCCGGTCTATTTATAGAAGGGGGCAGGCGGTTACACACAAGGAAATCGGAATCGATGACCGGCAACGTGCTTGAAGGACGTGTTGGAGACGGTTTTGCATTAATTGCGCCAAAAAGGCTCTTTTTGAAAACATAGAACCAATCGTCGACTGACACGCAGATTGTGCAATTAATACCAATGTATCCAAGGAGGATTTCCTCTTCTACAGTGGAGATTAGTCAGACAGGGGATATGTAGACAGACAAGGCAGAAAATCCTTCAAGCATGATCAAAGTCCTGACTCCGACCCCGACCCCGACCCCGACCCCGACAAGGTATCAGTGTCCAAGTCAGGGGGGACTTCTGTTAACCACCAAAATTGGCGGAGGACCAAAGAAGAATTTTCCACCTCGATTCAAGGAGGACATGGGAATCCAAATACCATCTGGCTACCCCGAAAAGGGAGGGATCTCGACTGATCCGAGTACATACCCCCTCCAAAGGGATCCAGCCCAGCAATCCCCTAGTCTCTCGTTGACCCCGTGGTATCCCAATGCGAAGTTCCACCCAGTACCCCGATTCATAGTACATCACTAAGTACCCCGATTCACAAGCACTACCCCAAGCTGGTCTACTCGCAGGTCCAACAAGTATCTCGACACAGAGTTCCACCAAGCATCCCGCTATTGTACCCTCCGGATATCTCTCTACTTCATCAGCAAGGTACCCCGCTACAGTCTCGGTTGATATCTCGATCCTCAGATATCAGTGGGATACTCAGGAGTTCATACCACCCTCTAGAATCAGCCCACCAAGCAGGAAGATACTAGATGAAGAAATTACCGAAGAGCAAGACTCTTATGCCACGAAAACTAGGTTAAAGCTTTATGGAGATATACTGAAACGCCACCGTTCAGTCGAAAAAGAAGAAGTATACTCCTTCTCGCCAACTGAAAAGTTTTATTCTAACAAGTCAATTCTATTAGAATCCTCCTAGGAAGGAAAGACTCGATACTTATTTATCTACTTATCAAATATAGTCTTTTATATTTAATAAACTACTACTAATAGTATAATACTAGGAAACATATTTCCTAATCAGAAAAAGATTTGATTTTTAATTAAATAATTAATTAACATATTAATTAATTTCTATTTAATTAAATAATAAAATAAAATAATATAATGGGCTAATAAATATAGCCTTGCTGCCCATGACTTTAACATGGACTATATATTGTTTTTCTTTTTTTATTAAATCCATTTGGACTTTAGTAAAAAGCCGACATGTGAACTAGACCCATTCTTACTAAAAGAAATAAGCCCACCTGCCTTTCATTAATATATTAATATAATTAAACAGCCCATTAAATAAATAACGTGCAAATTATATTCTTAATATATTAAATACAATTCTAAATGGACCCATAAATAGTCCGGTAGAATATATCAAGTGATTCATGCAAGTCCGTGCGGATTGGGGATCTTGGCGGGCCTATCTAAATTTAAGCTCCAATAGACATAACCCAATCACAATCAACAAATGATTCACTTAGGTTCAATCTATTAATTTTAGTTCATTCCACTAAAGAACTAAAATTACACTCTTAAATAAAGATGGAATAAGTAAACGATTCTCATTCATACCCTAGACAATCTTATAGGAGATAATGAATCCTCGTGAAGAATATCAGTAATCGCCAAGAGCTCATAAACCGCCTATAGCTCTCCAAGTTACCATATTTACTCATATGACCACAGTTTGAACTTGAATATATATTATGACTTGTTCAGAAGTCATCTTTCAATAGACACTATTGAAAACTCAATGTTAAGATTTCATATCCAAAACCACAAAGCATCCATATGATGATATTCTACTCACATTTAATAAATGGAGCCACGATGTCCATATCTATAAATGAAGTCCTCTATCGATTAACAAATGAATACCACCAAACTATCGAGGATAGACTATACTATATAATCGTACTCATTGATAGCTCAAATGATAATACTTGCAACCATAAGTCCATCATTTATCTTAGGATAAAGATAGACTCTCCGATTGTCCTGATAATGAAAAGACTTTTATCTATTGACGGTTCTAGAAAAAGTATTTCATTGTGATCCAGTTCAATGCACCCAGTGCACTAGATTCTTTTACTCGAAGACCCTTCGATGATTTTAGAATCATCATAACACATTTGATCCCACTCAAATGCTAGTAAAAGAATTCTACAACTTTAACAAGATAAAGGTGTCCAACCTCTAACTTAAGTTGTGAACGTTATTCAAGACTAACTAAAGAATTGTGTCTACTCGTACATATCCAGATGTACGAACAATTCTTCTTTTCTCATAGTCTTTTGACCTTATAATTATTTACTTTGACAATTATAATAATAAATGCTATAAGATTTTGTTAAAAATAGAAATCACTTTATTAATATGAAAAGATTGTCAAGTACAATATTACACTCTTACTATTGAGCATAATCCTAATAATCTCGCACTTGCGCTATAGCAAATGTGTCATATCTCTCATTCCCATGTTCTATAGGTGCCCATCAAAACTCTTCTGTGGTAGAGCCTTTGTGAAGGGATCCACTAGATTTTCTACTGACACGATTTTGGTAATCGTCACGTCACCCATATGCACAATCTCCCCAAGAAGATGATACTTCCTTTCAATGTGTTTCCCTCTCTTATGACTTCTTGGTTCTTTCGAATTAGCCACTGCTCCACTATTGTCACAGTAGATAGTGATCTGCTTATTCGCACTAGGAACCCTTTCTAAGTCAATCAAGAATTGGCGGAGCCAAACAGTCTCTTTGACAGCTTCGCATGCAACAACATACTCAGCTTCCATGGTGGAGTCAGCAATACATGATTGCATGATACTCCTCCATATGACTGCTCCTCCTTCAAGAGTAAACACAGATCCTGATGTAGATTTTCTAGAGTCAGAATCTGACTAGAAATCAGAATCTGTATACCCTACAGGAATCAAATCCCCTTCAGAGTATACAAGCATATTGTCTCTCGTTCTCCTGAGATACTTGAAAATATGCTTGATTGCCGTCTAGTGATCAGGTCCAGGTTTCGATTGAAACCTGCTAACTATACCAATAGCAAAACAAATATCTGGTCTAGTGCAGAGCATTGCATACATGAGGCTTCCAACTGCCGAGGCATATGGAACCCTACTCATGAATTGCTCTTCATTCTCATTCTTAGGAACTTGTTCCTTAGAAAGTTTGTTTCAATGCCTGAAAGGTAACATACCTTTCTTAGAATCCTGCATGGAAAATCTAGACAAGATTTTATCTATGTATGAAGCTTGGGATAGTGCAATCGTTCTATTCTTTCTATCCCTTATTACTTGGATATTAAGAATATAACTTGCTTCTCCTAAGTCCTTCATATCAAATTGTTTTGCTAACCATTCTTTTATTGATGTCAATACACCTGCATCGTTTCCGATGAGTAGTATATCATCAACATAAAGAATTAGGAAAACCAACTTGTCGCCCTTGATCCTTTTGTATACACAAGGTTCGTCAAGATTCTGAACAAATCCAAAACCTTTCACAGCTTGATCGAACCTTATGTTCCAGGATCGGGATGCTTGTTTTAATCCATATATGGATTTTTGCAACTTGCATACCTTTTCCACTTGACCTTTTTCAATGAATCCTTCCGGTTGCATCATATGGATGCTTTCGTCAAGACTTCCGTTAAAGAAAGCTATCTTGACGTCCATTTGCCAAATCTCTAAATCTAAAGATGCCATAATGGATAAGAGTATCCTAATGGATTTAAGCATGGCCACATGAGAGAAGGTTTCCTCGTAATCGATACCTTCTTTCTATGTGTAACCTTTAGCTACTAATCTAGCTTTAAAGGTTTCCACCTTTCCATCCATACCTCTTTTCCTCTTGTATACCCACTTGCACCCAATGGGTTTTATCCCTTTAGGCAAGTCTATAAGGGACTAGACTTTGTTATTGAACATGTACTCAATCTCAGATTGCATTGCCTTTTGCCAATGGCTACTATCAACATCCTTCATTGTTTCCTTATATATGTAGGGATCATCGTCGTCCGAGAGAATCTCCAATGATTCTCTCAGACCGATGTATCTCTCGGGTTGTCTAACAACCCTCCCACTACGACGAGGAATGGTAGGTTGTTGATCTTGTGATGGTTCAGAACTTACAATTGAGCCAGGTTGTGAAACCTCTTGTGGAATTGTATCTTCTGACATCTCATTCAGGAAAATTCTCTTTTAGGTATAAACTCATTCATATAGTCTTTTTCCAAAAATTTAGCATTTGTCGAAACAAATACTTTAAGATCTGAAGGACTATAGAAATAATACCCTTTAGTTCCTTTTGGATACCCCACAAATATGCATGTTTCTGTACAGGACTCCATCTTTTCTGTCTTTCCTTCTAACACATGCGCAGGACAACCAAATATCCTTAAGTGTTGTAAACTAGGCTTTCGCCCAGTCCACAACTCATGCGGTGTTTGAGGAACCGACTTCGATGGTATATCGTTTAGAATGTACATTATAGTTTGTAGAGCATATCCCCAAAAAGAAATAGGGAGTGTTGAATAACTTAACATTGACCTAACCATATTCAAAAGAGTCTATTTCTTATTTCTGCCACCCTATTCTGTTGAGGTGTACCTGGTGCGGAAAACTAAGAAATGATCTCATTATCAATAAGATATTGCTGAAACTTACCAGATAGATATTCTCCACCACGATCAGATCTCAAGATTTTTATGTGTTTCTCTAACTGATTCTCCGCTTCAGCTTTAAATGCTTTGAACATGTTAAAAGCATCCGACTTATGTCTCATGAGATACACATAACCAAAACTTGAATGATCATCTGTGAAGGCGATGAAGTACTCATATCTACCTATAGCTTGAATGCTCATAGAACCACATACATTAGTATTAATCCAAAACATTCAGTGGCTCTTGTGCCTTTGGTCCTGAACGACCTTTCGGTAATTTTACCTTCCAAATAGGATTCACAAGTTGGTAGATCATCAACCTTTAAGTCACTTAAAGGTCCATCACTAGCCAATCTTTTAATCCTATTAAGGTTAATATGACCTAGGCGCAAATGGCATAGGTAGGTTTCATCTTTTGATAATTTTACTCTTTTATGATTAGGTTGCACTAATTCTGTGTCTAACAAGTGAGAGATATTTCTATGTAAATAGAATAGACCATTTTCCAATGTACCTTTGCAAACAAATTTGTCATCCTTACTAATAATAAATTTTTTATTAAAAGTAACTGAATATTCAAATTTATTTAAACAAGAAACTTAAATTAAATTTCTCTTGAATTGAGGTACATAATAAATGTCTATTAAATCTAAATGCATACTAGAATTTAAGATAACTCTAATATCTCCCACTGCACTAGCAAACACCAACACTCTGTTGCCTAAACGCAAGTTGATTTTATTCTTATTTAGCCTTCTCCTTTCTTGAAACCCCCGTAAGGAATAACAAACATGATTAGTGGCTCCAGAGTCTACGATCCAAGAATATGTAGAATCTGCCAGAAAAACGTGTTTCAAGATAATTCATATTACCTTGTTCCTTCTTATTTTGAGACTTTGGTAAATTACTTTTCCAATGTCTCTTTTCACCACTAAAGAAACACTTCCTTTTGATCTCGGTTACTTTCTTGGTAGGCCCAAGTTGCTTTTTCTTCTATTATTCCTTGACCTTCTGACGGGTCTTAATAGTAGCAACTTTACCAACCATATGAATTTCTTCTAGAGACATCATCATATCAGCAGCAGACCCCATTCCTTCATGCTGCTATTGCAACACGTCTGAGATGGTAGCCGTTTGACCATCTCATTAGAGGTCTTCCACTGCTCATACTCGTCTCATTGCATCACATTAGATTCATTAGTAGGAGCAGGTGGTTTAGGAGTAGTTAGAACAAAATTTATATTTTTTCAGCTTGCAGCAACAACCCAATTTTCCTTTTCCATGTGACATAATTATTATCGGTTAAAGTTTTATCTTTTAGGATGATCATTAGGGATGGGATCATGATTTCTTAACAAAAATATATATGAGTAAATAATCATTGTTTAGCATTTTCGAATATTTATCTTGAATTAAATATATATAATTCAATCGTAAAATTCAACGTTTGATCCAACACCCATAAATGTTACGCCTCCTTTGGGAGTTCGCACTATTTACTAGTTGGACTAGGTCCCACCTAATTGTTAATATAACAACCAACGTTTTTAATTTTAGCCTTGTGTTTTTATTAACAAGAACTCTTGGGAGGATATTAATAAAAATACATTGAGTGTACTACCAAGATTTCGACCCTCAATATATTCCCTCACGAAAATCCCTCCTTGGGGAGTAGATCTCGTTTGAGTCAATTGTCTAGTCTATCCTTGTAAGGAAGTATCTTGCTATATTCCATTCATGGACGCCCCTTGGGGGGGTTACCAAAAAACAATATAACTCAACTAACCTTGGAGGCCCTAGGTGTTTGCAATACACCTTCTCCCACTCAATTATTTAAGGCATGTGATTAAATCACATAGAATGATTTACCAAGTTATCTAGATGCCAATTAGATACCTAAATAATTCAATGCATGTTCATACAAAAAGAGATATATGAGTGGCACTCCTATTCTACATGACATGTTATCAAACAATAACAAATATTGTAATATTTACGCAAAGTAAATAGCCACGATTTTGATCCATCCTAGAAAAGCAAGTAAATTACATTTGTTTGGAATACAAAAAACTCCTTTCTTGGCGAACAAATCTTCAAGTGGCCATGGATCACTTGAGCACCCACGGCTGCCCAATTGGCGTGTACACTCCACAACCCTAACAAGGGCTGCCGTGTGCAGCCCATGGACTCCATGGGGCTGCCATGCGCAGCCCACAGTCCAACATGCATAGCTGCGTGCAATTTTGCACGTGTGCACGTTGCTATGGTGCGCATGGTCTCAAACTCGTTCCGGTTGCTACTAATTCTTCAAGTCTTCGAATCTTCGATGCTTGAACATATTACAAACATATTTATACAATAAAAATACTGCAGTTTTTTTTTTAACCACATCAGTATTTAATACAAAAAAAAAATACTGCACTATATTTTAATACATTAAAAAAAATACTGCAGTTTAATATAATACAAAAATAAAATATTAACAACTACCAAGAAGGAAATTGTGACGATAATAGGCCACCCTTCTTGTTACAATTCCGAAACAAAAAATACATTGAAATTCTAGGATCGAAATCGAGCAATAACAATTCACTTTATATCAAAATATAACATATATAAATCCATACATTCCAATGTAATTATATATGAGAATACCTAGAGTGCCATCTCTTTCTAAACATGCATAATCACAATAAAAAGAAATAGATTCACGTATATATACGTTAATTAATTAAAGGGTACAACCAGGCTCTGATACCAATTCTAGGGAAAAATACGTTTGCACGCGGCGAAAGCGAGACTAAAAAGAAGTTTAGTATATTTTAAAATTTTTCCATATTTGAACCTTAACCCTTTAATTAATTAAACAATATATACCAAAAGATATCATACCTTTGTCGCGTAATCCGATTGACTATGCGTCGATGGTAATCCGCAAGATCTTCCAATCCGATCACGAACGTGAATCACCTAGGAGCGTGGTCTCCCTTCTCTTTGAATTGTGTACCTGAGAATGGACAACAAAACTTTTCTGATTTCTGTTAGTCACAATAAACTCCAAGAGATTGCTAAGAACATTCCGGTCACTTTTAAATTCACAATCGTTAGATTGAAACTCGCATGAACCTTATTCGAAATTGTGCACAAAACCTTTTGATGTAAAGATTACTAGTGCACTATCGAAATAACAATTCTTCTCTCACAACCCCTCTTGGCCGAATTTCACACTAGTCTAAGAGTTGGATTTTATTTTTCTCTAGCAAAAGAAAAATCTCTCAATTGCAAAAACTAGGGTTTGACAAATAAATAAAGAATATATATATGTATATCTTTTTGACCGCCAATCACTTGCTCAAAAATATATATATTCCATTAGCCGAATTCTTTTTCACATGTATATATCCCAAATCTGACTGCCTTATATATATATATATAATGCCATATATGGCTGCATGCCTCCATATATATTTCTGCATGCATATATGTATATATCCCTATATTTTCCGCATGCATTATGCATATATAAAATGTATATATATCCCACATTCATGCATATATCTTATGTACAAACCCTAATCCAACTCTTTAGTGTATTTGTGATTATATAAAAGACTTCCTAATTTGACTAGATAAATAAATCCCTTATTTATCTACTTATCAAATATAGTCTTTTATATTTAATAAACTACTACTAATAGTATAATACTAGGAAACATATTTCCTAATCAGAAAAAGATTTTATTTTTAATTAAATAATTAATTAACATATTAATTAATTAATTTCTATTTAATTAAATAATAAAATAAAACAATATAATGGGCTAATAAATATAGCCTTCCTGCCCATGACTATAACATGGACCATATATTGTTTTTCTTATTTTATTAAATCCATTTGGACTTTAGTAAAAAGCCGACATGTGAACTAGACCCATTCTTACTAAAAGAAACAAGCCCACCTACCTTTCATTAATATATTAATATAATTAAACAGCCCATTAAATAAATAATGTGCAAATTATATTCTTAATATATTAAATACAATTCTAAATGGACCCATAAATAGTCCGGTAGAATATATCAAGTGATTCATGCAAGTCCGTGTGGATTGGGGATCTTGGCGGGCTTATCTAAATTTAAGCTCCAATAGACATAACCCAATCACAATTAACAAATGATTCACTTAGGTTTAATCTATTAATTTTAGTTCATTCCACTAAAGAACTAAAATTGCACTCTTAAATAAAGATGGAATAAGTAAACGATTCTCATTCATACCCTAGACAATCTTATAGGAGATAATGAATCCTCGTGAAGAATATCAGTAATCGCCAAGAGCTCATAGACTGCCTATAGCTCTCCAAGTTACCATATTTACTCATATGACCACAGTTTGAACTTGGATATATATTATGACTTGTTCAGAAGTCATCTTTCAATAGACACTATTGAAAACTCAACGTTAAGATTTCATATCCAAAACCACAAAGCATCCATATGATGATATTCTACTCACATTTAATAAATGGAGCCACGATGTCCATATCTATAAATGAAGTCCTCTATCGATTAACAAATGAATACCACCAAACTATCGAGGATAGACTATGCTATATAATCATACTCATTGATGGCTCAAATGATAACAATTGCAACCATAAGTCCATCATTTATCTCAGGATTAAGATAGATTCTCCGATTGTCCTGATAATAAAAAGACTTTTATCTATTGACGGTTCTAGAAAAAGTATTTCATTGTGATCCAGTTCAATGCACCCAGTGCACTAGATTCTTTTACTCGAAGACCCTTCGATGATTTTAGACTCATCATAACACATTTGATCCCACTCAAATGCTAGTAAAAGAATTCTACAACTTTAACAAGATAAAGGTGCCCAACCTCTAACTTAAGTTGTGAACGTTATTCAAGACTAACTAAAGAATTGTGTCTACCTCGTACATATCCAGATGTACGAACAATTCTTCTTTTCTCATAGTCTTTTGACCTTATAATTATTTACTTTGACAATTATAATAATAAATGCTATAAGATTTTGTTAAAAATAGAAATCACTTTATTAATATGGGTTGGTCGAAGCTACCAACAAAACCATTAAAAAGCTCCTGAAGAAAAAATTCCAACAAAAGAAGGGATTATGGGTTGAAGAGTTACCCAACGTGCTGTGGGCTTATAGGACAACCAAGAGGACTGCCACGGGGGAGACCCCTTATTCGTTAGTCTATGGGATTGAGGCGGTCTTGCCCATCGAGCATAAGCTCATATCTTTCCGGGTTCTAAATTATGAACCAGAAGATAATGAGGCTAATAAGAGCCAGTCTGGATCTACTTGAGAAAAAGTGGCAGTGTACCGGAGTAAGATAGCCTGACACTTCAATAAAAGGGTAAGGATCCGGAATTTCAAAGATGGAGATTTGGTTTTTTGGAAAGTAACTCAGAACACACGAAGGAGCTCCGACGGGGTGTTAGCTCCTAGCTGGGAAGGTCCCTACCTGATAAAAGCAATGCTTTGGGGTGATGCCTACAAGCTGGAGGACATGAAGGGGTACCCAGTGGATCATACATGGAACGTTGATCACCTCAGGAAGTTCTACCCTTAGATATTCAACTTGTATCGGCTAGTATATACACCCCGAATTCATATTGTACTACTTGGGAAATTTAATAAAATCAGTTTCCTTTCCTATATGATTCTCCTATGTACTTTCTGCAATGTCTCCTACTTGACTCTCCAATGTCTCTAACATGATATTCATTTTACAAGTTTTTTGCCATTATTGAATAGCCTAAAGACCAGGAAATAGCCTTATGGCGCTCTTGTTGCCTTGGTCGGGGAATATTCTCCTCCAGGAAGATTCTGGGTTATCAGATTACAGATCCGGACTTGTGGCCCTAGTTGCCCGTCGCATCCTCAAGACCAGGAAATAGCCTTACGACGCTCCTGCTGCCTTGATCGGGGAATACCCTCCTCTTAGAAGGATTTGATTTACCAAACTAAAGACCTGGACTCGTGGCCTTAGTTGCCCGCCGTATCCTCAAGAATAGGAAATAGCCTTATGGCACTCTTATTGCCTTGGTTGGGGTATACCCTCCTCCAAGAATCCTGGTGCTAAAGAGGCCTAAGTTGCCTACCATGACAGACTTACAGAAGGATCGTGATACCTCGCCAGGGTACATGATTCCTTACTTCTCCATTTCAATATTAGGAAATAGCCTTATGGCGCTCCTGCTGCCTTGGTCGGGGTATACCTTCCTCCAAGAAGCTTGGTGCTAAAGTGGCCTAAGTTGCTTATCAGGACAGACTTATAGAAGGATCGGGATACCTCGCCAGGGTACATGATTCCTTACTTCTCCATTTCAAGACAAGGAAATAGCCTTATAGCGTTCTTACTGCCTTTTTCGGGGTATACCCTCCTCCAAGAAGCCTGGTGCTAAAGTGGCCTAAGTTGCCTACCAAGACAGACTTACAGAAGAATCGGGATACCTTGCTAGGGTACCTAATTCTTTACTTCTCCATTTCTCCAAAAGGTTAGCGTTAAAGGGGCCTAGGTTGTCTGTCAAGTCAGATTATCAGAAGGATCGAGATACCTTGATAGGATACTTGGAACCTTAGATTACTACATGTTCATAAGAGCCCGATTAGGGAAGGAGACTTGACTACTTAACAGATCCTGCTAGTTTCTACGATTACGAGATACAAGGGTGTTCAATGTCTGGCCATCAAGCATCCTGATCAATTTTATCAAGGCACAGTCATTCATTCTGGGTCCAACTACTCACAAGCATGTATGCTTTAAAATTTTTTCCTAAGTTAGAAGAACAAGCAGGAAACTGTACGAGTCAACAAAAAAGGGAAACTGTATTGATCAAACAAGGTACCCAACCCCCTTTCCCGGGTTACAATAAATAAATAAATAAATATATAATAGCAAAAAAAAAAAAAGAGTAATAATAAAAACAAAGGGGTACAATAAGCTGCCAAGTCAGGTTTCCTTATCCCCCTTCAGTTGCTCTTCTTCGTCGGCTGCTTCCACCCTTGTGGCATCAGTCTCGACACCAGTCTGGGTTCTCTTAACTACCAGAACCTGCGGTCTGGTTGGATCATCATCCTCTACAGCGGTAGATTCATTCTGGGTCCCTTCAACTATCGGGACCCCAGATCCGACTGGACCATCCTCCTCATCCTCCACCAGGACCACCTCTGAAGAAAGCACGGGGTCCAGCATTTGTTCTTCTTGAGTAGGAGGATCCTGGACTACCTTCTCAGTGCCATCATGTTGGACCCCCGTAGGTACATCATCCTTTTGATCTGGATGAGCAGCCTCCTGTGAAGGAACCTCTTCTTCTTGGTCCCCATCTGCTAGCTGGGCAGCCTTCGCCATGATCTGATTGTGGTCCCAGTTCAAAATGGCCTGAAGATCGAAGGGAGGAGGCAAGGCTGTGGCCACCTCATAGTAGGCTGTGAAGTAGCCGTCTTCAAATGTAGGGCCTTCTTGGGCCTCCAGGCTGCTTATTGTGTCCCGCAGGAGCTGGTTTTCATCTTGTAGCAATCTTTTCTCTACCTTCAAGCGCTCCCTCTCTTCTCAGTGGTACAAAAACCTAACGGTTTCAGTATCTAAACAGCGCTCATAGCATCGGGCATCCACCAAGGCTGGTTGGCTGCCTTCTTCAGCTATTGCAACAGCCTGAACCAAATGGGCCACACTCTGCTGGGCCTAAACTAGCTCCTACTGGGTATTCTCCAAGTTAGCCTGGAGTCCGATGTAGGCTTCCCTTAGAGTCAGCAATTGCTTCTCCATAGCTAGAGCAAATTTGCAACCATGTGAAAAGAAGGAGTCAACACCTGCCAAAAGAAAGAAATGGAATAATATAAGAGATAATGGAACTCTACCTCGGCTAAGATAGATGCTCCCTTAGCGACCAGGATCTCAGTAGAAAGCTTTGCCATGCTCGTCAAGTTTCCCCCGGGGAAGGAGGCGGTAAATCAGGATACCACCTCATCTGGTGTGGCACCCCCAACCCCGATCCAGAAGGAATATCAGCAGTTGGGGCAGGAGTAGAGGCAGCTTCCTCCTTCTCCATATTCTCAATGTGGTCTTTGGAGGGTGCTGCTGAAGGAAGAGAGGTAGGAGAAATCTTCACAGTAGGAGAAGCAACATTACGACCCTTCTTTTGAGTTTGTCTTCTAGAGCCCCGAGCCTTAGCTGCTCGAGCCAGCATTGCCTTGATCGACAGCTGTGCTGGAAGACGAGTATGGGTCTTGGCAGATGACCCCGCTGGAGTAGGAAGAGGTGCAGCAATGCTGGCTAGAGACTTCGCAAGAGCAGGAGTAGGAGGAAGGGTGGGATCAGTTCCAGCCTGTGTAGACCCCGGCACAATTCTGGCAGTAGAAGACGGGGAGGGGACATGAGAGGTAGAAGCAAGCAAGACCAGACCCCCCGTCCCAGAGGAAAAAGGAGACCCAGTCCTCATCGGGGCAGCGGATACTACACAGAGAAAGAAAATTTAATGAGAAAAAGGAGGAGGAAAACATATGTGCATATAGACAAAAGAGATAGATGAAATTGCTTACCGAGAAGCGCGAGGGAGATCTTCAGGTACCTTTCCAGCCGGTCTCCCTTAAAGGGGTCTAGAGTGGGATACTTCATATTTGTATATCCCGGGATTCCGGGGAAAGCACCCCCTTTGCCCATTTATCCCTCGCCGTGAACTAGGTTAGGATGGGGTATTCATATCCTCCGATGAAGGCCGTACGCCCCCATTCACCTTCGACCATGATGTGTAAAATCGTGTTATAAAAACCTAACTCGCAAGTGCACGAATCGTGAGATAAGTACATCGACAAGTAGGGATCGTTCCCACTAGGAAAAGTGATTTATCGACTAAAACTAATTCTAATTAAAGCTAAGCAATTAACAGTAACCAAGAGAGTGAGATTGATTTGATTGATTTAAGATTAAAACTATATTAAACTAAGAAAGCAGTTAACAAGAATATATGAATGTGATCAAGAGGTGAGAGGACTAGGTCATCAATGCTCCCCAACTACGTTTACTCAATGCTTTGAATTGACTTTTATAAAGAATGCTAATCAAGTTAAGGGTTCGTTCTTAAATTATGTATAATTAATGTTATGTGGTCCTGGAATAAATCAAGTACTCTCTACAGCAGTCTAGAACAAAACCTGCGTGTAAACTATAGCAGAAAATACATCAACCATACACCAAGCGTTCTCAGTTAAGTCTAGAACAAAACCTGCGTGTAAACTATAACCTAAAACCCACAAAGCACAAAATCAAGTATTCTCAATCACAGTCTAGAACAAAACCTGCTTGTAAACTATGATTGAGAATCCATTAAGCACAAGAACAAGAGAACCGAAAATAATGTGCGATATCCTGCTACGATAAATCCCATTCATTCAATTGCATATTGGCTGAGAATGGTGAAACCCACGCGCATCTCAACCTTTAACATATTAAACCCTAGATTCAAGTTAAGCACTAACCATGCATCAACAAGAGTAAATCACAAATTGAATGAATCGAAACTTGAATTAAGAAAATATAGTCAATTCTAACAAAGAGTATTCATAGAGGTTCACATTGAATCCCTAGTATGGATTTAGTTGCACATAGATGAAATAAAAAGAAGAGAGAAGTAATTGATAGAACCCATGGAAATAGTAGGCACTCTTCCAATCTCTGATGCTGAAATCTTCTCCTTCGTCTTCAAATCTTCTATCTGCCAGGTGGATGAGAGTTTGTTGAGTAATTTAGGTTATGAAAGATGGTTGTCTAACTGTGAGAGATGAACCCCGTTATGAATAAAATACTCCTCTATTTATATCCTCTCGGGCTTCAGTGGAGAAAACATATTAAATCGTGGAATTAAGCCAGACCGCTGCCACTTTGGCAGCGGTTGGGCAGCGTTTGGCACAGCGTACTCCTCTACCCATTTAAACGCTGCGACGCCTCTCTCTGAAAATAGCAGCGGTGTGAAAGCGTTTTTGCTCAATTTGCAGAAAAGCCCCTTGACTACTTCAAAATAGCATTTTTTTATCTGAATTTCTTCAAATATATCAATCTGGTCCAATATCCTGAAAACACTCATACACACCCATTAAAGCACTAAAAGACTCAAGAAGCAAGCAATTGATTGGACGAATGGGGATAAAAAAACATATACAATAAATGACCGATCAAACCACGAGCCACTCCTTCTTCCAGGGAGCGACATACTTAACGTTCGCCCCTGGGATGACGAACTTCATGTCGTTAGATGCACTCAGGTAGAATTGACCCCAAGGCACCATGTTTGCTATGTTAAAGAGGAAGCGAAGCTCGTCCAACCCCGACTCCCTGTCGATGTTGTCCCTCTCACATTGCTCCCGCTAGAGCACCAGGAACCCCATCAAGTGCTTCCAGAAGCCCGACAAGATCTGGAGGGGAGCTAGCTCCAGCTCTACAAGAGCCCGGCGAAGAGTAGGATGTAATGGCAACCGAACTCCACACTCAAAGGCCGCCTTGTGAATCAGCAGGCGATCCTGAGGCGGACTATACACATTGTAACCCTGATGAGGGAGGGACAGAGTAATGTAGTTTGGAATCTTGTACTTCTCCCTCAGCTTGGTGAGTGTGTCCAGAGTACAAACGGAGTCGGGCATTATCCGACCGTCGTGGAAAGAGGCGAAAGAGCCGGTCTGGACTCCGACTAAGGTAACATTAGGACCGCCACCCTCCATGTCGCCACTAATGTTTGCAGCCTCTACCTCGTCGACAATTTGAACCGGATCGTCTGGTTTGTTGTTAAAACCCTACCCAATTCTTGGGTTTCTTGTAGAACGGCGACGCTGATCAAGCCAAAATTGGTATGATTTTGGCCCTCATTCCCGTCTCTTTATGCTTGATTATCGGGCGTTTCCCCATATTTAATGTCGTTAAATCAAGTGTTTCAGATTTTATTAGGCCTCAAGGGCATTTGTGAAGAAGATGAAGAATTTGGCGTAAAAAAAAGACTCACAAATAGGTGAAATAGGGCATTCTCGCTATTTGAGCAAGAAAAGTCGCCACATGGTCGCCATGGCAACAAAGGAAATTGCAAAGCATCAAAGGTTCGCCACTTAAGGTCGCCATGGCGACCCACTCTTGCAAATGGTGACCACATAGGAATTCCAACGTGGGAATGGTCGCCATTTGGTCACCATGGCGACGGAAGAATCCATGAGATGTCGCCATTTGGACGACCTAGAAGGACAAGTGGCGACCACGTTGGAATTCAGGAAGGGTATTCTTGTCATTTCATACCCATTTCGTACCCTAGCTTTCCTAGCCTATAAACTCTCCAACTTTTACAGATTACAAATCCTATTCTCTCCCACCTATCTCCCTTTCCTCCATTAATCACTCCCAAATTCCTCTATTTCTATACTTGAACTTATCTTTTCCACCCAAAAACTCACACCAAATCTTAATTACTTCCCTAGACCATTCCTTCCCTACCATTCTCTACATCACAAATCCTTTGTCACTCACCATAAGCCATCCACCTATCTTGACACATCCTCCTCCTCCTCCATTCTTTGCACCAGGAGCATCTAAGGAGAACAAGGATCAAGCACTCAAGAAGGAGGCCCAAGGGTGATTTCCTTATCATTTACTTGTTTTCTATTTTTGCTACTATGTGTAATTAAAACCCTAATCTAGGGGATTGATTTGATAAACATTTGGTTGTGGGTATTTGCTTAAGCTTGTAATGAATCTCTATATGTGTTCTAGTTATTAATTAATTAGATTCTATTCATTATGTGATTGACTTGTATATCACTTGTTAATTACAATATTGTTTAGAATAACATGTTATATAATCATTCTTGGATTGACACCCTTGAGTGATTAAGAATCCAATAAATAGTTTCGATTAGTGGAGGGTATATCAACCACATTAATCTAAACCTAATTTGGTTAACATGTAGAGATTGGTCCTTAAAGTGGCTTAAAAAGCACTACCCATACCCACTTGCTAATCAATCAATTCTCTAGCATCAATATTAATTGTTTTCATTCATTTTTCTTATCAAGATTGTGAGTCTTCTATTTTTCATATCACTATATTTTTAGTTAGGTTTATTTTGTATGTATGTTTGATGGTTTGACAAACCATACACTCATTCATCATTTACGATTTATTTTATTATTTATAGATTAGCTAGTTAATTCAACATGTTACTCTAATTCCATGTGGAATGAATTCTAAGCTTACCGCTTTACTAATTTTCAAAACTTAAAATATATTGTGTAAAAATTCATTTTATAAACATTCTTTTGGTAATTCGCAATTTGGTAAAGACACAAAAAGCAAGTCATCAAAATGGCGCCGCTGCCAGGGATCGAACCCGGGTCACCCACGTGACAGGCGGAAATACTCACCACTATACTACAACGACTCGCTTTTTGATGACTCGCTTTTTGTGTCGTTACCAAATTGCGAATTACCAAAAGAATGTTTATAAAATGAATTTTTTTGCAATATATTTTAAGTTTTGAAAATTAGTAAAGCGGTAAGCTTAGAATTCGTTCCACATGGAATTAGAGTAATATGTTGAATTAATTAGCTAATCTATAAATAATAAAATAAATCATAAATGATGAATGAGTGTACGGTTTGTCAAACCATCAAACATACATACAAAATAGACCTAACTAAAAATATGGTGATATGAAAAATAGAAGACTCACAATCATGATAAGAAAAATGAATGAAAACAATTAATATTGATGCTAGAGAATTGATTGATTAGCAAGTGGGTATGGGTAGTGCTTTTTAAGCCACTTTAAGGACCAATCTCTACATGTTAACCAAATTAGGTTTAGATTAATGTGGTTGATATACCCTCCACTAATCTATCCTATTCATTGGGTCCTTAATCACTCAAGGGTGTCAATCCAGGAATGATTATATAACATGTTATTCTAAACAATATTGTAATTAACAAGTGATATACAAGTCAATCACATAATGAATAGAATCTAATTAATTAATAAATAGAACACATATAGAGATTCATTACAAGCTTAAGCAAATACCCACAACCAAATGTTTATAAAATCAATCCCCTAGATTAGGGTTTTAATTACACATAGTAGCAAAAGTAGAAAACAAGTAAATGATAAGGAAATCACCCTTGGGCCTCCTTCTTGAGTACTTGATCCTTGTTCTCCTTAGATGCTCTTAGTGCAAAGAATGGAGGAGGAGGATGTGTCTAGATAGGTGGATGGCTTATGGTGAGTGACAAAGGATTTGTGATGTAGAGAATGGTAGGGAAGGAATGGTCTAGGGAAGTAATCAAGATTTGGTGTGAGTTTTTGGGTGGAAAAGATAAGTTCAAGTATAGAAATGGAGGAATTTGGGAGTGATTAATGGAGGAAAGGGAGATAGGTGGGAGAGAATAGGATTTGTAATCTGTAAAAGTTGGTGAATTTATAGGCTAGGAAAGCTAGGGTATGAAATGGGTATGAAATGACAAGAATACCCCTCCTGAATGCCAACATAGGAATTCCTACGTTGGAATTCCAACGTGGTCGCCATGGCGACCTCAAATGTCGACATCTCATGGATTCTTCCGTCGTCATGGCGACCAAATGGCGACCAAATGGTGACCATTCCCACGTTGGAATTCCTATGTGGTCGCCATTTGCAAGAGTGGGTCGCCATGGCGACCTCAAGTGGCGAACCTTTGATGCTTTGCAATTTCCTCTGTCGCCATGGCGACCATGTGGTGACTTTTCTTGCTCAAATAGTGACAATGCCCTGTTTCACCTATTTGTGAGTCTTTTTCTTGCACCAAATTCTTCATCTTCTTCACAAATGCCCTTGAGGCCTAATAAAACCTGAAACACTTGATTTAACGACATTAAATACGAGGAAACGCCCGAGAATCAAGCATAAAGAGACGAGAATGAGGGCCAAAATCATACCAATTTTGGCTTGATCAAATACCCCTAAACCTATCTTTTGCTAGTCCTCGAGCAAAACAATCACAAATCAACCCCCAGAGACATGTATCAAGATATTTCAAAGATTTTCAATAAGGTTCAAACTTACTCAAGCAAGGATCCACTATCCAATCATTAACATGAGAAACCAAAATGAGGAGATTAACACAATGATGCAATAGTGAGGACTTAAACATGTAGGAGTATGTCAAGTAAAGATTAAAAACCTGCCACTCTTAGATATGATTGTACGCAATGTGATCTTACATTCGAAATGCCAAAGCTTCAAAGCAAAGATGCTATTTAGTTTAGAATGTAATTCACTTTGATACTAAACCTCACGGGATTCTCTCTTCTTTTCTCTAAGACTCCTAGGTTTCACTCAACATCATACATGTGCAATATGAATTCATGTTATGGCATCTAATTGATTGCACATGATAATCATTAAAAACGCAATTTCCTGAAAAGTTGTCTCATGAATGGAATTGCATGCCATGAATTAGAAAGAACATGCATCAACCAAATTGTACAAAATGGACAATCCTAAAGATCATGAAGGTCTTTTCTTTGGTTGTAACGGGGCCTAAGGTTATGGTGAAACAAAGAATGGGAAAGTGGATATCAAGGAACCTAATGATTACACGAAGGCATACATTCTAATTAGGAGTTCCACAAGTTTCACACATATTGTTCACACTTCAAGGTGTCCAGGCTCACAATTCTACATGTGCATGCTACTCTCATTTTCAAATTGAGTAGTTGACTTACTTTTCTTTCTTTTATAGGCCAGTTGTGCCTAATTTCTTGGTTCTCTTTTTCTTTGCTTGCCAATTCTTTTCTTTTCATGCTTTTCATTTTCTTTTCTTTTCACACTTTTTTCAAGCTTTTGGTTTCTTTCAATTTTTTCACTTTTTATTTATTTTATTTATTTATTTATTTATTTATTTATTTTTTACATTCTTGCTTTGTAAGAAACTTTTTGCACACATTTACATGGGTTCATGTAGATGTGGTTCATGAATGAAAGGCTTAAAATGTGCTTGGCTTCAAAGGGGCTTGGGAGCACACATATTCACATTGGTTGGAAGTGTTTAGGCCAATAGTGGTTTTTCACATGCATCACCTAAAATCATTTCTAAAGGCTTGTCCACTAGGCAAAATAAGGCATCCACAAGCAGTTCGTAATATTCTATAGCAAACAACATTTAGTGCAAATGAGACCAATACATGCTTGAATGAGTGTTTGAGAGTGAGTGTTTAAAGAGTGAATATTTTACAACTCAACATACGCTTTTTACAGGCTGTGTTTGTGATTCTCACGGGAATCTCCACTATTAATTCATAGCCTCAAGCAAATTTGATAATTCACTCAACATTAAGAGAAAAAGATTAACGCACTTTGTTCAATGACACCCTGAGTGGCATGGTGTTAATCTAAACCAAACACTAGCAAAGATGCACAATTCCTCACTACATCATGTAAAGAACAATCTCAACAAGCAAAGCATGCTCAAATATGGCAATATCGCAAGAATTTTGAAAAAATTTGGCACACAATTCAAAAACCAAGCACAATGGTGTTGCGTAAATGTACCCCCAAACCTAAATTGGACATTGTCCTCAATGTTCATGGGTGGTAGAAAAAGCTCAACAAGCGCAACCCGATAAGTTTCAAGCAAAAATCCAACAAGCACAGGTAATAATAAAAGATATCAATAATCCGGCATATTGCCCTCTCATCCATCCATTCACAAAATCCAATCAATTAAAATATATCAATAAGGCACAAATGTCCTAAATACCTACCACAATTCATCTCACACCCTTATTCTAAGCAAAAACAAAATAAAGATAAAAGAATTCAAAAATGATGAGACTAATTAAAAATTTTAAACTATGAAAGAAATATACCAATTGGGTTGCCTCCCACCAAGTGCTCTATTTAACGTCTAGGCAAGACGTGGCATGGTGCTTCCGCACTTCGAACCTCCGCAATGTTGCTTCCTTAGTGATAAAGTCCTCGCCCTTTTTATGAGCACTCTTGGCTTGCTCATCCCTCCAAGACTTGCAAGTTATCTTTGTTTCATCCCAAGAGATAAAGAACCTTGATTTAACACACAAGCAACACACACTTGCTTCCTCAAGAAGCAATAGAAAAATCTATACACTCACAAAACACATTAGAAAGTTCCGGCAAATAAAAATATACTCAATTCAATCAATTGCCAACAATAGCTTGAAACACCAATTATTCAAAAGAAATAAAAAAATTAAGCAATCAAAACAAAAAGCATAAAAATAAAATGCACCAATATTTTCAATGTTGTGCATTTGGGGTGGGATGAAGATTAACTAAGGGTGGTTTGATCAAGTTGGGAAATTCACTCTTCTTTACAATCCAAATAAATGTAGATGATTTCCCTATCATTTCCTTTCCCTTCTTTCTCATTTGGTTCATTGATTCTTTCCTCACCCAAATTTTTCTTATCCTAGGTGGACTCCTCCTATTCCTAGGCTTCTCAACCCATACCTTCCTAACATGCATATATGTCTCTCTATGTCTAAAATTCCCTTGTGTGCCTTGCCTCTCATTTTCATGGTTTGGTGGTCTAATGTGACCTATCTTATGGCAATGATGGCACATGGTGATAGAGTTAGGAATGATACCTTCTTGGTGGTTCTTTGTTGGAGGTGGAGGTGGAGGTGGAGGGTTCTCATTCCTCCTTTTTGCCTTTCTCCTCCTTGCTTTGCTAGGATTTGCCTCCTTGACCTTGGCACTTGACGATGCTTGACTCAAGTTGGGCATTTCTTCTTTTTCCTTGCTTGGACCTTGCAAGTTCTGCAAGGTGGTCAACTTCCTTCGTCTTCATTATCTCCAAAGCTTTGTCCCTTGTTTGAATTTCGGCTTGCATTAGCCGCATCCTCTTTGCAAAGTCCTCCTTGTTCTCTTCAAGCTCCTTCAATGTTGTACTCTTTTCGGCTTCAAGTCTTACAATTTGTTCTTCGAATTCTTTGATCTTGTAGGAGACTTCGCCATTTTGCTTCTTGAGAGTACCATTTTCGGCTCTGAGTGTCATTACTTCAAGTATGATTTTCTTGTTCAATTCTTAAAGTATATTCTCCCTTGTTGTTCCCAAGGCTTCCTTGCCTTCTAACTTCTTCTTCAAGAGTTGTATCTTCCTTTCGTAATCCTTGGTGATTTCTTCTTGTTGAAAGGAAGTTGTCATGATTTTTTCTTGAAGTAGAGCATTCTCTTTTTTCAATACATCCATTTCCATCACTAGGTCTTCACTCATGCTCAAAATCTTCTTGTTCATCTTTAGCGTGATCTTGCATAGATCTTCTTCCTTCGACTGATAATTGTGTTGAGTTGTGGCATTGATGGAATTGTTGAAATTTTCTTCAAATGTGGACTCTATTCCTTGGTCCGACCAACTAGATGATGTATAGTCATTCCTATCTTCCGATGACGTTCTCATGGGCGCGTAGCTTGGCTTTGAGTTTTGCATAAGGAAATCCATAGAGTCCTGAAACAAAAATAAGCAAAAACTACCAAAGAAGTGAAAAGAAACAAAAAAGACTAAAAACAACTAAGAGACTAAAAATTAATAAAAACTAAACAAAGAAGTGAAAAGAACTAAAAAGACTAAAAACAACTAAGAAAAGCTAATTCAATCAACTATCGCTTTAATTCCCCGGCAGCAGCGCCATTTTGATGACTCGCTTTTTGTGTCGTTACCAAATTGCGAATTACCAAAAGAATGTTTATAAAATGAATTTTTACGTAATATATTTTAAGTTTTGAAAATTAGTAAAGCGGTAAGATTAGAATTCGTTCCACAGGGAATTAGAGTAATATGTTGAATTAATTAGCTAATCTATAAATAATAAAATAAATCATAAATGATGAATGAGTGTATGGTTTGTCAAACCATCAAACATACATACAAAATAAACCTAAATAAAAATATGGTGATATGAAAAATAGAAGACTCACAATCTTGATAAGAAAAATGAATGAAAACAATTAATATTGATGCTAGAGAATTGATTGATTAGCAAGTGGGTATGGGTAGTGCTTTTTAAGCCACTTTAAGGACCAATCTCTACATGTTAACCAAATTAGGTTTAGATTAATGTGGTTGATATACCCTCCACTAATCTATCCTATTTATTGGGTCCTTAATCACTCAAGGGTGTCAATCCAGGAATGATTATATAACATGTTATTCTAAACAATATTGTAATTAACAAGTGATATACAAGTCAATCACATAATGAATAGAATCTAATTAATTAATAAATAGAACACATATAGAGATTCATTACAAGCTTAAGCAAATACCCACAACCAAATGTTTATCAAATCAATCCCCTAGATTAGGGTTTTAATTACACATAGTAGCAAAAATAGAAAACAAGTAAATGATAAGGAAATCACCCTTTGGCCTCCTTCTTGAGTGCTTGATCCTTGTTCTCCTTAGATGCTCTTAGTGCAAAGAATGGAGGAGGAGGATGTGTTTAGATAGATGGATGGCTTATGGTAAGTGACAAAGGATTTGTGATGTAGAGAATGGTAGGGAAGGAATGGTCTAGGGAAGTAATCAAGATTTGGTGTGAGTTTTTGGGTGGAAAAGATAAGTTCAAGTATAGAAATGGAGGAATTTGGGAGGTGATTAATGGAGGAAAGGGAGATAGGTAGGAGAGAATAGGATTTGTAATCTGTAAAAGTTGGTGAATTTATAGGCTAGGAAAGCTAGGGTACGAAATGGGTATAAAATGACAAGAATACCCCTTCTGAACGCCAACATAGGAATTCCTACGTTGGAATTCCAACGTGGTCGCCACTTGTCCTTCTAGGTCGCCATGTGATCGAACCAAAATTGGTATGATTTTGGCCCTCATTTCCTTCTCCTTTTGCTTGATTCTTGGGCATTATTCTGTGATTTAATGGTGTAAATTAAGTGTTTTCAGGAATTTATAGAGTTCAGGGGTATTGGAGTAATTTTGATAAAAAAGGGGCAAAAGTGTAATTATTGGAGGAAGAATTGAAGTTATCGAGAATTCTGAAGAATGCAGGGGCTGAATTGCAAATTTCCTCGCAAACCAATCAGATCGCGCCACGTCACTGATGCAATACGGTGCATTTCACATGTGAGGAGGCCTAGCAGGCGTGGCCCAAAACGTGCGCCCCATCAGCCCAGCTCAAAACGGCAGTGTTTTGATTAATGAAGAAAATTAGATTTTTGGGCCTGATGTGTGGCCCAAATGCAAGCCCAAAATGCGTGCCCATTTCACCTCACAAGTAGCCCATTACACCCCTGTTAATTTCTAATTGCACCCCTCTTAAGAGACAAATGACACTTGTTACATGCACCCCACCTGATTTCTAAATACACCTCATTTACTATTCAATCTTCTTCTTCCTCACGCGTGATGAGCAGCCATGGCCACCCTAAACCCTAAGTGTCGCCGCCGCCGACTGAAACGACCTCCCTTCCGACCTACCGTCGGCCAAATCCGGTGCCAAATGGACGGCCAACCTACCGGCAGCCCCGTCGCAACCTTCCCGGCGACCCAAATCACCGGAATCTTCAAGCTCCTCACCGTCCACTCTTGTCACGCCACGTCACCATTTTGGTCGCCATTTGTCATACGAGGTCGCCATGGCGACTGGGAGTTGATTCCCACACCTGATGAGGTCGCCATTTGCATCCCCAAGGTCGCCATTTGTGCCAAAACCGTGAACCATCTTCTGTGCATATCTGATTGGCTGAAATTGATAGGAAAATTACAAGAAGGCCCCCTAGAGGGGCCAAAATGGTAATTTGACAAGTACATGGGGTGTTTTGGTAATTTTACCATCCGTGGCCTAATTCAAAAATACTGTAAATTCATCCCTCTTTTCAATTTGAATACCAAGCCTATTCTCTCCTACCAATCTCCCTTTCCTCCATTAATCATATCCCAAACCCCTCAATTTCTATACTTGGACTTATCTTTTCCATCCAAAACCTCACACCAAATCTTGATTACTTCCCTAGACCATTCCTTCCCTACCATTTTCTCCATCACAAATCCTTTGTCACTCACCATAAGCCATCCACCTATCTAGACACATCCTCCTCTTCCATTCTTTGCATCTAGGAGCATCAAAGGAGAACAAGGATCAAGCACTAAAGAAGGTGGCCCAAGGGTGATTTCCTTACCATTTACTTGTTTATATTTGATTGCCACTATGTGTAATTAAACCCCTAATCTAGGGGATTGATTTGATAAACATTTGGTTGTGGGTTTTTGCTTAAGCTTTGTAATGAATCTCTATATGTGTTCTTTTTATTAATTCATTAGATTCTATTCATTATGTGATTGACTTGTATACCCACTTGTTAATTACAATCTTGTTTAGAATAACATGTTATATAATCACTCTTGGATTGACACACTTGAGTGATTAAGAACCCAATAAATAGGATAGATTAGTGGAGGGTATATCAACCACATTAATCTAAACCTAAATTGGTTAACATGTAGAGATTGGTCCTTAAAGTGGCTTAAAAAGCAATACCCATACCTACTTGCTAATCAATCAATTCCCTAGCATCAACATTAATTGTTTATATCCATTTGTCTTATCAAGATTGTGAGTCTTCTATTTTTCATATCACCATATTTTTAGTTAGGTTAATTTTGTATGTATGTTTGATGGTTTCACAAACCATACACTCATTCATCATTTATGATTTATTTTATTGTTTATAGATTAGCTAGTTAAATCAACATATTTCTCTAATTCCCCGTGGAACGAATTCTAAGCTTACCACAATACTCATTTTCATAACTTAAAATATATTGCGTAAAGATTCATTTTATAAACATTATTTTGGTAATTCGCAATTTGGTAACGACACAAAAAGCAAGTCATCACCATGGCGACCAAATGGCGACCATTCCCACGTTGGAATTCCTATATGGTCGCCATTTGCAAGGGTGGGTCGCCATGGCGACCTCAGGTGGCGAACCTTTGATGTTTTACAATTTCCTCTGTCGCCATGGCGATCATGTGGCGACTTTTCTTGCTCAAATAGAATGCCCTGTTTCACCTATTTGTGAGTCTTTTTTTTGCACCAAATTCTTCATCCTCTTCACAAATGCCCTTGAGGCCTAATAAAGCCTGAAACACTTGATTTAACGACATTAAATACGGGGAAACGCCTAAGAATCAAGCATAAAGAGACGGGAATGAGGGCCAAAATCATACCAATTTTGGCTTGATCAGACGTTGCCAAGGAGTGTCAACACCAACCGCTTGATCTTCATCACGACCTCGTTTCCTTCCTTTAAATGTCAGTGAATCCTTCACCAAGTCGGCCTTCTCCATACTGAATAAGGAGTCAAGACTATCAGAAGAATGTGGAGAAGCGGGGTTCGGGTGCGTAGAAGCCACCATTGGGTGAGTTTGGTCGATGGGGTTTACTTGAGAAGTGGTGGGGAGTTTCGAAGGAGATGCCATTGAGGAGGAAGAGGAGGAAGAAGAAGAGAGTAAGAGAAGCTTGGAAGATTGCTGGTAAGAAGAAAGAGAAAGCAGGGAAGCTAGGGTTTTTTTGCTATGATCTTGAAATTTGAAAGTGGTGGAGAAGGCACCAACAAAGCCGGTCTATTTATAGAAGGGGGCAGGTGGTTACACACAAGGAAACCGGAATCGATGACCAGCAACGTGCTTGAAGGATGTGTTGGAGACGGTTTCGCATTAATCGGGCCAAAACGGCTCTTTTTGAAAACATAGAACCAATCGTCAACTGACATGCAGATTGTGCAATTAATACCAATGTATCCAAGGAGGACTTCTTTTTCTATAGTAGAGATTAGTCAGACAGGGGATATGTAGACAAACAAGGCAGAAAATCCTTCAAGCACAATCAAAGTCCTGACTCTGACCCTGACAAGGTATCGATGTCCAAGTCAGGGGGGACTTCTGTTAACCACCAAAATTGGTGGAGGACCAAAGAAGAATTTTCCACCTTGATTCAAAGAGGACATGGGAATCCAGATACCATCCTGCTACCTCGAAAAGGGAGGGATCCCGACTAATCCGAGTACATACCCCCTCCAAAGGGATGCAACCTAGCAATTCCCTAGCCTCTCGTGGACCCCGCAGTATCCTAATGCGAAGTTCCACCCAGTACCCCGATTCACATTACATCACCCAATACCTCGATTCACATGCATTACCCCAAGCCGGTCTACTTACAAGTCCAACAAGTATCCCGACACGGAGTTCCACCAAGCATCCCGCTATTGTACCATCCAGATATCTCTTTACTTCATCAGTAAGGTACCCTGCTATAGTCTCGGTTGATATCTTGATCCTCAAATAGCAGCGGGATACTCAGGAGTTCATACCACCCTCTAGAATCAGCCCGCCAAGCAGGAAGATACCAGATGAAGAAATTACCAAAGAGCAAGACTCTTATGCCACGAAAACCAGGATAAAGCTCCATGGAGACATACTGAAATGCCGCCGTTTAGTCGAAATAGAAAAAGTATACTCCTTCCCGCCAACTAAAAAGTTTTATTGTAACAAGTCAACTCTATTAGAACCCTCATAGGAAGGAAAGACACGATACTGAAAGCTCCTATGAGATCATTTCCTCTTAGGAAGGAAAGATTGGATTCTGATGATAAAAGCTCTGAGATTATCTCCTAAGAAGAAGGAGGTCCTGCAGTTGTCGAACCCTAGACCGAAACTATAGGAGTGCATGGCAAGCAACGGGACCTATATAAACATCATGATACATACCAGAAAAAGGGGGGGGGGGTGGAAATTGATCTCCAAAAACCCTACATTCAGTTCTACTTATCGACGCGTACAAATTCGCCACCTCCATCATCTATTGAAGCTCCATACCCCGCTATTAGCTTAGAAAAACACAAATCTTGTACTTACAATAAAAAGTGACAATTAATAAAGATTATGCTTGTTTACCATCGTTTTGTTCCAACCATATTTCTATATTCAAATCACACCCACTATAGCATGAACATTGTTTGTATCGAACTACGTGATACCTCTCCGGCTGGGATCGATTTTGATCTTGGTCTCTTATAGTTGTTATTCGGAGATTCACCCCAGTGACGATTTTTCGGTAACAAATTCCTTGGTCTTTCTTGTGATATTTCTTCGAAACTACTTGATGTGGAATCTATTGATGATCGTAATGAAATGGGAAGAACTCTTTGTGGAGATAACAAGTTTGAATGGGGAAAACGTGTTTTCATCAATCATAGTGAGTTGACCAAAATTAGTGCATTTTGGCATTTGTTTGTTTGTGCAAATCTTGTTCCTTCAACTAATGCAACCAAGTTGAATAAGGAAAAGATCAAGATAGTGTATGTCTTGGTTACCAACAAGCTTTTAAACCTAGGAGATATTCTTATAGAGCACATTGATAGTGCGGTTTGCACACTTAGAGCTGATAAGAAACTTCCATTTCTGAGGTTTATTACTCATTTGTGTATGGCACGTGGAGTAAAAAGAGTTGAGAAGGATGTGCTTCTCTCACCATTGGAAAAGTTTTGTGAAAAAAGTGTGGCATACATGCCATACAAAGAAAAGGGTGGTAATGGCACTTTGAGACTTTTTGGAAAGATTCAAGAGTCAAGCAATATGTCAAGCTTGACTTTTATTCTGGATTGGGCCATTCAATTGAAGGAAGAGCTTGTGATATCAAGGAAGGAGATAGTGGAGTTAAAGACAATAATCAAATGCTTGGAGGAAAGCAACTCCTCGAGTAATGATTCCAACTCCAAATTTTATGTGAGATCAATGAAGCAGTCAATGTTCTTTGGTGGCACTAGTGGCTAACAAAGCATTTGTGATCTCAAGGTATCATTTCTTATTTTCTTTTGGCGTCATTTTATGTCAAAAAGGGGGAGAAATATGAAATGTTTATATCTATCTTTTTTTTTGTTTTTGTTTTTTGTTTTTGTTTTTTGAGCTTCTTATGGAATGTAATAACTTGATTAGGATATGTTGTGTATATGCATGTATTAAAGGGGAGAATACATGTATTTGGACTTACTTGCTATATTCCATTTGAACTTAAATGTCATATTTTTGCTGAGTAGATATTTGTCATATTCTCTTGGATATTCTTGTGCTTTCAAGTCTATTGTTAGGTGATGTCAAGGGAAGCTCATGAAAAGAAGTTCAAGACTTGTTGAAGATTAGTCTAGGATGATATTTCATTGTAAAGTGAGGGTGAGTTTTTGTGACTACAAATAAATATAGCATGTGTGTCTAAACAACCTAGAAGGAGGGGGGGGGGGTGAATAGGTTGTTAATCGATTATTACCAATTTTTTGATTAGTCAAAGTTAACATAAGAAAAACCCAAAACACACAACAAAATAAATCAAGTGTAAAGTGCGGAAATTAAAGAACACTTGATTTTTACATGGAAACCTTGTTCACGGGCTAATATCTGCGCCACACACGATCCTCAAATCCACTATATGTAATGATGTTTACAACCTAGTTTGACCTCAACCATTCTTGGTTACTAACCCACCACTACTACCCGTAGGCCTTTTACAACGAATCTAGACGAACCCTAGACAATCTCTATATGAAGAGAAGGTTACACTCTCAAGTGAGCACCTCATAATCTACCTGTAGGCCTTTTACAAAGGAGCTAGTACAATGCTTGTGCAACTTCACCTAGAAGCCACAAGACTTTGACTTTTGAAGAGAATTAAAAGTCTAAGTGTATATCACAATGATGCACAAATGCAATGAGTGCTTGACTAAACACTATATGCTTAACTAGATGTTATAATGCAATTCAACATCCTAGTTATCAACAAAGCCTACATGCACATACATAAGGTCTCAATTAATTGTAGAGATTTCTAACAACCTAATTGTCAACAAACAAAGCCAAGTTAACACAAGTTGTCAATAATCATGGCAAGGACTAAAAACATACAATTAACAAATGCAATCAAGGAGTCCTAATCAACAATGTCTAAATGCAAAACATAAAGATTTAGCTAGAGGGTAAAATGGTCCTAAATGCTCGTTACCACAATACAAACCCAATCATGTTATCAAGACTCATAAATATATGCAATAAATAGAGTCTAGGTATTAAGTCATGCAATAAACACCTAATCTAGAGTAAGAAGAACATTAAATGATATTCAATGAAATTCTAACTTACCTAGTCATGAAACCATGAAGACTCATGCTCAAATGAAGTTGAATGATGCAAGATAAAGATGAGTTTTTGGGTTTGGAGAGTTAAAGATGCAAGCTTGTGCTTTCTCTCACTAGGGGAGCTCTTTCTCTCTCTAAAATATGATCTTTAAAGCTCTTAAAGGGACAAGAAAGGTAAGAGGTCAATATATATGTTGCCCCAGATGAAATGACGTCGTTTTACCAAAACAGGTTGCAAAAACGCGTCGGACTGCTCCTTAGACAAGTGCCTACATAGCTGTCCAGGGGGCGCAAAAACACTACACATTTCCATAGGCTGGACCGCGGCCTAGGCAAATGCCTAGGGGGCGGTATAAGGGGTAGTAAAGCATAGACAGTGCATTGGCTCAAGATTTGAGCACCCCAAAATATGACCAAACGACATCGAAACCTTTCGTATAATATATTGTTGGAAAGGCATGGAAGTATAATTTCTACTCCAATTAATGGAATGACATTTTAATGTCTGTAGAAAAATTTATGGTCAATTGAGTGACCAATGGTCAGATTCAGATAACAGTTGTGATGCCCTGTTTTAGTGTCACTTTAGAGATTTCAAAACCAATCCAAACAATTATGAAATATTACGAATAATATGGTGTCTAGTTTGTCCAAAATTTTACAAAACTCAATTTGAAACTTTGTGTAAAAAGTTATGGTCACATGACCATACAAAGGTCAGTTTTGAAAATCATTGAAATCTAATCTTTTGAAACTAGACACTTCACTCCAAACAACCAAACCAAACCAAACCAAACCAAACACTTATCCAAAAGAAGAATGAGACATTCTTAAGTGGTCAACCATCATGCTAAGACATGCACACCATTGTGCAAGCATGGACGTTTTCGATCACATAAATGGAAACAAATTACACCACACTTAAGACTAACATAAAGTGCAAGTGTGGTTGTGAATATATAACATGCATGGGAAAGGATAACATCATGAAAAATCACCAAGCATGTGACACACAAAAGATATGCAATATATGAAAATGCATAAGTGTGATGATAAAGCATATAAGCACACAATTAAGAGAACCACAAATGCAATGAAAGTGAGTGTGTGCTAAAAGACATAGATGCACGAATCAATGAAACACACATGCATGGTAACAAATGCAAGATAGAGAAAGATGCATGTAAGTGTGTGTGTGCACCTAATCTCTTCAAGAATCAAGGTCAAGTGATATACCTTTTAAAGCTCTAGATCTTGAAGTCACAGGGATGCTTGGAAGCTTGCCTTGATAATCATCAAGATGACCTAAGCTATCCATTACATAATCATCCCCAATGTGGTATGTTATGAAATAAACCAATCACAAAATAGAGGTCCTTACCACCAATCTTCATTTGTAATGTTTAGAATTATATATATGTGTTTTGACATAGAATTTGCCAAAGGGGGATGTAAGATCCTAGATCTTTGTTGGCTTGATTCCATTACAAAACTTTCTTTATTTGTAATGGTTAGTTGCTTAGGTGTTTCTTGGTAAAAAGAAGCTTCAAATGAGAAAAGCAACTTCTCATGCAAATATCATCTTCAAGAGGAAAAGTGCATACTTGGATGCTAAGGTATCAAGATTATTCTTTCTCTTGCAAAGCTTAAGCGCACACACACACACAATTAATACAAGTGTGTCCCTGAATCATTGTATAACATTGGTATAATACATTTACACACTTGACAAAGTATGCACATGTATTGGTTTCAAATTGACAAACATTGTGAAATTGCATGTTCTAGGACTATGTCTAGGAAATGGCATACTTGTATGATCTTGTATTTATTTTTTTGTGTTATTATTTTTGGATTTGAACATGATCTCATATGATTCCTTATTGAGTCTTGGTCATTTCGGTTACTCATTCATTAGGTTTCGTGTCCAAACTAGGGAGCTATGCTACTTTACGTTCTCATACGTTGTGTTGTTTTCGTTGTCGTGTACCTAGTCGAATTCTCAACCTTTTATCAAAGTTTCATAGTTTTTCTTGTGCATGAGGGAGTCATGGTTTGTAATCCAAAAACAGATTTGAATTCAGAGTTCGGATGCCAGAATACAGTTGAAGAACACGAGAGGAGTGCAAAAGAGGCAAGCAATGGCCAAAGGCCATTGGAGCGCAGCCCGTGAGGAAGCCGTGAGCCTCACGGCCCACACATCCCTCTACCCCATAAGGTTCATGCACCTCTCATGGGGAGAGTAGTGTGTCCTCCTCTAATTGGGCGCTGAAACTCCCTCATTCTTTCTTTTAAATATTCTTCTTCTTCCCTCCAAACACGTGTGAAGAAAAATTGAAAAGATAGAGAGCTGAAATTTTCTTCAAGTTTTTGATTTCTTATTTTGATGGTAACTCTCTCATTTCAACTCGAAATTGAGTGATTCAAAGCCAAAAATGTCGGTCTTGAAGAGAGGAACAAACTTCAAGCATTTTCAGAGTCAAATGATTTTGTGATTTTTTGCAGTAAGTTGATTTCAGTCCGAGACTCATCATTTGTAGGTGAAACATATTCTTCTCACTTTCTCTTTTGATCATCTCATTTAATCTTCCTATTTGATAGATGAAATATGTTAAGAATGATGTTAGTTCATACTCTAGGTTTGTTTTATCGATTGATTGTTGAGTTTTAGCTTTGTGATCTCATGTGTAAGTGAGTCATGGTTTGTAATCTAGAGATAGATTTGAATTTCGAGTTCAAAGGCCAAAAGACGGTCGAAGAACGTGAGGGGAGCGCGAGAGCAGTGGCGTAGCCAGGATTTCTAACCTGGGGGATCTAGACTAAAAACTTAGTTAAAATTTTTATAATATATATTTTTTTTGAAGTATTCTAAGAACTATTATAATAGGATTGTCGGAACCTGCCAAGATCAAATAATACATGTGTGGCTCGAATATCTACTCCCATAATGGGAGATAACTACTCCCACAACCCGGGAAGAAAACTCCCCATACATTCTTGTAAAATACGCATGGTGAGATTTGAATCCTTCACCGCTTATGTGGAAGAGAGGTACACTACAAACTCTACTAAGAGGTAATGTGCAAAATGGACATGGGCTTTACACTTCAAAATGAATATACTATAAAAAATGTAATCCGAAAATAAATAACAAGAAAATAAAAAATAAAAACTTACAATACAAATGCATCACTATTGTATTTGAGTGGTACCCTAGGGGACTCATATCACAAAATTCTTCAATTATCATAGCCGGATCAATTACCATTCAGCTTGGAGATGTTGAATTTGGTGTCTTGGTGATTAAATAGAGTTTCTAATCTCTTTCAATATATATATATATATATATATATGAATATGAAAATAGTGTGTAATTAGATCATCTCTAACCATGATCTATAAATTTTAGCTCTATTTTAGCTATTTTAGCTAGCAACTCACTCCAACCATCCTCTCTATTATAGTTAATTGTTAATATTTTAATATTTGTTGAATTTAAAATATAAATAAATTTATTTTGTTTTAAATTGTAAAAATAAGAGAGAGAAGATAAATCAACTTAAAAATATTAAGAAAAAATTAGAGAGAGAAATAGGGAGCTTGAAATGGCTCCTTACTTTTGGAGAGCCTCTTGGTGGTTCTTTAAAATAGGGAGCCATTTAGGGAGCCCCCTTGGAGATGCTCTTAGGATTTGTTTTTAACTTGGTTTCTCTTTTGGAAAAGTTGTCTTCTTGTTAAAGAAAACTATTTGAGTAGTTGGGCATATTTGACTCTAAACTAAGTGAAGTATTTGGACTAAATAATTTAGAACTTCACATTTGGGCCGAAAATAAATGTCCTGAATATTTGGGCCAAATTTTTTTCTTGACAATATAAGTTAATTTAATAAATATACTGTTTTCGTTTGCCAACCTTTGAACCCTTGTCTTTACTTAAAAACTTAAGGTCTCAACCACCAAGCAAATTCAAAGGTTTGCAGTTAATTTAATACATATAATATATATAATTTATTTATTTTTTGAAAAGTTTGGACCGGGCTACAGCCCAGTGTAGTCTCCACTTGCCTCCGCCCTTGGCGAGAAGAGAAGTTTGAGAGAAGGCCAAGAGGGAGTATCTCCCATGGAGGCACGTGGCCACCACGGGAAGGGAGGCTCTTGGCCTCCCCATGGTGGACACGCGCCTCCATGGGGATGGCTAAAAGCCACCTCCCAAAGTGGGCCTTATCTCACTTAAACTTTCCCTCTCATTATCTTTTAAATATCTTCCCTCTCTCACTTGTTCAAAAGTTTAAGAAAATTGAAAATAGAAGAGCAGAATTTTCTCTCCAACTTTCCTACCTTCCAAACACCATAACTTTCTCATTTAAACTCCGAATTGAGTTATTCAAGTTGGAGAATCTTTTAAATCAAGTACCCTACCCTTTCCAAAAAATTTTTGTAGCTGTTTGATTAAGTTTTAGAGTAGTTCCACTATCAAAACCGAACCAACTCAGGATTTCAAGGTATTGAGTCAAACTTTATGATTTTATCTTTTTTGATTCTCAATTGCCTTGGGTTTTATTCTTACATATGTATGTGTATGTATATTGAAAGCTATTGAGAAAGATAGCTTCATATCAAAGCTAATCAAGTCTAATTAGAGACAAATGTGAACTGGTTTTTTATGATTCTAGTATATCACATGCTTGAGAGTTGTATTGTGTTTAGCTTGATATCTAGGATTATTTGTGACTTGATTGACTTATTCTAAGATTGATAACCTTGCTAGAACATTCATTAATCATATATTGTGATTCTAGCATTTTTGGTATATGTTTCTAATATCTTGATTTTGTGCTTCATAGATATGATTTATTCAAGGATTAGCTTTGTGAATGAAACTAGAAATTACATGTGTTAGGTGTTTCACATATTCTAGGTTTTGATTCATTGTTTTTATGACTAGACTATATTTGATTTGTGTGCTCACATGATTAAGTCTATGTCTACATGATTTGTACTTGATCCATATATCTCATATGTTCATGCATCATCTTGTGTGATTTCACCACTTGGATTGTTAAACTAGAATATCATACATTGTGTGCTCATTGTCTAATTCTAGTTTCCATAGCTCATATCGATCATATGTCCCATGTTAAATGTGCTTGCATCATTTGCATCATATATATTATTGCCTTGTAAAAGGTGGAAGACTTGGCTAAGAGTGTGACGCTCTAAGTAAGTCCAAGCAAAGGAAGACTTGGTTAAGACTGTGAGGCTCTAAGTAATTCCAAGCGTGGAAGTCTTGGCTAAGAGGTGCGAGGCCTCTAAGTAAGTCCGAGCGAAGTCTTGTCTAGAGGTGTGAGGCTCTGGTTAGATAAGCGTGGAAGGCTTGGCAAGGGGTGTGAGGCTTCTATAGGTCTGAGCAAGAAAAGTCTTTTGTTGTTGAGTGATTCTTCAACATAAAGCAAGGGAAGTCTTGGAACTCCTATAGGTTCGAGCAAGGATATTCTTAAGAGGCATGCGATTTGTCTCGATTAGAGAATAGGCAAGTTCTTCTCTAGTAGGAATAGATAGGTAGAAATCCAATAGATTGTGATACAAGAGAGTTGGTCACATTTGAGGGTGTATTCTTTTTTAACTAGTGAAAAACCTTTTGCCAGTGGTTGTGGATTCAACCCGTGGATGTTTCCTCTTTGGAGGTTTACCACGTAAAAATATCGTGTGTCAAATGTCACTTTCCTTATCTCTTGTATTGTATTTGTTTCAATCAAATTGATCTTGAAAGCATTATATTTGATTACATTCTTGTGAGACTAGATATTTGATTATTCTTGTATCTTTTATATGTACTTGTACTATTGCGACATATATAATGAATACAAGTATTTGGTGATTTTTTATTTTTAGTATATCCTCCACATGCTATCCATAGGCTATGTTTGAACTATATATTGAATATGTTTGTTAATGGTCTATGCATGCAGATTTGTGTTTATAGTGGTGTTTTATAAGCTATATAGAGGGACAAACTTTCGTTTGTTTCAAGGGTTTGAAAAAGGCTTTAAAACCTATTCACCCCCCCCCCCCCCCCTTTTAGGTAAACTTAAGGCAATTTAACCATGATTGTATTAACAGTGAGTCACCCATGAATCCGTACAGGGGATGGTACAACTGTTGTAGCAGGAGTTCTTCAGGTTAAGCCAGTCAAGCGTTCCCTTAAAAAAGATATCGACACTGCTCCCGATGTCAATCAGGACGCGGTGAACTTGGTAGTTGGCTATCTGCACCGTGATAACCATAGGGTTATTGTGCAGCTGCATCGTGTTATAAACATCCTTTTCCATGAATATGATTTGGCTTGAACGGTAAGGTTCCCGCAATCCCTTGGTGACTCTGAGAACATCATGATATATAGTGTGTCGAAGTATCTTCTATAGGAACCCAGGGTTACAGATTGCGCAACAGAAAGGTTTTTTTAATTTTTAAATGCAATCATCAAGTAAACCTATTTGTACAGTAATAATCGAAAACAATAAAGAAGGTGAAATGATTTCATACTAGCGTTGTAGGCTCCTTCTTTCTTTAATACGATCTGCTACTGATTTGAACCACTTGATCTTCCTCGCTATCTCCCAGAACTGGCAACGGCGTGTAAGCGCGTCACGGTATTCAGGAACCTATGTAGAGGTAGAAGAGAAGAACACATAAAAGGACAACACTTGTTCTTTTTGTATATGATGATTCGACCACCCAAGAAGAAAGCCTTTAAAAATATAACTATTTTCTTTCTTTCTTTTGTTTCTCTTGTTGGCTGCACACACCCTTGTTTTGTTTCTTTTCTCCTTTTTTTTTTTTTTTTTTTTTTTTTTTCATGTTTTGAATTTTGATCAATCTTCTTTTAAAACACATATATCATATATATATTTATTAAAAGATAACTAATCAATTTTTTATTAAATCCTTTTTAAAAGATATATGATATCTTTTATTAGATATTAATAAAGTTTGAATTTAAACCTTTTTAAATTCAATTTAATATTTAATTAAAAAATAAAATAATCACATTATCTTATCTTTCAAAATTAAATATCAAAGAACACCCCCCAATTATGATTAATTACATAATTAAATAATCTAATTATTTAATTAACATAATTATCATTTTCCATTAATTAAATAATCTCATTATTCAACTAATTCCCACATAAACACGTGTCACTCTCGTAACACAATTAATTGGACAATCCAACTAATTAACCGTGACCCTTGTTACCTAAATCGATCAGGCTAGTAAGGGGACCTAATGGACCCACAGTATTTTCAGCTCCAATAATCCTTATAAATAATTAATTAAACTCTTTAATTAATATTTCATGATTATTAACTTCGGTGTTATTCCACTAAAAGCCCGAAGCTGCACTCTCTTAACTATAGACGTTTTTACACAAACCAATAACTCGTAGTGTCCATCGATATAGCTATTACATATGGTATGATCCTCCACAAATAGTTCATAATTAGAGCTGGGTCATAATATCCGTTATACCCCTCTAATTATATCTTTCCATTAAGTACCATTGATTCTCTAATGAACAATAAATCTTACATTCCTTACGAAATTAGGAGAGCGCTTATATTGTTCAAGCCCCGAATCAACCCTTAAAGGAACCACTATCTACTTCTCACAAGAAGGAGTGGATTCCACTATTGTGTGCAAACCTTCCCAGCCACAATCCAAACCGCGATTTCAACATACAGAGTTATTGATCGGGAATGCAACTCCAATCTCACCCACGGTATATCAAAAACCACGATCTAACCTAAAGGAGTCGATATGACACTCAGGATTAAGATCACCCATATATAGCCATCATTTGTTGATATATATGAATCTCATCTTGTAACAGATCTTGGTGAGAGATTCATATAGATCATGGCCCAGTCTTATATGATCACATCATATAAGGTGCCTCCATTCTCATATCACCATATGAATAGTTTAGGTTAAGACCATTGTATATTACAGAATGGACTGCAGCTGTAGATTAATCACAAATAAAGTACCCAACTCTATTTGCTATCTACAGACTCTTTAGATTGCTCATTTCAAATTGAATACCTCTATATATGACACTCATATACTCAGTAACAGATTACATCCGATAATCTTGGATGTTAAGTACACATGATATAAATAAATGTATGAGACAATTTGAATAAATAAACTACTTCTTTTATTTATGTTCAATTTACATTTATAAATTACAAGCTTTAGGGCAAAAACCTTAACATCTTCTGAATATGATTCTTCCTTAAGTTATTGGAGGTCCTGTTAGGGTAGGTCCTTCGCTAATGGTATGGATGACTTGAATTTGCTTCATTAGATCCTCACCTTTATCTTTTCTCCTCACTTCTGCTTCTTGAATTTCCCCTTGTACCTCCTTCCCAATCTTGATGCTATCCCACACCTACTGTAAAAAATCAGTCAAAAGACCACCCCTTACCAACCCTTTAATCTGGTTGCGGAGGTTGTAACATTCTGATGTGTTATACCCTACATTCTCATGAAAATCACAGTATTTGTAGCGATTCCTACTATTTGCTGGGAGCTTTATTGGACCGGGCTTCTTGAGCAATCCTTTGTCTCGGATGGCAAGGTATATGGTTTCCCGAGAAGCGTTAAGGGGAGTATAAAGGTTGTACTCTTCCTCTTCCCTTGCTATCCGCGCTACTTCCATGGGTGAGGGTGCTGCTATAGGGGAATGCTCCTAGTGTGGGGAAAATGGAGGTGACCGGTAAGTAGATCAATTGGGGAGTTGATTTTGGATCTTCTTAATGGGTCCCGGCTTCGAGACCTCTTTCTATGAACTCTTGTCAGATCGTGCTTTATCAGGCTCGATCTTGATTTGGAGCTGCTCGTCTATCTCCACCTATTTCAAATCTCTTTGTAGGCTTCCTGGTATGTTTCAGACGGGTGTGAAAGTATACAAATAAGGTTAAATTGCTTAAAGCGTACCTAGGAGGGGGGGAGTTGGTGAATAGGTTTTTACGCCTTTTTCAATCCCTTGAACAAACTCACGTTTGTCCCTCAAGTTAGCTTTACATACAACACATAAACGAAACATTCATACATAGACAAGATAAACATTTTATCATTTAGACATTGTCTATATATATATATATCAATTTGTTGCATGAGGTATAATAGCACAAAAACACAATATCAAAGAATACTTGTATATCAATATTGTTCAAAGTATTACAAGAATGAACAAATATAGCGATACACAAAGATAACTATATGAGGAAGATTACAATTACAAATATGATTAAAGTGGATTGTCTTACAAATCATACTTTACAAATACTTGTTCAAATATACAACACAAGTGAATGATATTCAACAAAATAAAATATACACAAATACAATATAAAAAAGATAGAGAAAGAGACAATGGACACAAAGATTTTTACATGGTAAACCTCCGAAGAGGAAACATCCACTGGTTGAATCTACAACCACTGGCAAAGCAATCCACTATATGAAAAAGGATTTACACACTCAAGGCTATCAACACAATGATATCCACCTCAAGCTATCATCTGATAATCTACCCTCGGGCTAGTGAACCTTTAAGCCTACTCCCTATCCAAGATGTGTCATATACCTCTAGGAAGCAACTTCCTATCCAAGGCTCTCAAGCCTCTAGAAAGATTCACTTGCTTAGCAATCTAAATCACAAAGATTCTAGTCAAGCTTCCCTAGCTCAACTATCCAAAGTACCAAACTCCTTGCTAAAACTTTTGCTTGGCTATCCAGAACACATTTCTAGCCAAATCTTCTTGCTCAAGTTAAAGCTTCACTCACTTTAACAAGAGATTTCAACCTTTCCACATGGCAATGATCTAAGTGATGCAAATGATGCAAATCACAATTGATACAACATAGAGCATGTGATCAAGACATTCCATGGAACAACTAGACCTAAACATGTGAGAACACAAGAATAAAAGTCTAGATGTAAAAACATGAATTAAACCTAGAGCATGTGAAAACACCTAACACAAAAGCTCCTAGTTTCATTCATACAAATAACACTTGAATAAATCATAAACATGAAACATATATTCAAGATGCTATAAACATACACATAAATGCTAGAAATATAAAATGTATTCAATGAATATTCTAGCCAAAGATTTAGAGCAAGGATATAATGATAAATCAATTAAATCCTAGATATCTCTAAAAACACATACATAGGCATTAATTCTAGGTATTATCAATCAAAGGATCAAAGCACATTTCAAAGATTATTAATCATAAAATGATTCAATCAAGTCACAAATAATCCTGGATATCAAACTAATCACAATACAACTCTCAATCATGTGAAAATCCTAGAATCTAAGAAACTAGTTCACATATGTCTTTAATTAGACTTTCGATTAGGTTTGATTGTGAAGCTATCTTTCTCAATAGCATTCACCATACATATACATACATATAGAAGAAGAAACTCCAAGCAAATTGAAGGTTATAAAAGAAGAAATCTCAAAGATATGACCAATACCTCAAGATCACGAGTTGGTTCATTTTTCTGTGTAGAACCACCAGAAAAGTCAATCAAACAGCTGCAAGACCAATTGGAAAAGGTAGAAGACTCGATTACAAATAATCTCCAACTTAAATCAACAAATTCCAACTTTGTATAAGAAAGTTATGGTTTTTGGAAGGTGAGAAAAAGATGAGAGAAAATTTTGGTGAGAGTGATTTCGAACTTTTCTTCTTGGAAAGAAATGGGAGGGAAAGAAAATATTTAAAAGGAAGAGATAGAGAGAGAGAGAGAGAGAGAGAGAGAGAGAAGGAGGCCACCAATCATGGGCTGCCACATCAGTAGCCTGTTTGGGGCACGTGTGGCACTCGTGGACACCAATGCTTGGCCTTTGGCCAAGCAAACACCTTTTGCGCTCCTCTCGCGTTCTTCCTCTCGCGCTCCACTAGTGTTCTTCGGCCTTATCCGGGCCTCCAAACTCTGATTTCGAATCTATCTTCGGATTATGAATCATGACTCCCTCATGCACAATGATGACTATGAAACTTTGACAAAAGTTAAGAATTCATCTCGAAATACAATGACGAAAACAACTCAATGAATGAGAACGAAAAATAGCATAGCTACATCATTTGGACTCGAAACCAAATGAATGAGTAACCGAAATGATCGGGACTTAATAAGGAATAATAAGAGATTATTTTCAAGTCCAAAAAAAATAAAATGGAAACAAATAAACACAATATCACACACGTATGCCGTTTCCTAGAAATAGTCCTAAAACATGCAATTAACAATGTTTATCAATATAAATCTAATGCATGTGCATACATTACTAAGTGTGTGAAAGTGTTATATAAATGTTGTTCAACCATGTAGAGACACATATGAATTCCTTGTGTGTGTGCGTGCCTATGCCTTGTAAGAAGAATGAGGTCTATTTTACCTTAGTTGTGCAATGAAGCACATTCCTCTTCGAAGACACCTTCTTGCATGATATTGTGGCCACGTCTTTCTTTGAAGCTTTTGTTATCTGAAAATCGTCAATGGGATGAAATTCTGAATAACGACTTAAAGGGGGACCAAGATCAAGATTGATCCCGGTCGGAAGGGGTATCAAGTAGTTCAATACCGACTATATCCTTGATAATGCAAATACGATATGGAACACAAGAAAATAGACAGGAATAAGCTTTTTATTGATCGTCACTTTGCATTACAAATATAAGAATTATGTTTTTCAGGGTTTATAGTAAGGTATGGAGATTCAATGAGTAATGGAGATGGTCGAGGTGGAGTACTCGCACATGTCGATAAGTAGAACTTGATCGTAGGGTTTCTCCCCGCTAGATGGAGTAAGCTGTTGTACATATATAGGTCCAGTTGCTTTCCATGCACTCCTACAATTTCGGTCTAGGGTTCTGGCGATTGTTGAACCTCCTTCTTTTTAGGAGATAATCTCGGAGCTTTTACGTGCAGAATCCAGTCCTTCCTCCCTAGGAGTCAATCTCGTGATTAAATCTTTCTTTCCTATAAGGACTCTGTTTGAGTTGACCTGCTTGAAATATGACTCTCTGGCGAGAAGGAGTACACCTCCTCTGTTTTGACTGGATGACGGTGTTTTAATAAGTCTTATAGAGCTTTTAATTTCTGGTATGAGAATCTTGCTGCTTTAGCGGGCTGGCTATATCAGATAGTGTAAGCCAGTAGGCATCATGCTGATGATGTAGGGGAATGTCTGGTTGGTACTATAGCGGGAGGCTTAGTGGAACTCCGTGTCGGGGTGCTGCGGGGTTCATAGGAGGCCAGGGTATGACTGGATTGGACCCTGCTACAGGTTTTAACGAGTACCCTGGCTCGGGATTATGCTTATGAATCAAGATGCTGAAGGGATCCCTGAGAAGCTGGGGAAAGGCTGGGCCGGACCCCGCTGGAGGGGGTATGCACTTGGATCAGTCGGGGTCCCCTTTCATCGGGGTAGCTGGATGGTGTCTGGACTCCTATGTCCTCCATGTGTCAAGGTGGAAAATTCTTCTTTGGTCCTTTGCCAATTTTGGTGGTTAACAGAAGTCCACCCTAACTTGGACACTTATACCTTGTCGGGGTCGGAGTCAGGATCCTATCTATATTTGAAGGATTTTCTGCCTCATCCTATCTGCATATTTCCTTGTCTGACTAGTTCTCCACCTTGGAGGAGGAAATCTTTACTCGATGCATTAATACTAATTGAGTAGTCTGTGTGTCAATCAATGATTGGTTTCTTTGTTTTCAAAAAGATTCATTTTGGCGCGATTAATGTGGAAACGTCTCTAACTCAATCCGCTGGTCACTGCTCCCGGTTTCCTGGTGCACCACTGCCTCCCCTCTTCTATAAATAAACTGGACTTGCTGGTGCTTTCTTCATCACTTTCAAGCAAATCTTCAAAATTTCAAAAGAGAACGACAACCCACTGCTCTATTTTCTTTCTCTACTTAGCAATCCTTAAGAAATTTTCCTACCTTCTTCTTCTTCAATGGCTTCTCCTTCTAAAATCCCCACTTCTCAAGAAATTATCACTGAACAAAATCCTTCTATGATAGCCTCCACCCATCCTGACTTCGCATCTCTGCCTCTTTCAGACAGCATCGATGCCCTTTTCAACATGGAGAAGGCGGATATGGTGGAGGACTCTCTGACTTCAATAGGGAGGAAACTGTTAGGATTATGCTCAATAGCAAGAGTGTAATATTGTAATTAACAATTTTTTTCATATTAATAAAGTGATTTCTGGTTTAAACAAATATTATAGCATTTATAGTTTAATAATTGTCAAAGTAAATAATCATAAGGTCTAAAGAATATGAGAAAAGAAGAATTGTTCGTACATCTGGATATGTATGTGGTAGACACAATTCTTTAGTTAGTCTTGAATATTGTTCACAACTTAAGTTAAAGGTTGGGCACCTTTATCTTGTTAAAGTTGTAGAATCCTTTTGTTAGCATTTGAGTGGGATCAAATGAGATATGATGACTCTAAAATCATCGGAGTGTCTTCGAGCAAAAGAGTCTAGTGCACTGGGTGCATTGAACTGGATCACAATGAAATACTTTATCTATAACCGTCAGTAGATTAAAGTCATTTCATTATCAGGACAATCGGAGAGTCTATCTCAATCCTGAGATAAATGATGGACTTATGGTTGCAAGTGATATCATTTGAGTTATCAATGAGTACGATTATATCGCATAGTCTATCCTCGATAATTTGGTGATATTCATTTGTTAATCGATAGAGGACTTCATTTATAGATATGGACATCGTGGCTCCATTTATTAAATGAGAGTATAATATCATCATATGGATGTTTTGAGGTAATTGGATATTAAATCTCAACGTTGAGTTTTCGATAGTGTCTATTGAAAACATGGCTTCTGGACAAGTCAAAATATCCAAGTTCAAAACGTGGTCATATGAGTAAATATGGTAACTTGGAGAGTTATAGGCGGTCTATGAACTCTTGGCGATTACTGATATTTATCACGAGGATACACTATCTCCAACATGATTGTCTAGGGTATGAATGAGGAAACATCTTCCTTTTCTGTCTTTATTTAAGAGTTCAATTTTAGCTCTTTAGTGGAATGAGTTAAAATTAATGGATCGGACCTAAGTGAATCATTTGTTGATTGTGATTAGGTTATGTCTATTGGAGCTTAAATTTAGATAGCCCGCCAAGATCCTCAATCCACACGGACTTGTATGGATCACTTGATATATTCTACCGGACCAATTTAGGGTCCATCTAGAATTGCATTTAATATATTAAGAATATAATTTGCACATTATTTATGTAATGGGCTGCTCAATTATATTTATATATTAATGGATGACATGTGGGCTTGTTTCTTTTAGTAAGAATGGGTCTAGTTCACATGTGAGCTTTTTATTTAAAATCCAATGGATTAAATGAAATAAGAAAATAATATATAGTCCATTTATTTTAAGTGGGGCGGCAAAGGTGAATTAATTAACCTAATATATTATTTTGTTTCATTGTTTAATTAAATAAGAATTAATTAATTTATTAATTAATTGTTTAATTAAGAAACAAATCTTTTCTGATTAGGAAATATGATTCCTAAAGGTATACTATTGGTAGTAGTATACTTAAATTAAAAGACTTGTTTGACAAGAAAATAAATAATTAATTTTATTTATTTAATCAAATAAGAAGTCTTTTTATTTAGTCAAATAAAAGAATAAAAGATTTATGAGTTGGATTAGGGTTTGGGAGTCTTAAACTAAATAGGAATTAGGGTGCAATACAAACTTTTTTTTGGCTTGAGTATTGCGGCAACCCTAGTCCCTTTTAGGTTATTATTTTCGGCCACCCTAATAGAAAGAGAGAAAGAAAATTTTGCCACCTATATATGTGGACTTATAGAATTCGGCCACTTTAGGGTTTTTGGGGCTTGATTCTATTTTCTTCTTCTTCTCAATTCATAGAAAGATTATTTTTATTCTACTAAAAACATAAAAGAGATATAGATTATTCTTTGATGGTATACTATTTGCTTATTCATCAATAAGCTTGTGTGTACAACATCGATCTTGGTTCACGCGAGTTTCGATCATTAGATTGAGAACTCAAAAGTGACCGGAATAATCTTAGTATTCTTTTGATTGTTTTTGTGACTAACAAAGGATAGAAAAGTTTGTTTTGTCCATTCACAGGTTTGCAATTTAAAGAAAAGGGAGACCACGCTCCTAGGTGATCCACGTTCGTGCTAGGATTGAAGATCTTACGGATTACCATCGACGCAAGTCAATCGGATCACGCGACAAAAGGTATTCTTCTTTTGTTAGATAATATATATGTTTAATTGATTAAAGGGTTTAAGGTTCATAAAAGGAAATTTTTTTAAAAGTTACTAAATCTATTTTTAGTCTCGCTTCCGCTGCGTGTACTATACGGTATTTTTCCCTACAAATAAAACCATCCTATTCTAAAGTTGGCTTTGAATTCCCATCATTCCTACAAAAGATTCAAGGGGACATATGTGGACCTATTCATCCATCAAGTGGACCGTTTTGCTATTTTTTGTCCTAGTTGACGCATCCAACAGATGGTCACGCGTTTGCTTATTATTAACACACAATGTTGCTTTTGCAAGATTACTCACACAGATTATCAGGCTTCGAGCACATTTTCCTGATCATCCGATCAAATCAATTCGCCTTGATAATGCTAGTGAATTTACTTTCAAGACATTTGATGAATATTGCAGATCAGTTGGGATTGATGTTGAACATCCATAATGGATTAGAGAATCACTTATTAAGCATCTCCAGGTAATTGCGAGAACTTTATTATTTCGATACAATTACCAATTTCTATACGGAGACATTCTATTCATCTATGACTCATTGCTTATCATTATGACTTACCATTACAACTTGTAATTGGTTATAGACATGCTCATTTTTAAGATAATTGATCATCAGATAATTATTAATCAATTATTTGATATACAAAAGGTGACAAAATTTTATAAGTTGCTATCTCATAAACCCTGGCTAGGTGATTGTTTCTGAAAAACGATCTGAGTAAAATGCAACAAAAAAATCATCTGATGCATATCATAGGTTTGTAAACCTTTTATTTCAAAATGTATTGTTCCCAGAAGAGGAAAATAAATTATCAGGATCCTAATGTAAACAAGACTCGAGTTATGAATAAATTCACTTTCTCTAAATCTACTCTATAAGAGTTAGATATATCTAAAGAGATACAAAGTCCCTGGAGTGACTAAATCCATTGAAATGGAAGAAATCTCAACAGAGATTTAAGTATATTGAAATTGAGAAAATTTCTATAAATCATACATGAGAGATGTGGAATAGTAAAGAAACAATTAGCAGTGATACATTTTCAAATACAGTAGCTACTGAAATAATGATTATGAAACTCATAGTATCGATGATTGTAGACAAAGGCATAATTGGTCTAAATAAAAAGAAGCAATTCAAGAAGAATTGACTTTATAAGCCAAACATATAGTATTTAGACCAATAGTTCTCCAGACACCTGAAGATATCAAACTAGTTGGATACTAAAAGGTCTTTATACGGAAACGTAATGAGAAAAACGAGATCGTAAGATATGAGGCACAACTCGTAGTACAAGATTTCTCACAGAAACTTAGTATTCAATAGTGATGAATACAATTACGTTTCGAATTTTTGATAAATTTGGCTGCATTTATAAGGCTTGAGATACGTCTTCTAAACTTGGTAATCATTTATTTATATGATTCACTCAACGCAGATATTTATAATCCCGGAAGGATTTAAAATGCCAGAAGCATGTAAACCAAGATCTCGTAATTTGTATTTGATGAAATCCTTATATTGATTAAAAACAATCTGGTCGGATGTGGTGTAACCGTCTCAGTAAATATCTGATAAAATAAGGATATAATAATTATATTATATATCCATGTATCTTCATAAAGAAATCTGAATCTGGATTTGCTATTATAGTAATATTGATGATATGAATTTAATTGGAACTCCTGAAGAGCTCCTGAAAACTGCTGAATATCTGAAAAGGGGAATTTGAAATGAAAGACCTGGAAAAGACAAAATATTGTCTCGATCCGGAGATTGAACATAAATTAAATGAAATATTTATACATATATTGAAAAGATTCTACTCCTGTGATTGTTAAAACCTTTGATCCTAAGAAAGATCCATTCTGACCACTTGGAGATGGTGAAAAGATACTTGGTCCTGAAGTACCATATCTTAATGCAATTTGTGCTTTATTATATCTTGCTCAATGTACTAGACCACAGATTGCATTTTCAGTAAATTTGTTTGCTAGATTCAGTTCAGCACCAACTCGAAGACATTGGAATGAGATTAAATATCTTTTTCGTTATATTCGTAGAACAAAAGATTTATGGTTATATTTTTCAAAATCTAACAGCTTTTCAGGTTTACTTGGTTATGCTGATGCCGGGTATCTATCTGATCCCCACAAAGCTCATTCACAAACGGGGTATATTTTACTTATAATGGCACAACAATCTCCTGGCTCTCTACAAAGCAAACTATTGTTGCTACATCATCCAATCATTCTGAGATCCTTGCACTTCATGAAGCAAGCTGAGAATGCGTGTGACTAAGGTCAGTTATTTATCATATTCAAAATACATGTGGATTTTCATTATCTACAGGAATGCCGACACCGATATTTGAAGATAATGCGGCTTATATCGCTTAAGTTAGATGAGGATATATCAAAGGAGATAGAACCAAACATATTTCTCCTAAATTCTTCTATACTCATGAACTTCAACAGAGCCGACAGATTGATGTTAAACAAATACGGTCTACAGATAATCTTGCAGATTTGTTTACCAAAACATTGCCTACATTAACTTTTGAGAAACTGGTATATAGGATTGACATGCGTCGACTCTGTAAATTACATGATTGATATTGAAGTTTCAATCAGGGGGAGAAATTTTTTAAAAGGATATATGTGTACTGTACTCTTTTTCCTTCTACCGGATTTTGTCCCACTGGGTTTTACCGGAAAGGTTTTAATAAGGCAGTTTTAAACACATTCACGCCACTTGATCCAGAAGATCATTGTATATATTTTTGCTAAGGTTATTTGTCCTACTGGGTTTTTCCTAACAAATTAAAATATAAATAGTGGAAATCCAAGGGGAAGTGTTGTAATATGTGTGGCTTTCCACATTTCTTCCCACACATGTGAGATCACTAAATAATGCATGGTCAATGCATAGATCCTATTTTGTCAAGTGGCATCAACCGCCTCTAATCTCCATTAATTGTAGAACAAGTGGGTTTTTTGCCAAAGACATGCACTATATATATGTGTTCTTTCTCTTGTAAAGGTTGGTTCTCACAATAATACAATGCATATATTTTTCTCAGTTCTTTCATCTCAATCTCTCGCCTCTCTCTATCTCATGTCTCTCAGACTCTCACTCACTTCAATTTATTATTTATCAGTTCATACGTTATTCAGGTTCTTCATCTATTCTTTTATTAATTTTATTTTAACATATGTCAATTTTTCATATATTTTTTTTGATCAAGTCGCATATAATCTGTATACTACGTGCGCGTTTTGTTAAGTGGGTGACTGGATGATGTGGTGAGACTGGTTTATTTTCCTAACAGCTGTCCCGATGTGTCCCAAATTGGAATATAAATGGTGCAAGGGCAACTTGGTCATCATGAAATCACAAAAGACTCTTTATCATTTGTGGGTCCAATAAGATGCTGTGGACCCCCGCGCAGGCAACACGAATGCACCAAAGACAAAACACAGCTCACTCGTCCCTGTGACCCTGTTTTTAGTCTTTACTCAACTCCACAACAGCATCTTATCTTCATGCTTATTTCCTGCAACACAATCTATTTTCCAATTTTCTGATCCTCTTACGTGGCGACTTTTGGTTGGTTACCAAGATCCCGAGCATCAAGTTTTTTCTAGATTATGGTCTCCTACCGTGTTCTGTACACGTTGTGTATTTTTTAAAATGAGGAATAATAAAAGAAAGGATAATATTAAACATCTAACATTTTTATCCATCATTTATTTTTATCCATCATTTACGTGTTAGCTGACATGGCACTTCCTTGACAGCTATCAAATATCATACTTACTAATTTTCTAAACTCTAATTTTTAATTCCATTCAATTTACAAATAATTTAATACCAATGAAACACTTCAGCTGTTTTCCCACTCAAACGTTTTATTTGGTCTCCCTCCCCAAATCTTTATAATATCTATTTTTTTCTATCTGATTTTTTAAAATTAAATTAAATTAAATTGTAAAGGAAGAGATGGTTGTGGGGATCATTTTTTTTTTTTTTTTAAAAAAAAAAAAAAAAAAAAAAACACGATTGGATCCTTACCAGATCCATCAAGATTATATCAATATTATTTTTTCTTAGATCATTGAAAAAATTTATTATTATTTTTTTATTTTTTTATAATGTTTTCATCTAGGTTGATTCTTCATTCTTCATCAGTATTTCATCTAGTGTTCTTCATAAAATCAATTTTTTCTTCTTCAATATTCATGGAATATGGGACCATAAACTAGAACAACTCAAAAACCATTTGCCGAATTGGACAACAAAAACCAGAACAACTCAAAACTTGGAATCCAAATAGAAAAATCTTTTTATTTTTATTTTTTAAACCCAACTAATTTATTCACGTACTAGTTAAAGTTTGACAAGAACCCATTAAAAATATCACATTCTAAAACAAAAATCAACACTCAAACAAACAATAACGTCAATAAAAAAAACTCAAACAAAAAAAATTCACAAATTACGTTTCTATCAATCCATCACCAAATCACAAGTGGGTTTTTTACTGAGCAACTGATTGATGGAGACCTATCACGGATCTCCATCAACGAGAACCAACCCCATCACTTGGAGATGGAGATTGGAGATCCAACTGGATCTGCGTATCTAATGTTGGGTCTCCTTGCCGAGGAACGATCTAAGTAGGATAGGTGGGGGTAGAGATAGAGGGGTTGTTATGGGTCTAATCATCGCCGAGATGTGGGGATGGTTAAGCTTGTTTGCGGTGCCACTTTTCACGATCTGCTATGCCGATCTGCTCTTTCTATTTTTTTTTTCTTTTTTTCTCTTATTTTAGAAAGCACTTTAAATTAATTTATTTTGTGTTTTATATTGTGATGACATGACAGTGTGATGACCTGACAGTTGACAATGAAATGTTACATCAATTGTCATATTAAGTTGGATGTAAATGATGAACAGAAGCACATTGTTGGATATCTACCATTATCTTAAAATAAAATCATTTTGAATAAAATGTCGGATTGTGGCATATTACAATTTTTTTTTTATAAAAAAAATAATATAATTTACGACTATTACAGTAAGACTGCCATGATTTGTCAAGATCAAACAATATATTTTACAAAATTTAAGGGTTTATTTATTTATTTTTTTATCTTTTAAGTATTACATTTTAGTTATAAAGTCGTATGTGTAGCATTCTACAAATTCAAATAAAACATTCTATGTAATGAAAAAAAAAAAAAATAGGTATTAAATTCATACTTTAAAATCACATCTTGGACCATCGTCCAATATAGTTTAGAGCTAATATCTCATATTCTGGTTGCCATATTTAGAAAAGAAATTTTTTTTTTATTAAAATTTCATCTCAAATAAGTTACCAGCCTACCACACTATTAACGTGTTACCTAATTTTTTGGATTTATTACTAAATCGGAACAAATGAATCCAACAATTTAGTGTCTTTAAAAAGTTTTGTCAACTGGAGTATAACTCAATTGATAGATGGACGAGATTGAAGTTTGAGTAAATGACTTTTAGGTCAGCAGCTCGAATCCTACCAATGGTGTAAACTTTAAAGTAAAATACATGGTCCAGATTAATAGATACCGTAAAAAAGAAACCCAACAATTTAGGCAGATTAAAAAAAGCGTAAAGGAAATAAACGTCTGGGAGAAAATTCAGGTAGCACTAGAAGAAAATTAAAATAGGGGGATACGACCGTAATTAAATGGAAGTCCCGTGGCAATTACGCAACGCAGCTCCTATATAATGGCTTGACTCGTCCTCAACAATTAGCTAAACAAATTCAAATTAAAAATTGTTTGATAATCGATAACAGATATCGTTACGTCTCTCGCTCTCTGTTAGGTTTTTGTTGTTTATTCTTCCTTCCAAATTTTGCCTTGGATTGCGTTTATCGTCAATCAACTCTTCGCGTATCTGGTTTTTTCAGATCTTGATCATATTTGTAAGTCATTCACCATCGCCTTAAATCTTGTTAGTATTATTATAATCTTTTTTTTTTTTTTTGTTAATTCGTTTGTATTCTGTTTTTGATTCGTATTTTTCTCGTTTCGATCGATATTTTTGTTCTAGTTCATATTTTTAGGTTTACCAAGTATGCGCAATATGATGTGATAAGTTGTATTTATGTATTTGTTGTTTTGTTTATAAACTAAACTTTTTGATCTTTGTTTATTTTCTTTTAATTTTTTTTTTTTATTATTGTTGATAATAGAGGAAGGATTTATTAATGGTAGATTGTTATAAAACCAAATGTGTGTGTAAATTTGATTTTGGCGTATGCCCAATCTGCTGAAGTGCATTGTATATATATTGGTTTTCAGTTTCTTGAGTGATTTGATACTATAGGTTTTTGTTGTTTTCTATACAGTTTTCTTTTGTTGTTGTGTTACTAATATTTTCTTCTTCTGCCGTTTGATTTGTATATGCTCCCTAAGTTTTTAGTATATATTTTCATAAAAAATTTCTCTGGTAATAGTTTTATATCTATATGTCAACTGGATTAATCAATTATATATTTATTTACGCTTAGATGTTTCAGTGTTTGTTGAGAAATGGGTATTTTTCTGTTGTGAAATGTTATCAATGTCAATGGGAAATTTTTGATCTTTTGATTATAATCTTCTTGTTTAATTTGCTAATGATGTCTGTTGTGGTTTGTTTTTCTGGCAAGCAGGACTGGATGAACTAATGGAGTCAAAAGGTGGTAAAAAGAATTCTAGTAGTAGTAAATCCTTATTGTATGAAGCTCCTTTAGGTTACAGCATTGAAGACGTTAGACCACACGGTGGAATCAAGAAATTCAGATCTGCTGCTTACTCCAACGTAAGATTCACTTATATTTTTCCCTTTTGCATTCGATAAAATGATTTGGCTCTTTAATTTAACATTATTTTATTAATATATATATATATTTTTTTTGCATTATGCAGTGTGTGCGCAAGCCATCCTGAGTTGTTCTGAAGTTGTGACATAACCCCTCCCCCCCCCCCGAAGCTCACTTATACTGCAATTTAATTTCAGCTCTGATACTGCAATTTACTACTTTGTCAATTTCTTCTCTACTTCCCTCGTTCGCTCGTCTTTGTTCTTGCAATCGTATTTTTTTGTTTTCTGTAAGCCAAGATGGCTTCTGCAATTGGATTTGAAGGTTATGAAAAGAGGCTTGAGGTATCATTTTTCGAGCCTGGCATCTTTGCTGATCCTGGAGGCATGGGTCTCCGCTCTTTGTCCAAAGATCAATTGGATGAGATACTGAAACCAGCTGAATGCACCATTGTTTCCTCATTGTCAAATGAATATCTGGATTCATACGTACTTTCAGAATCTAGCCTTTTTGTTTACCCCTACAAAGTTATCATCAAAACTTGTGGGACTACAAAGTTGCTTCTTTCAATCCCTGCTATCCTTAAGTTGGCTGATTCCCTTTCCCTTGCTGTTCGATCGGTGAGGTACACTCGTGGGAGCTTCATATTTCCGGGGGCTCAGTCATTCCCACATCGTAGCTTCTCTGAGGAAGTAACTGTCCTTGATAATCACTTCAGTAAGTTTGATATGGACAGCACAGCCTATTTGATGGGTAGTCCCAACAACACCAAGAAATGGCATGTGTACTCTGCTACTGCTAAATCAGTGAACCATTCGAACACTGTTTACACTCTCGAGATGTGCATGACTGGTTTAAACAAGAAGCAAGCATCGGTCTTCTTTAAAACACCTGGAAGTTCAGCAGCTATAATGACTGAGGATTCTGGTATCAGGAAGATTCTTCCGAATTCTGAGATATGTGATTTTGAGTTTGATCCTTGCGGTTACTCGATGAATAGCATTGAAGGGGATGCAATATCTACAATCCATGTCACACCTGAAGACGGTTTCAGTTATGCTAGTTTTGAGACTATGGGTTATGATTTTGAGGATGTGAATTTGGTTCCACTGCTTGAGAGGGTTCTTGGTTGCTTCAAACCAAACGAGTTTTCTGTAGCTTTGCATGCTGACATAGCAGGTGAAGAAGTTGAAACCAAGTTCCCATTGGTGAACTTGAAGGGATACTCTTGCGGGGAGCAGGATTCTGTTGAGCTCGGGAATGGTGGTTCAATAATTTACTATAGCTTTGCTAAGGCTGATGGCTCCGCGTCTCCAAGGTCGATCCTGAAATGTTGTTGGAGTGAAGACGAGAAGGACGAGGAAGTAGAAGAGAAATAGTTTTGTTTTCTACATAATAATATGTTGTGTGTTGTTTTTTCATTACGAAATTGTTTTAATAAATGTTTCGGGGTTATGTTGTAATAGCAGCGGTTGATTCGCTGCATTGGGCTTATTTATTATTACTAGGATATTTCATGTGTTAAACTAGTATTTCAACTTTAATAAGATGTGTTATTTATTTATATATATGTTGATTTGTCTTTCAGTTTCTTCAGTATCTAGAATGGAGTTTTGGTGATGATGACAATGGTTTTTGTTCTGCTTATGGATTCAAGGGTGGCTTGTGTTTGTTCTTCAAATCTAAACTGATTTCTCTCCTGCAATAGCATGTGAAAGGGTCACAAGCATTTTCACACGCATGTGACAGATTAAGATTAGGTAGAATAAATTCCAAAGAAGAATCACTTTCCTAATCTCCCTTTATTTGGAAAGAGAGCACCAAGCTGCCAATCTTGATTCTTGAGTCTTGACCTAACATAAAAGAAGAAAAAGACATAAAAAGAAATGGCATTGATTCTTCTGTTTTGTGGTGAGAAGAGATTGGGGACCCTGTAATAGTGTAATGGGAATCAGAATAAATGCAATTTCAAATTGAATGGGAGAATTCTGGCCGCTCATATTTTATGTTTTTGTATTTTTAAAAGGAAGCGTCCTGGAAACTTGTTTGTGTGCTCAAATTTCAGTTCAAAATCTTTTGACACGTGATATGTGGCTGTGGTTGTGAGGGACTCTAATCTTTTGACTTTTACATTGTTGGCCTGTAGAATTAAGAATTTAGGGGACGACTCCTCAAATTTGCTTTGACAAGGGTAACCACTAACCATGTTAAATGTCCTGTACCATATCATTTATCAAATAACCAAGTCAATATTGACAATATTTAATATTTATTTTGCCACATTAGTTTAACATTGAATGGTGGTAATTGTTGCATTGGAGAAGTATATTTGAACTCAATGTCCATTCATTTTAGTTAGCATCCAATTTTTTTACAATCAACAATTGCACTGGAGATGCTTTTAAGACCATTATCCATCGGCTAAATTGAAAGTCCACCACTTATTCCAAGTTATATTTCTCCCTACCCAATGCATATATTTAGTTTTTTGACATTTTAACAGGTGTGATGAGTAATTTTTTATTTTTTCTCAATATGGATGTAGAAAATAAATGGGTATTAAGAGAACTTTTTTGGGTCACCACTGTATTTTTTTTTTTCTAGGGTACTGCAGCAAGCGAAATTGTCCCCTAAAATAAAGAAACTTTCCAGATTTACAAAATTGTTTTTGATAACGTTAATTTTATCAAACAATTACGAAATTCGGCATGGAGGGGAACTGTATGTCTCTATGTGCATTGGGTAGGGAGACTGATTTGATACTATCTGACTACTGTATATGTATTCTGCAACAAGTAACAACTCCGGTCCATTAAATATATGTGTGAAAGATATTTGGATATGTTATCGATCACCAATCGTACAAAAATAACTTATGACATGTGGAATAATATGACCCAATCTTATCGATGTACATTTGGGGCTCGTTTAGTACACTGTATTGTATTGTATTGTATTATACTGGATTAGATTGTATTAGATTGTATTGGATTTGGTATTGGATTGTATTGGATTTGACTGTATTATTCTTACACATTCTTGAGTTTGGTGATATTTTGTGTTAGAGCTTCTCCAACCCAACTTCAAATCCCTCTCTATCTTCAAGTTGCCGCAAAATCCACGCAAAAAACAGCTTCAATCCATCGCCAAAACCCTCGCTATCTGAGGAAGATGATTGCGCGACACTGTTCATCAGCGTATACACTATAGCGCGTTTTGGTTTTTTTTTTTGATCCCTTAGCTTTTATACAATCACGTTTTTACCCTATTTTTAAAAATATTTTCTGATTATATCATTTATTAAAAGGTTTTGTGTATTCACAGTTTTACCCTAATAAATTAAATTTATTCCAATTTGGTCATTTTTATTATTTAATGATTTTGTTTTGATTTAATTATTATTGATATTAACATTTTTAATAAACTAAAATGAAGTGTATAATTAAAAAATTTAAATGCCATTTTTTTTAATAAATCACTTCATTCCTTCATTAATTCATAAGTTTGAAATGCAATTTTTTTGTTAATAAATCACTTCATTCCTACATTAATTAATAAAGCAAAATACATTAATTGATAAAAACATTAAAAATGAAATACAAACTTCATAGTGATAAAATAAATTACCACTAATTGGAATACTCTAAAATTAAGGAAAAATACAACATAAATTATTTTTAAGATTTAGTAGTCTTCAAGACCATTTCCAGATCCTCCGATATTATTGAAAAAATCACTAAAAGGCTCAGATGAACTACCGGATCCATAGTCTTGTTGCCGAGCATGTTTCGCCATAATTTTTCTTTGTTGTTGATCCACAAACTCGCGCTTTCTTGGATCTTTTATGGAATCCAAATCCATCATTACTATTTTGGTTTCCAATTTTCTCTCCAAAATATCTTTAGTTCTTTGTCTCTCCAGATTGTTTTTTTCAAAAACTTCCATGAGTTTATCTTGTCCTTCTGTAAAAGTGGCAACAATTGATGCATTATCTTCCGTAGCCCTCTTTTTCAGTTTTGCTTTTTTCACCACAATGGGTCGTTGAGATGAACTACCCCCAACGTCATCACTAGATACATTCAGAGAAAATGAAGATATCCCGGGAGATGCCATTGTTGGAGAGTCTGGAGTTGGAGAGTCTTCTTGTGATGATACATTATGGCCACGTGGCCTTTGCGGGGTTGATGTTGCACTATCATTATCTGAAAATTTCTGCATATCCTTGAGAATGGGCCACACATGGTCAAACTTGAAACCCCTTTTGTATTTATTATCTTGGGATAATAAGACTTTTGCCCGGTTCATCTGCAAAATGATTCAAATAAATTTATTGGAATAATTTTATATTAAATATAATTTTTTTCTACAACTGTAATTTTAACAAATACTCACTATATCAACTTCAGAGGCACCACTAGGATTTAGACTTTCGATTTGTCATTGGCATGACCGTAGTTTCGCAATTGCGGGAAGGATAATCCCCATACGACACTGCAAACTTCGCCAGGTACGATGTTCAGTTATAAAATCTAGCCTGGTGTTGTTATATTCACCCTCAATTCGAACCCAGAACATTTCCATGGATTAGTAATGCCCTATGATCGGATTTTGGGAAACATCCAAATATATGTGACACAGGTGTGTGTCTTCTGCAAACGTGTATGAAGAACTTCGGCTTGAAGTCATTTTTTGGGAAAAAGTGATTTGAAGGGAGAAATTGATTTCAAGAGATATAGGATTCGAAGGGGTAAGGGATAAGTTTAATTTAGTGTGGGTTGATATTTATAGGCACTAGGAGGCATTCTTTTCAGATTTAATCCTACGGTTTAGAAGGTGAGGAAATCCATCCATTGGTTGGATTTGATGATGAGCAAATTTCTTATCTTTAGATTTTGGGGAAGGTGAAGATAAGAATTATTTGAATCGATTTAATCCTATGGTTCAGAATGTGAGGAAATCCATCCATTGGTTGGATTTGTTGATGTGCAAATTTCTTATCTTCGGATTTTGGGAAAGGTGAAGATAAGAATTATTTGAATCGATTTAATCCTACGGTTCAGAATGTGAGGAAATCCATCCATTGGTTGGATTTGTTGATGTGTAAATTTCTTATCTTCGGATTTTGGGAAAGGTGAAGATAAGAATTATTTGAATCGATTTAATCCTACGGTTCAGAATGTGAGGAAATCCATCCATTGGTTGGATTTGTTGATGTGTAAATTTCTTATCTTCGGATTTTGGGAAAGGTGAAGATAAGAATTATTTGAATCAATTTAATCCTACGGTTCAGAATGTGAGGAAATCCATCCATTGGTTGGCATTGAATAGCCCAGATATGTTATCTTCTTATTTTGGGAAAAGTGAAGAATAGTTTTCTGGACAAGTTAAGAGTGGGCCCCACAATGAGTATGGGATGTCTAGGTTCAATGAATCTGGTTCAAGCATTGATTTTTTTTGAATTAAAGTGTTTTTGTCCGTATTTACTTTTTCCACATGGGCTTGCAGCTATTGTCGGCCACGTTCTAAGCTAGATACATCTTTCATCTACTCCCATGTTCTGAGTTGTGTAACCAGCTGGATATAGCTGTCATCCACTCCCACGAAGTGATATGTTAACCAGTTGGATATAGCTGTCATCCACTCCCACGAAGTGATATGTTAACCAGCTAGATATAGTTGTCATCCACTCCCACGAAGTGATATGTTAACTAGCTGGATATAGCTATCATCCACTAGCTATTCTAGAAGCACGTGTTCAGAAAGATAAATACCCTACACCAGAGTCAGCTAAAACTCATTCAATTCAACTCCAAGTGATAATGAATTTCGATATCGGAGGTCCATCTAATTTCTCATCTTCATCTTCCGATGATGATGAAAAGCAATTTCTGGCAAATCTTGAAAAGAATGAGTCAGAACAAGATGCGATTATTGCCCAACATATGAACATCCAACGGGCCATGTCTCAGTATCTCAATCAACAAAACAATCTAGTGACCCATGGAGGCTCAATTCATGGTCATAGAGTGATTAATCGAGATCAGGAAAATGCTGATCATCGTTTGTTCTACGACTATTTTGCTGAGAGCCCACGGTATAATGATCAAATGTTTCGTCGACGCTTTCGAATGAGTAGAAGTTTATTCCTTCGTATTGTTGAAAAAGTGGAAGCTCGTGACAACTAGTTTGTGAAACGAAGAGATAGTGTGGGTAGACTGGGTTTGTTTGCTCTTCAAAAAATAACAGCAGTATTTCGGATGTTGGCATACGGTCTACCAGCGAATGCTACTGACGAGTATATTCAAATAGGAGAGTCTACAACAATTGAAAGTTTGAAGAGATTTTATCGTGCTGTTGTGGAGGAATTTAAAGATGAGTATCTACGATCACCTAACTGTTAGGGTTATGCTCAATAACAAGAGTTTAATGTTGTACTTGACAATCTTTTCATATTAATAAAGTGATTTATGTTAGTTAACAAAATCTTATATATCATTTATTATTATAATTGTCAAAGTAAATAATCATAACGTCAAAAGACTATGAGAAAAGAAGAATTGTTCGTACATCTGGATATGTATGAGGTAGACACAATTCTTTAGTTAGTCTTGAATAACGTTCATAACTTAAGTTAAAGGTTGGGCACCTTTATCTTGTTAAAGTTGTAGAATTCTTTTACTAGCATTTGAGTGGGATCGAATGTGTTGTGATGAGTCTAAAATCATCGAAGGGTCTTCAAGTAAAAGAATCTAGTGCACTGGGTGTATTGAACCGGATCACAATGAAATACTTTTTCTAGAACCGTTAATAGATAAAAGTCTTTTCATTATCAAGACAATCGGAGAGTCTATCTTAATCCTGAGATAAATGATGGACTTATGGTTGCAAGTGTTATCAATTGAGCTATCAATGAGTACGATTATATAGCAGAGTCTATCCTCGATAGTTTGATGGTATTCATTTGTTAATCGATAGAGAACTTCATTTATAGATATGGACATCGTGACTCCATTTATTAAATGTGAGTAGAATATCATCATACGGATGCTTTGTGGTTTTGGATATGAAATCTTAACGTTGAGTTTTCAATAGTGTCTATTGAAAGATGACTTCTGGACAAGTCATAATATATATCCAAGTTCAAAGTGTGGTCATATGAGTAAATATGGTAACTTGGAGAGCTATAGGCGGTCTATGAGCTCTTGGTGATTACTGATAGGGTATGAATGAGTATCGTTAACATATTCCATCTTTATTTAAGAGTGCAATTTTAGTTCTTTAGTGGAATGAACTAAAATTAATAGATTGAACCTAAGTGAATCATTTGTTGATTGTGATTGGGTTATGTCTATTGGAGCTTAAATTTAGATAGGCCCGCCAAGATCCCCAATCCGCACGGACTTGCATGAATCACTTGATATATTCTACCGGACTATTTGTGGGTCCATTTAGAATTGTATTTAATATATTAAGAATATAATTTGCACATTATTTATTTAATGGGCTGTTTAATTATATTAATATATTAATGAAAGGCATGTGGGCTTGTTTCTTTTAGTAAGAATGAGTCTAGTTCACATGTGGGCTTTTTATTAAAGTCCAAATGGATTAAATAAAATAAGAAAACAATATGTAGGCCCAAGTTCTAGTCATGGGCGGCAATGACTAATTTTTAGCCTATTATATTGTTTTATTTTATTATTTAATTAAATGGAAATTAATTAATATGTTAATTAATTATTTAGTTAAAAATAAAATCTTTTTTTGATTAGGAAATATGTTTCCTAGTAGTATACTACTATTAGTATTATACTAAATATAAAAGACTTTATTTGTTTAGTCAAATTAGGAAGTCTTTTATATAGTCACAAATACACTAAAGAGTTGGATTAGGGTTTGTATATAATATATATGCATGTGGAATATATAGTAGGTATATAATTTATATGTATGCAGGCGGAATATATATATAGTTTTTATACATATATGCATGCGGTATATATAAATTATACATACATATATGCATGCAGTATTTTGAAACAAAACAATATATATTATATAATGCATGAAGTGTTTGATTGAAACTAAAACATATATATATATATATATATGTAATTGCACTAGATAAAGATACATATATTATAGGCGTGCCATGATTGATATATATATATATATATATATATTAGGCGTACAGATATATATTTTTTACTTAATATATGGTCGGCCACAATATAGACATATATATATTCTTCATATATTTTCAAGAACCCTAGTTTTTGCAATTAAGAGATTTTTCTTTTGCTAGAGAAAAATAAAATCCAACTCTTAGAGTAGTGTGAAATTCGGCCAAGAGAGATTGTGAGAAGAATTGTTCTTATTTCGATAGTACACTAGTGATCTTTACATCAAGAGGTCTTGTGTACAATTTCGAATAAAGTTCACGCGAGTTTCAATCTAACGATTGTGAATTCAAAAGTGACTGGGACATTCTTAACAATCTATTGGAATTTTTGTGACTAATAGAAATCAGAAAAGTTTTGTTTGTCCATTCTCAGGTTCACAATTCAAAGAAGGGAGACCACGCTCCTAGGTGATTCACGTTCGTGATCGGATTGGAAGATCTTGCGGATTACCATTGACGCATAGTCAATCGGATCACGCGACAAAGATATGATATCTTTTGGTATATATTGTTTAATTAATTAAAGGGTTAAGGTTCAATATAGGAAAAATTTTAAAATATACTATTTCTTTTTAGTCTCGCTTCCGCTGCGTGCACATATTTTTCCTTTCAATTGGTATCAGAGCCAGGTTGTACCCTTGAATTAATTAACGTATATATACGTGAATCTTTTTCTTTTTATTGTGATTATGCATGTTTAGAAAGAGATAGCACTCTAGGTATTCTCATATATAATTACATTGGTATGTGTGGATTTATATATGTTATATTTTGTTATAAAGTGAATTGTTATTGCTCGATTTTGATCCTAGAATTTTAATGTATTTTTTGTTTCGGAATTGTAACAAGAATGGTGGCCTATTATCGTCACAATTTCCTTCTTGGTAGTTGCTAAGTTTTTTTTTTAATGTATTAAATTTAACTGCAGTATTTTTTTATGTATTAAAAAATTAGTGCAGTATTTTTTTTGTATTAAATACTGCTGTGATTAAAAAAAAAACTGCAATATTTTTATTGTGTAAATATGTTTGTAATATGTTCAAGCATCGAAGATTCGAAGACTTGAAGTATTAATAGCAACCGGAACGAGTTTGGGACCATGCACACCATAGGAACGTGCACGCGCGCAAAATTGCACGCAGCTGTGCATGTTGGACTGATGCGCAGCCCCATGGAGTCCATGGGCTGCACACGGTAGCCCTTGTTAGGGTTGTGGAGTGTGCACGCCAATTGGGCAGCCATGGGTGCTCAAGTGATCCATGGCCGCTTGAAGATTTGTTCGCCAAGAAAGGAGTTTTTTGTATTCCAAACAAATGTAATTTACTTGCTTTTCTAGGATGGATCAAAATCGTGGCTATTTACTTTGCGTAAATATTACAATATTTGTTATTGTTTGATAACATGCCATGTAGAATAGGAGTGCCACTCATATATCTCTTTTGGTATGAACATGCATTGAATGATTTAGGTATCTAATTGGCATCTAGATAACTTGGTAAATCATTCTATGGGATTTAATCACATGCCTTATGTTAGGTTTTTGGTTGTTGTTGGCATATATTCCATATCAAAACGTGTTTATCTTGTAAATGTTTATGTGGTCATGTTGATGATGATACAAAGCTTCAAAGAAAGATTTGACTATGGTACATGCAAGATGATGGCTTGTTAAGAGGAAATAAGCTTCATTGCTCATCAAAGGTAAAATCGACCTCATTCCTCTTACAAGGCATAGGCACACACACACAAATCATTCATAAGTGTCCCTACATTGTTGTGAACCATTTATATAACACATTCACATGATTTTGTATGCTCATGCATTGTACTCAAATGCTCATACATTTTAGAGTTGCATGTTCTAGGACTATGTCTAGGAAATGACATTCATATGTGAACTTGTTTTTGTATGTTTGTGTTTCTTACGTTTTGGACTTGAACATGGTCTTATTTGATTCCTTATTGAGTCCCGGTAATTTCGGTTACTCATACGTTAAGTTTCGAGTCCAAACGATGTAGCTACGCTACTTTTCGTTCTCATTCGTTGAGTTGTGTTCGTCGTCGTTTTCCGAGATGAATTCTCAACCTTTTGTCAAAGTTTCATAGTCTTTGTCGTGCGTGAGGGAGTCATGGTTCATAATCCGAAAACGGATTCGAATTCGGAGTTCGGATGCCCGAATACGACTAAAGAACGCGAGAGGTGCGCGAGGAGGTTGCTCGGCCAAAAGGCCAAGCTAGATGGCCACGTGTGGACCACGTGTGCCACACGGCCAGAGCTCCTCTCTGGCCACGTGTGCCACATGCTGACCACACGTGGAGGTGGCTGATGGTCACTTTTGTTTTGGACAATTTTGCCCTTCTTCCATTCTTTTTAAATCTCTCCATTTCCCTCCATTCTTTTCTAAGAAGAAAAAGTGTGAAATCCCGTCTATGATTTTCTCCCAAATTTTCTCAACTTCCAAACACCATAACTTTCTCATACGGAGTTGGAATTGAGTGATTCAAGTTGGAGATTGTTCATATTCGAGTCCTCTACCTTTTCCAAGTGGTTGTGCAGCTGTTTGATTGATTTTCTGACAGATCTCCTCAGAAAATCGAACCAGCTCTTGTAATTGAGGTAGAGTTCATAACTTTGTGATTTCATCTTTTTTAACCTCCAATTTGCTTGGGGTTTCTTCTTTTATATGTATATGTTTGTTTAGTGAATGCTATAGAGAAAGGTAGCTTCATAATCAATCTAATTGAATAGTCTAATTAGAGACACATGTTGACTAGAATCTTGGATTCTTTGTTTTTAACATGTTTGTGAGTTGTATTGTGATTAGATTGATATCTAGGATTATTTGAGACTTGATTGATCTATTTTGTGATTAATAATCCTTTATATGTGTCTTTGATCCATGATTGATGAAATCTAGGATTAGAGCCTTTTTATGTGTTTTTAGAGATATATAGGATTGATTTGTTTTTAACATGTCTCCTATCTCTAAATCTTTGGCTAGAATAATTGTTGAATACATTTTATGATTCTAGCATTTTTATGTATGTTTGTAACATCTTGAACTTGTGCCTCATGTATATGATTTTGTTCAAGTGTTAGTTTGTATGAATGAATCTAGAAGTTTTATGTGTAAATTGTTTTCACATGCTCTAGGTTTTCATTCATGTTTTTGCATCTAGATTTCTATTGCTTGTGTTTTCACATCTCTAGATCTAGTTGTTCCATGGAATGTATTGATCACATGTTCTATGTTGTTTTGATTGATTGCATCACTTGCATTCACATGATCACACTAGGAAGTCCTTGTAAAAGGCATGAAGTCTTGGCTAGAGTTGGGATGACTCGGATAGCCAAGCAAGAAGTCTTGCCTAGAGTCGGGAGGACTTGGATAGGTAAGCAAGAAGTCTTGTCTAGAGTCAGGAGGACTTGGATAGATAAGCAAGAAGTCATGGCTAGAGTCGAGAGGACTTGGATAGTCATGCATGAGAGGCTTTCTAGAGGCACGTGTGCCTTATATAGAGAGTTGGCTTATATATTGGTAGGCCCGGGTGTTTGGTTAGACATAGAATCTGATAGAGCGGGGTACATGGGATGTGTATGCACTCTTGAGGAATTTCTAATCTTCCAACGATGTTGGTTTTGGTATGAGTTCCAATATGTGGTGGTTTACATCATTGAGGGATTTTGTATCTTCCAATAGGGATTGGGTAAACATAGACTCCACATGGGTTGGTGACTAGGATTGGTCATTTTGTGGAATTTCTAATTTACTTTCCAAATATATATAAGTACCCAATGGTTGTAATTCAACCCGTGGATGTTTCCTCCTTGGAGGTTTTACCACGTTAAAAAATCCCTTGTGTTAATTCTTTCTATCTCTATCTTTTATATTTGTTTTTTGTATATGTTTTAATCTTGTAGTACAATCTTCACTTGTGATGTTTTGGATTCAAGATTTTGTAAAGTGTGATTTGTAAATATATTCTTTTGATCATATTTGTAATTACATTTCTTTTTTATATTGTTTAGTATTTTATGTATAGCAATATATTGTTTAGTATTTTATGTATAGCAATATTTGTATATGCTTGTAACGATTGAACATATATTGATATACAAATATTCTTGTTAATTGTTTTTTGTATTTTCTTTATACCTCATACAACTTATTGATACTTAGACAATGTATGAATGATCACATGATAACTTGTCTTAGTATGATTCCGTGATGTTTATGTTGTATGTAAGGCTACCTTGAGGGACAAACGTAAGTTTGTTCAAGGGATTGAAATTAGGCAAAAAAACCTATTCACCCCCCTTCTAGGTACGTCTTAAGCAATTTAACCTTGTTTGTATACTTTTACCTTAAATAATTGAGTGGGAGAAGGTGTATTGCAAACACCTATGGCCTCCAAGGTTAGTTGAGCTATATTATTTTTGGTAATCCCCCCAAGGGGTGTCCATGAATGGAATATAGCAAGATACTTCCTTACAAGGATAGACTAGACAATTGCCTCAAACGAGATCTACTCCCCAAGGAGGGATTTTCATGAAGGAATATATTGAGGGTCAAAATCTTGGTAGTACACTCAATGTGGTTTTATTGATATCCTCCCAATAGTTCTTGTTAATAAAATCACATGGCTAAAATTGAAAACGTTGGTTGTTATGTTAACAATTGGGTGGGACCTAGTCTAACTAATAAATGGTGCGAACTCCCAAAGGAGGCGTAACATTTATGGGTGTTGGATCGAGCGTTGAATTTTACGATTGAATTATAAATATTTAATTCAAGATAAATATTTGAAAATGCTAAACAATGATTATTTACTCATATATATTTTTTGTTAAGAAATCATGATCCCATCCCTAATGATCATCCTAAAAGATAAAACTTTAACCGGTAATAATTATGTCACATGGAAAAGGAAAATTGGGTTGTTGCTGCAAGCTGGAAAAATATAAATTTTGTTCTAACTACTCCTAAACCACCTGGTCCTACTAATGAATCTAATGTGATGCAATGAGACGAGTATGAGCAGTGGGAGACCTCTAATGACATGGCCAAATGGCTACCATCTTAGACGTGTTGCAATAGCAGCATGAAGGAATGGGGTCTGCTGCTGATATGATGATGTCTCTAGAAGAGATTCATATGGTTGGTAAAGTTGCTACTATTAAGACCCGTTAGAAGGTTAAGGAATAATAGAAGAAAAAGCAACTTGGGCTTACCTAGAAAGTAACCAAGATCAAAAGGAAGTGCTTCTTTTGTGGTGAAAAGAGACATTGGAAAAGTAATTTTCCAAAGTCTCAAAATAAGAAGGAACAAGGTAATATGAATTATCTTGAAACATGTTTTTCTGGCAGATTCTACAGATTCTTGGATCGTAGACTCTGGAGCCACTAATCATGTTTGTTATTCCTTACGGGGGTTTCAAGAAAAGAGAAGGCTAAATAAGAATAAAATCAACTTGCGTTTAGGCTACGGAGAGTTGGTGTCTGCTAGTGCAGTGGGAGATATTAGAGTTGTAGGGAAAAATTGTACCCGCAGCGGAAGCGAGACTAAAAAAAATAGTTTGAGTAGCTTTTAAAATTTTTTCCTTTTATGAACCTTAAACCCTTTTAATCAATTAAAAAATATATAATATATATAACAAAAGATTAATACCTCTTGTCGCGTGATCCGATTGACTTACGTCGATGGTAATCCGCAAGATCTTCAATCCTAGCACGAACGTGGATCACCTAGGAGCGTGGTCTCCCTTTCTTTGAATTGCAAACCTGTGATTGGATTAAACAAACTTTTCTCTTGTTTGTTAGTCACAAAAACAATCAAAAGAAACCTAAGATTATTCCGGTCACTTTTGAGTTCTCAATCTAATGGTCGAAACTCGCGTGAACCTTGATCGATATTGTATACACAAGCTTATCAATGATTAAGCAAATAGTACACCATCAAAGAATAATCTATGTTTCCTTTTTGCCTTCGTAGAATAAAAAATCTCTTTCTATGAGTTAAGAAGAAGAATAAGAAATAAATTCTGCACTCAAGCCTTAGGGGGTGGCCGAATTCTATAAGAGGCCTTATATAGGTGGCCATATTTCTTCTTCTTTTTACCCTAGGGTGACCGAATTCTTTCCCCAAAAATAACTAGGGTTGCCGCAAATCCTCCTACAAAAAGGAGTATGATTTGCACCCTAATTCCTATTTTGTTTAAGACTTCCAAACCCTAATCAAACTCATAAATTTTTTATTCTCTTATTTGACTAAAATAAAAAGACTTCCTATTTGATTAAATAAATAAAATTAATTATTTATTTCATTGTCAAACAAGTCTTTCTATTTAATTATACTACTACCAATAGTATACCTTTAGGAATCATATTTCCTAATGAGAAAAGATTTGTTTCTTAATTAAATAAGTAATTAATAAATTAATTAATTCTCATTTAATTAAACAATGAAAACAAAATAATATTTAAGGTTAAATAACCTCCTTGCCGCCCCATATATATTATTGGGCCAAATATTATTTTCTCATTTCATTTAATCCTTTGGACTTTAAATAAAAAGCCCACATGTGAACTAGACCCATTCTTACTAAAAGAAACAAGCCCACATGTCATCCATTAATATATAAATATAATTGAGCAGCCCATTACATAAATAATGTGCAAATTATATTCTTAATATATTAAATGCAATTCTAGATGGACCTAAATTGGTCCGGTAGAATATATCAAGTGATCCATGCAAGTCCGTGTCGATTGGGGATCTTGGCGGGCTATCTAAATTTAAGCTTCAATAGACATAACCTAATCACAATCAACTAATGATTCACTTAGGTCCGATCCATTAATTTTAACTCATTCCACTAAAGAGCTAAAATTGAACTCTTAAATAAAGACAGAAAAGGAAGATGTTTCCTCATTCATACCCTAGACAATCATATTGGAGATAGTGTATCCTCGTGAATAATATCAGTAATCGCCAAGAGTTCATAGACCGCCTATAACTCTCCAAGTTACCATATTTACTCATATGACCACGTTTTGAACTTGGATATTTTGACTTGTCCAGAAGCCATGTTTTCAATAGACACTATCGAAAACTCAACGTTGAGATTTAATATCCAATTACCTCAAAACATCCATATGATGATATTATACTCTCATTTGATAAATGGAGCCACGATGTCCATATCTATAAATGAAGTCCTCTATCGATTAACAAATGAATATCACCAAATTATCGAGGATAGACTATGCGATATAATCGTACTCATTGATAACTCAAATGATATCACTTGCAACCATAAGTCCATCATTTATCTCAGGATTAAGATAGACTCTCTGATTGTCCTGATAATAAAATTACTTTTATCTACTGACGGTTATAGATAAAGTATTTCATTTTGATCCAGTTCAATGCACCCAGTGCACTAGACTCTTTTGCTCGAAGACACTCCGATGATTTTAGACTCATCATATCTCATTTGATCCCACTCAAATGCTAGCAAAAGAATTCTACAACTTTAACAAGATAAAGGTGCCCAACCTTTAACTTAAGTTGTGAACAATATTCAAGACTAACTAAAGAATTGTGTCTACCACATACATATCCAGATGTATGAACAATTCTTCTTTTCTCATAGTCTTTAGACCTTATGATTATTTACTTTAACAATTATAATATTCAACTATAAATGCTATAATATTTGTTTAAACCATAAATCACTTTATTAATATGAAACAGATTGTTAAATACAATATTACACTCTTGCTATTGAGCATAATCCTAACAAGAGTTAATCTAGATGCTAGTAGGCATTTAGATTAGATAGACATTTATTATGTACCTCAATTCAAGAGAAATTTAATTTCAGTTTCTTGATTAAACAAATTTGAATATTCGGTTACTTTTAATAAAAAATTTATTATTAGTAAGGATGACAAATTTGTTTGCAAAGGTATATTGGAAAATGGTCTATTCTATTTACATAGAAATATCTCTCACTTATTAGACACAAAATTAACGCAACCTAATCATAAAAGAGTAAAATTATCAAAAGATGAAACCTACCTATGCCATTTGTGCCTAGGTCGTATTAACCTTAATAGGATTAAAAGATTGGTTAGTGATGGACCTTTAAGTGACTTAAAGGTTGATGATCTACCAACTTGTTAATCCTATTTAGAAGGTAAAATGACCAAAAGGTCGTTCAGGACCAAAGGCACAAGAGCCACTGAATGTTTAGGATTAATGCATACTAATGTATGTGGTCCTATGAGCATTCAAGCTGGAGGTAGATATGAGTACTTCATCACTTTCACAGATGATTACTCAAGATTTGGCAATGTGTATGTCATGAGACATAAGTCGAATGCTTTTGACATGTTCAAAGCATTAAAAGCTGAAGTGGAAAATCAGCTTGAGAAACACATAAAAATCTTGAGATCTGATCGTGATGGAGAATATCTATCTGGTGAGTTTCAGCAATATCTTATTGATAATGGGATCATTTCTCAGTTTTTAGCACTAGGTACACCTCAACAGAATGGAGTGGCAGAAAGAAGAAATAGAACTCTTTTGAACATGGTTAGGTCAATGTTGAGTTATTCAACGCTCACTGTTTCTTTTTGGGGATATGCTCTACAAACTGCAATGTACATTCTAAATGATGTACCATCAAAGTCGGTTCCTCAAAACACCGTATGAGTTGTGGACTGGGCGAAAGCCTAGTTTACAAACTTAAGGATATTTGGTTATCCTGCGCATGTGTTAAAAGGAAAGACAAAAGATGGAGTCCCGTACAGAAACATGCATATTTGTGGGGTATCCAAAAGGAACTAAAGGGTATTATTTCTATAGTCCTTCAGATCTTAAAGTATTTGTTCCGACAAATGCTAAATTTCTGGAAAAGGACTATGTGAATGAGTTTATACCTAAAAGTAGAATTGTCCTGAATGAGATGTCAGGAGATACAATTCCACAAGAGGTTTCACAACCTGGCCCAATTGTTAGTTCTGAACCATCACAAGATCAACAACCTACCATTTCTCGTCGTAGTGGGAGGGTTGTGAGACAACCCGAGAGATACATCGATTTGGGAGAATCAGTGGAGAATCTCCAAGACGACGATGATCCCTACATATATAAGGAAGCAATGGAGGATGTTGATAGTCGCCATTGGCAAAAGGCAATGCAATCTGAGATTGAGTCCATGTTCAATAACAAAGTCTGGTCCCTTGTAGACTTGCCTAAAGGGATAAAACCCATTGGGTGCAAGTGGGTATACAAGAGGAAAAGAGGTATGGATGGAAAGGTGGAAACCTTTAAAGCTAGATTAGTAGCTAAAGGTTATACACAGAAATAAGGTATCGATTACGAGGAAACCTTCTCTCCTGTGGCCATGCTTAAATCCATTAGGATACTCTTATCTATTGCGGCATCTTTAGATTTAGAGATTTGGCAAATGGACGTCAAGACAGCTTTCCTTAATGGAAGTCTTGACGAAAGCATCCATATGATGCAACCAGAAGGATTCATTGAGAAATGCCAAGTGGAAAAAGTATGCAAGTTGCAAAAATCCATATATGGATTAAAGCAAGCATCCAGATCCTGAAACATAAGGTTCGATCAAGCTGTGAAAGGTTTTGGATTTGTTCAGAACCTTGACGAACCTTGTGTATACAAAAGGATCAAAGGCGACAAGTTGGTTTTCCTAATTCTTTATGTTGATGATATACTACTCATCGGAAACGATGTAGGTGTATTGACATCAGTAAAAGAATGGTTAGCAAAACAATTTGATATGAAGGACTTAGGAGAAGCAAGTTATATTCTTGGTATCCAAGTAATAAGGGATAGAAAGAATAGAACGATTGCACTATCCCAAGCTTCATACATAGATAAAATCTTGTCTAGGTTTTCCATGCAGGATTCCAAGAAAGGTATGTTACCTTTCAGGTATGGAATCAAACTTTCTAAGGAACAAGTTCCTAAGAATGAACATGAAGAGCAATTCATGAGTAGGGTTCCATATGCCTCGGTAGTTGGAAGTCTCATGTATGCAATGCTCTGCACTGGACCGGATATTTGTTTTGCTATTGGCATAGTTAACAGGTTTCAATCGAAACCTGGTCTGATCACTGGACGGCAGTCAAGCATATTTTCAAGTATATCAGGAGAACGAGAGATAATATGCTTGTATACTCTGGAGGGGATTTGATTCCCGTAGGGTATACAGATTCTGATTTCCATTCGGATTATGACTCTGGAAAATCCACATCTGGATCTGTGTTTACTCTTGGAGGAGGAGCAGTCATATGGAGGAGTATCAAGCAATTATGCATTGCTGACTCCACCATGAAAACTGAGTATGTTGCTGCATGCGAAGCTGCCAAAGAGGCTGTCTGGCTCCGCCAATTCTTGATTGACTTAGAAGTGGTTCCTAATACGAATAAGCAGATCACTATTTACTCTGACAACAGTGGAGCAGTGGCTAATTCGAAAGAACCAAGAAGTCATAAGAGAGGAAAACACATTGAAAGGAAGTATCATCTTCTTAGGGAGATTGTTCATAGGGGTGACGTGACGATTACCAAAATCGCGTCAGTAGAAAATCTAGCGGATCCCTTCACAAAGGCTCTACCACAGAAGAGGTTTGATGGGCACCTAGAGAACATGAGAATGAGAGATATGACACATTTGCTATAGCGCAAGTGGGAGATTGTTAGGGTTATGCTCAATAGCAAGAGTGTAATGTTGTACTTGACAATCTTTTCATATTAATAAAGTGATTTATGTTAGTTAACAAAATCTTATATAGCATTTATTATTATAATTGTCAAAGTAAATAATCATAACGTCAAAAGACTATGAGAAAAGAAGAATTGTTCGTACATCTGGATATGTATGAGGTAGATACAATTCTTTAGTTAGTCTTGAATAACGTTCATAACTTAAGTTAAAGGTTGGGCACATTTATCTTATTAAAGTTGTAGAATTCTTTTACTAGCATTTGAGTGGGATCGAATGTGTTGTGATGAGTCTAAAATCATCGAAGGGTCTTCGAGTAAAAGAATCTAGTGCACTGGGTGCATTGAACCGGATCACAATGAAATACTTTTTCTAGAACCGCTAATAGATAAAAGTCTTTTCATTATCAAGACAATCAGAGAGTCTATCTTAATCCTGAGATAAATGATGGACTTATGGTTGCAAGTGTTATCATTTGAGCTATCAATGAGTACGATTATATAACAGAGTCTATCCTCGATAGTTTGGTGGTATTCATTTGTTAATCGATAGAGGACTTCATTTATAGATATGGACATCGTGGCTCCATTTATTAAATGTGAGTAGAATATCATCATATGGATGCTTTGTGGTTTTGGATATGAAATCTTAACGTTAAGTTTTCAATAGTGTCTATTGAAAGATGACTTCTGGACAAGTCATAATATATATCCAAGTTCAAAGTGTAGTCATATGAGTAAATATGGTAACTTGGAGAGCTATAGGCGGTCTATGAGCTCTTGGCGATTACTGATATTCTCCACGAGGATTCACTATCTCCTATATGATTGTCTAGGGTATGAATGAGTATCGTTAACTTATTCCATCTTTACTTAAGAGTGCAATTTTAGTTCTTTAGTGGAATGAACTAAAATCAATAGATTGAACCTAAGTGAATCATTTGTTGATTGTGATTGGGTTATGTCTATTGGAGCTTAAATTTAGATAGGCCCGCCAAGATCCTCAATCCGCACGGACTTGCATGAATCACCTGATATATTCTACCGGACTATTTGTGGGTCCATTTAGAATTGTATTTAATATATTAAGAATATAATTTGCACATTATTTATTTAATGGGCTGTTTAATTATATTAATATATTAATGAAAGGCACGTGGGCTTGTTTCTTTTAGTAAGAATGGGTCTAGTTCACATGTGAGCTTTTTATTAAAGTCAAAATGGATTAAATAAAATAAGAAAGTAATATGTAGGCCCAAGTTCTAGTCATGGGCAGCAATGGCTAATTTTTAGCCCATTATATTGTTTTATTTTATTATTTAATTAAATGGAAATTAATTAATATGTTAATTAATTATTTAATTAAAAATCAAATCTTTTTCTGATTAGGAAATATGTTTCCTAGTAGTATACTACTATTAGTATTATACTAAATATAAAAGACTTTATTTGTTTAGTCAAATTAGGAAGTCTTTTATATACTCACAAATACACTAAAGAGTTGGATTAAGGTTTGTATATAATATATATGCATGTGGAATATATAGTAGGTATATAATTTATATGTATGCAGGCGGAATATATATATAGTTTTTATACATATATGCATGCGGTATATATAAATTATACATACATATATGCATGTAGTATTTTGAAACAAAACAATATATATTATATAATGCATGAAGTGTTTGATTGAAACTAAAACATATATATATGTAATTGCACTAGATAAAGATACACATATTATAGGCGTGCCATGATTGATATACATATATATATATATATATATTAGGCGTACAGATATATATTTTTTACTTAATATATGGTCGGCCACAGTATAGACATATATATATTCTTCATATATTTTCAAGAACCCTAGTTTTTGCAATTAAGAGATTTTTCTTTTGCTAGAGAAAAATAAGAGAAAAATAAAATCCAACTCTTAGAGTAGTGTGAAATTCGGCCAAGAGAGATTGTGAGAAGAATTGTTCTTATTTCGATAGTGCACTAGTGATCTTTACATCAAGAGGTCTTGTGCACAATTTCGAATAAGGTTCATGCGAGTTTCAATCTAACGATTGTGAATTCAAAAGTGACCGGGACATTCTTAACAATCTATTGGAATTTTTGTGACTAACAGAAATCAGAAAAGTTTTGTTTGTCCATTCTCAAGTTCACAATTCAAAGAAGGGAGACCACGCTCCTAGGTGATTCACATTCGTGATCGGATTGGAAGATCTTGCGGATTACCATCGACGCATAGTCAATCGGATCACGCGACAAAGGTATGATATCTTTTGGTATATATTGTTTAATTAATTAAATGGTTAAGGTTCAATATGGGTAAATTTTTAAAATATACTACTTCTTTTTAGTCTCACTTCCGCTGCGTGCACGTATTTTTCCCTTCACTAATGCTACTGACGTTGCCAGACTACTCCGTATTGGTAAAGAGAGAGGTTTTTCTGGAATGCTGGGTAGTCTAGATTGTATGCGCTGGAAGTGGAAAAATTGTCCAACGGCTTGGTCAAGACAATATGCTGGTCGTAGTGGATCCCCAACTATTATTCTAGAGGCTGTGGCTGATTATGATCTGTGGATATGGCATGCTTATTTTGGTTTGCCGGGTACAAACAATGATATTAATGTGTTGGAGGCATCCCATATTTTTGCCAACCTTGCTCAAGGTATTGCTCCTCCAGCTCATTATGTCATTCAAGGACAAGAATTTAATATGGGCTATTATTTAGCTGATGGTATATACCCTAACTGGTCTACGATTGTAAAAACTATTCACGATTCATGTGGTCCGAAGAATAAATTATTTGCAATGAAACAAGAAGGATGTAGAAAAGACGTTGAACGTGCATTTGGAGTTCTCCAATCATGGTTTGCAATTGTGGCAGGACCGGCGCGTTTTTGGCATAAACATGTTTTACATGATATAATGACTACGTGCATTATTATGCACAACATGATAATCAAGGATGAACGTGATGTTGATGCAGCAATTGAGGATCATACGGAAGCACCAACTCCGGACGTTGAGATGGTGTTAGATGAAAATACCCGATTTCGAGAATTCCTAGCTTGACATAGAAGAATCAGCGATAATCATGCTCACGATGCACTCCGAAATGCCTTAATAAATCATTTGTGGGAAGAATATACTAATTCAAATGATTAGATGATTAGATGATGATCAATATGTACTTTTATTTTTATGCTTTTTCTTTTTTATTTTATGAAATGTAATGTTTAAGTTATTTTAATAAAAAATGTAATATTTTACCGAATTAAATTGAATTTCTATTAATGTATTAATTTCATAATTTCGTATTGTATTGCAATATTATGTTAATTATAGGGTGAAATGCTAATTGTGGAGAAATATCTAAAAAAGGGAAAGAAATGGAATATTCCTGGGAATATTCCTTATAGAGATAAATTTGAAATAGTGGGTTGGAGATGGAATAGTGAAATAGAGTGACTGTTGAGCTATTTTAGTGCAAAACTTGCACCAAATTAGAGATTTAGGTTGGAGTTGCTCTTATGCAGTATTAAATTTAAAAAAAAAAAAAATAGATATGATTTTGTTTATGAATATTTTGTTAAATAAAAAATTGATATGTTTTTAGAATAAAAGAATGATATTATAAAATATATATTTATTGTATTATATTTTTAAAAAATAATAATCAATATATTATTAAATAAATTATAATTCATGTAACAAATTTCAAAAATATTTAATATCGTACCGTGTTTAATATATTATATTATATTATATTAAATAAAAATAATTAATATGTCAACATTTTTATAAAGATTAGTTCAAAAGAAATTTCAAACAAATTGGTAACCTTTAAGTATGTATTCATTTCATATATCAAAAAGTTTTTATATTAATTAAAAACATAAATTAAAAAAAAAAAAAAAAGAGAGAGAACTCAAAAGAGAGCATGGACAAATCACAAATGAGTGATGGCTAGTAGACATGACACCGGTTCCGGTGGAACCAGAACCGGAACCGAAAGCTCTCTTAGAGAGGTTCCGGTTGCAGATTCTTGGCAGTTTCGGTGGTTTCGGCGGTTCGTTTCCTAATTTTTTTTCTTATATTTATTATTACTAAAAAAAAAAAAAAAATTAGACATGTAAAATTGTAAACGCATTTTCTTAGGTCACCGAAAATGGCAAAGTTAAAATAAAATAAATATATGACAAATTAAAAAAAAATTTAAAAAAAACTAAAAAAAATAATGTAAAATTGGCCTTGTACTTAATTTTGACCAGAATTAAGTTGCATACGTATCCTCTTGGGGTTTATACTTTAGAGGAATTAAGGGTCACATAGTTCTTTTACCTTTTATAGTTTTATTGAAGGTTTGGTGATGACATGGATTGTTGACACGTTGTGAGCCTGTGAGGTGGCACCGTAATTGATCGTTGTCATGATTCATCTGTTCCACTTCCTTTAGGTTGGTCATCTTTGAAGAAATCGTAGGGTACATCTCGATTGATTTCTTGTTGTCTGTATTGCGCTTTGGTCCAATCATCAACACAAGTTTGTATCTTAATTGATTTCGAACTCAAAAACGAACGTCTTGCGTTCAAAAATATTTCCACCAGCGCTAAACTTTTGTTCCATAGCCACCATAGAAATTGGTGTTGCAAGAATTTGTTTGGCTATAAGAGCCAAGATTGGAAAGTGCTTTTCATACTTATTCCACCAGTGTAGGATATCAAATTTTTTAACATCAATGTCTTCCATAAACTCAAAAGAGTTACCTAGATAAGATTCAAGCTCGGAATGCGTGGTCGAGCTTGATGAAGAGGAACCTTGTAATTTTTTGGTTTTTTTGGATAATGGATTACCCTAAACCCATAAATCCGGAGGATGAAGGGGAATAAGATACATTTTGAGTTTGTGGAACGTTTATGTTCAGGGCTGGACCATAAACTCTAAGATATTAATCATATAACTCATATAATAATGTCTTAACTCTAGAACAACACATATCTACATCATATCTATTTGTAAACATTGATGATAATAAACAGTTAGATAGTTAGACAAATTTTCTAATCTATAATGTGGATCAAAACACATTGCAATCAAATAAATATTTAGAAACTCCCGATAATAGTCTAACCATTTTGATTTCATAGTAGTAACAGACTCTAGTAATTCTAAGTTGGATGCACAATGAGAAAATGCACCAGCAATATTAAGAATCTCAATAAAATAAATAAATTAGTTGTAGTATAATAAACATCAGATAAATTGTTAGTAGAATTATTAAAGACTTTTAACAAACCACAAACTTTTGAAAAAATATTATGGCTTGAATAAAGATTAATGTGACTAACAGTATTTTGACTAAAAGTAACTAATAAATCCCTATAATCATAACTTTAAGCAATCAATTTATAAGTAGAATTCTAACGTGTTGAAACATCACGAGGAAATCTAATGGCACGCCTACCATGTTGTTTACAAAATTTTATCCATGCTTTCATTACAGAAGGATGTTTCCACAAATGATAGAGGGCATCTTTAATAAGTTGAATAAAATTTTGAAGAGTTTCTAATCCTTTTTTAACACATAAATTTAAAACATGACATGCACATCTTTGATAGAAAAATTTACCATTAAGATAAGGTTTGCATACATCAATTAAAGCAGGAATAGCAACGGTATTACTGGAAGCATTATCAAAACCAATTGTAAAAATTTTGTTTTCAATTTTTTACTCTTGAAAATAATTCAAAGTTGTCTAAAAATATTAATAGCAGTGTGTGCATCATCAAAAAGTCTAAATGCAAGAATTCTTTTTTGGATAGTCCGTGCATTATCCATATAATGGCAAGTGACA